>CANXME010002262.1:0-324306 GCA_948144175.1 Closterium sp. NIES-65 | reverse complement strand
CCGGAGGGGAGTGCCTCGGGAAGGAGTTCACCGCCTTCGTGGACGGAAAGGGGATCGTCCACGACTTGACCTGCCCCTACACCCCGCAGCAAAACGGCATGGCGGAGCGCGAGATGCGGACGGTGGTGGAGTCGGTGCGGACGATGCTACTGCACATGGGCGTGCAGCACCACTGGTGGCATCTCGCTCTGCGGCAGGCCGTCTTGGTCCGCAACTGCTTGAGCGGTCGGCACTGCCACCGGAGACGACACCGTACCAGCTCTTCACCGGGGAGAGGCCTGACTTGTCGATGGCGCGCGTGTGGGGCTGCATGGCGCAATTTCTAGTCCCTGCGCAGCAGCGCGGTGGAAGCTGAAGCCAAAGGCCAAATGGGGCCTTCACCTCGACGTGTCGGAGGAGAGCAAAGGCTGGGAGCTCCTTGAAATCGCAAACAACCGGTGGTCACCACGTCGGACGTGGTGTTCTACGAAACTCTGTCGCTGGAGGTGTGGAAGTCGGAGCTCGGGCCTGCGTCGGGGCGGACGCGAACCACCTCGCCGACGGACACCTTGACGGCCACGCTTCCTCTGCTCGCCGAGGTCGGTGAGCCGGCTGATGAAGATGCCGCAGTCACCCCTGCCTCGCCTTCCCATACCCCTTCTTCCTGTCCCCTTCCCGTCGACCTGCACAGGCTGACTCCGGTGTCGGCCTCGAGCGATGAGAGGAGCAGTGGGACGTCGCCTGTGGCGCCGGCCAAGTACATCGCCGGTGGCCGACGTGACGGGACGCGGGAGAAGACGAAGCAAGCCGTAGGACCCGCGGGAACGCGAGACCGCGGTTACAGGGGAGCAGCTGCCAGGGGCCGCGGGACCATGGGATTGCGGGACCGCGGTGACAGGGGAGCAGCAGACTGGGAGCAGGCAGACGCGAAGCCGATCACGGAGCATTTGGCAAGGGAGAAGTCACCCGAGCCACCGATCGTGGTGCAGCCGGACGCTGAGGGCAGTGACGCGGGACCGCGGGAGCCGAGGGACCGCGGGAGCCGCGGGACCGAGGGATGACGACGGGGAGCATTCGGACGCCGCGGAGCCCACCAAGGACGCCGAGGACAACAGCGATGTGGTGGGGGTCCCGCCTAGACCTAGGCAAACAGGCAGAATCCGAAGGCCTCCCGACTTCTTCGTCCCCGCTGCCTTCACCACGTGTATGACATTGACGACGACGACCTTGCGTACGATGATGCCGAGGACGATGAGGAATTTCCGGAGCTCGGCCCCGACATGCACGCCGATCCCGAGCACCGTTGGGACATCGCGACAATGACGGTGAAGAAGGCGCTGGCGAGCTGGAAGGGTCCGGCGGTGAAGGCCGCCATGGAGGAGGAGATCCGCAGCCTCATGAGCAACGGCACTTGGGAGCTAGTCGAACGCCCACCGGGGGTGAACATCATGAAGAACCGGTGGGTGTTGACGACAAAGTACCACATCTACGACACCCTCAAGCGCGAGAAGGCGAGGCTGGTCGTAAAAGGCTTCACGCAAGTATATGGCGCCGACTACGACGAGACGTTTGCGCCGTTGGGCAGCTATGTCACGCTGAGGATTTTTTTTCAGCATTCTCGCCATCCTTGACTTCAACCTGATGCAGCTGGACATGAAGAACGCCTTTTTGCACAGAGCAAGCTCGACCGCGTGCTATACATGTACCAGTCGGACTTCTTCAACGACGGAACCGGCTGGGTGTGCAAGCTGCTGAAGAGCTTGTACGGGCTGAAGCAGTCGCTGCTGCTGTGGTACTTGGCGCTCAACGACGTGCTGGTCGGCGCTGGGTGGAAGAAGAGCCAGGTCAACGAGGCTCTGTACTTCAAGGTCGGCGACGACAAGGTGGCCTGCTGGGTGCTGGTCTACGTCGACGACCTTCTCACCGCGAGCAGCAGCACCGCGATGCTGAAGGAGCTGAAGGAGCTGCTGGAAGCCGCCTTCGAGCTGCGCGAGATTTCGCTGGTGCAGAAGTACCTCGGGCTCGAGATCGTGCGCGACAGGCCGGTGCGGAAGCTGTGGCTGCACCAGCAGGGCTACCCCGACAAGCTGCGCAGGCGCTTCATCTCGTCGAGGAGCAGACCGGGCGCACTCCGGAGACGCCGGTCTCTGTCGCCGCCTACGCGGAGCTGACATTCGATAACGAGGAGGCGCAGGAGCGCGAGGAGGAGGAGTATTGGTAGAAGGTCGGCTCGCTGCAGTTCACGGCGACGACGACGAGGCCGGACATCGTATTCGCGTGCAGCAAGCTGGGGAGCGGCCTCACGGTGAGGAGCGACCAGCACTGGCGCGAGGTCGACCGCTGCCTCACCTACCTCACCAACACGCGAGACACCGCCTTGGAGTTCGGCGGTGGTCCTGAGTCGCTGGAGCTGGTTGGCTACGTGGACGCCGACGACGCTGGTGACAAGCAGAACAGGATGAGCACGGGCGGCTACGTGTTCGTCTACGGAGGGTTTGTAGTCTCCTAGTCGAGCCAGCACATCAAGTGCGCAACGCTGTCGTCGACCGAGTCGGAGTACGTGGCGGCCATGGAAGCCGGCAAGGAGGGACGTCGCCTTTGCTTCCTCCTCGCGGAGTTCCAACAGCTTGATGCCGGGAAGCCAACTGTCCTCAGAGTGGACAACAAGTCGCCGAGGGCATGGGGTTGACGGGCAACCTCAAGCACATGGAGCGGCGCCAGGCCTGGCTGCAGCACATGGTGAGGCACGGGAAGTTCTCGCTGCAGTACATCCCGACCACTGAGCAGCCAGCTAACTTCTTGACGAAGCGCTACACTATCCGGCCTTCAACCTGTGCTCCGTCGCAATCGGCCAAGTGCGGCTGGCCAACGTGGGCGACGGCGACAACGACGCGCAGCAGTAGGTGCCATGCCCTCTTGCATGGCTTGTGCGGTGACCAGCGTGCTGTGTGTTGTGTGCACGCCGAAGGGCTATTCTTCGAGTAGTATCCGTGTGGGCTGGGGGGCCCAAGAATGAATGCGGCAGGGGAGTGTCAACGGGGTAGTGTTAGGCCCCGTCCTCGCTTGGGCGGAGCCGACGCGGGACCGTGGGAGAACCGCAGGGCCGCGGGAGGACCGCGGGACTGCGGGACCACGGGAGAACCGCAGGAGGACCGTGGGGCTGCGAGAGAGAGCGGGACCATGGGAGGGCCGCGGGAGAGCCGTGGGAGGGCTGCGGGACCATGGGAGGTCGTGGGGCAACCACGGGACCACGGGGACCGCGGTGGCCGCAGGTGGACGAGCGGGGGACATGGGGGCCGCGGGATACCCAGTCGACTGGGAGACCCGGGCGACGTGGGCGAAGGTCGCCGGGGTGGTTTCTTGCGAGGACGACCTCGGGGGTGGTATCTCGAGGTCGACGTGGCTGGTGGGCGCCGTCACGAGTGGAGTGTATGCGCTGGGTATGTGACGGGGAGTTGGGTGCCAACCAGCTGCACGCACCTGCGAAGCAAGTGCACCGTTGTCCCGCGGATGCAACGCTGTGCAGCTGACTTTCTACAGCGTTGGCACACACCGCGGACTGGCAACGTTGGCAAGCCGCGACTTTGCTCTGCTGGAGCGCGGTCGACCAAGTCGTGCTGGCACGCGGTCGAGCGTGCTGCGCTGGCAGTCGACCAGCAGCCTTGCTAGGTCTGATGTAGTCTGTGTTGCCAATGTTGGTTCAATCATTCTGAACTTTTGTTCTCATGTTTTCCTAGTGAAACTCTTGCCAATTTTCCCTGTGAACTAGCAAGCAGTGTTAGCACTTGGAAACACTAAGGAACGAACGAACGCTACGAATGCTCTTGCCCCGTGCCTAGTCCGTAGTCTAGCTCCCGTTGCACGAATTATCTCCGCGATTATACCCTCCAGCGACTGCGATCCAGCGTAGCAGAGCCCGCACCGCTCCAGTATTGCAGAGAAGCGTTTCGCCAACGTTGCAATTCCATGGTGTGCCAGTACTGCAGCAAGTCGGCTGCACAGCATTGCACCCGCAGGACAACGGTGCACCTGCGTCGCAGGTGCGTGCGGCTGGTTGGTGCACACCACTTCTCATCACATGCACAGCGCAGACGCCCAGATCGAGTT
Organism: Closterium sp. NIES-65; assembly: GCA_948144175.1. Taxonomy (NCBI): domain Eukaryota; kingdom Viridiplantae; phylum Streptophyta; class Zygnematophyceae; order Desmidiales; family Closteriaceae; genus Closterium; species Closterium sp. NIES-65. The sequence goes on along the minus strand of CANXME010002262.1, from coordinate 320,220 downwards.
CACGCTAGCGACGCGCCCACCAGCCACGTCGACCTTGGGATACCGCCCCCGAGGTCGCCCTTGCATAACCACCTCGACGACCTTCGCACACATCGCCCGGTATCCCGGTTGACCGGGCAACACGCCTGTCGTCCACCCAGTCGGTAGCCGGCTACACCAAATCGGCATCCCCTCAATGCACCTGGCGCCACTCACGTCCTACGGAGGACACACCATCGCCCAGGTATGTAGCAAGCGTACCGACGCTCAGTATCTATCTCCAGGAGCCTGGCGTCCATGCGACGACGTTCACAGGCAGGTTGGCGTCTCAGCGCTCCGCCTCAGTTCGGCATCTAGCCTCCATGCGCCGTGCAGATTCCCAGGTGTGGCGTCCAGGCTCCTAGGACGCCTGCAGGTGTTCAGGACGCCGCTCAGATGTCCAGGACGGCGTCCTCCTGGCGGCGCCCTTGCAATGGTCCCTGTGCCCACTGCTACTGATCGGCATGCGACCATAAGGTCGGCTCCGCCCAAGCAAAGACGGGGCCAAACACAACTCCCATTGACATTAACGACATCAGCCAAGAGGTCAGGGCACCAGGCTCACTTCATCAGCACTTTGACGATCGAAACTACCGATGCAAGTTCTTAAGTGAGCTTGAAAGGGATCAATAGGATAGCTGTATGACGCAGATTTTAGAACTTGTCTGTCTTGAAATCGATGTCAAGCTTATCATCGGAATCCAGAAGCTCCTCTCCGGTCACCGAGTCATCAGCTTTGACCTCAATCAATAGGCCAGAGGAACCATAGTTGCCGTGTTGGTCACCAGGTTAGACGACACATCTTTCAACTTCACATTCTCCTTGCCATCAGGTGCAGGAGGCATGACGACCAGCGGCGTTTCCGGGTCAGGCGTGATCTCCGTAACAACTTTGCGGGAGGCCTTCGGGGACATTGTGGCGGGCAGGTTAAAAGGCAGAGGAGTGTGAAAGAGAGAACAAGAATGGAATGACTATGAAAGAAGTGAGTACAAATAGGAAACCCTAATTGGGTTGTACCCCCTATGGGATACCCCACTATAGCCTACACAATAGTATAAGCTATATAGTTCTGACACACCCCCATAGGCAAAGTGGGGGAGAACAAGGGGTCACAAGACCAGTCAAGCAAAGCAAAGCAAAGCTCAGGGTGGATCACAAAGTCACCACACATTCCGAGCACAAGTTCAAGGCCACATGGCCAGTTCACATGCAAGATCATATATAGAGATATACAAGAGTCAAGTAAGCAAGAGCAAGAGTATATATAGGCGAAGGTACAAGCAAGGTCAAGAGGAGAGCAAGTGAGGCAAGACAGGCACAAGACCCAACTGCGTGCAACAACGCTGATGATCACAAGGCGCAAGTGCCTTGGTGAAGACATCAGCAGTGTTGGCCTCAGAGGCCACGTACGCAAGTCGCAACTGTCCACGCTGCTGTAGCTCACGAGCAAGAAAGTAGCGGAGAGCAATGTGCTTCGTTCTGTGCTCCAGTCTCTGCTCTCGACACAAGGCCAGCATGGCCTTGTTGTCTACGTACAGGACTGGAGGAGAACGAGGCTGCTCTCCAAGGTCGGTCAACAGGTAGGTGAGCCAGCGTAACTCCTCTGCAGCCATAGCCCCGGCGTAGATCTCAGCCTCACAACTGGAGCCGAGAACAGAAGACGAGCGGGTAGCCCGCCACGAAACAGAGCCGGAACCAAGGCTGAAGGTGTAACCCTGTGACGACCGCTGCGTAGCCTGGTCGTCAGCCCAAGAAGCGTCCGCGTGCCCAGTGAGGACCACTGGACTGCGCCCTCCAAGCACTAGCCCCATGCCCGACGTACTGCACAAGTAGCGCAACACCCTCTTCGCTGCAGCCATGTGCTCTGGTCGGTGTCTCCCAGGAGCAACATAGCGTGCGAGAATGCTAAGAGGGTATGCAAGGTCAGGTCGTGTGCAGGTCATCAGGTACATGAGGCAGCCAACAAGCTCTGCATACGGGCCACTCGACTCTACGGACTCATCCGAAGGCAGAGCTGAGAGCGAGTGGCGAGTAGGCAGAGGAGTGGCCTGAGGCGAGGAGTACGTGAAGCCGAAGCGCTGAAGGACCTGCTGCACCATGTGTGACTGAGTCAGGGTAATGGTGCGGCGTGCTCTGTCCCGGGTGATCTGCAAGCCAAGATAGCTGCGCAGTTCACCCAGGTCAGGTGCACGTGTGTCTCTTCTGCAGCTCGGACTTCACGTAGGCGAGTCCAGCAGTGTCAGCTGTGGCAAAGACCAAGTCGTCGACGTACACGAGGATGTAGAACGGCGGCAGAGAGGTGTCGGTGCGCAGAAACAGCGACGGGTCGGCAGTAGAAGGAGCAAACCCAAGTGCCGCGAGCGTAGTCCTCAGTGTGTCGTGCCACTCACGTGGCGCCTGGCGGAGACCGTAGACTGGACGCCGGAGACTCCACTGGGTACCAGGAGGGAAAGACCCAGTGAAGCCAGGTGGGCGACGCAGCCAGATCTCCTCGTGCAGGCTGCCCTGCAAGAAAGCTGTGCTGAAGTCGAGAGAGTGCAGCTCGTAGTCACGGTGAGCAGCAACGTGCAGCAGGACCCGAAGAGTGGTCATCTTCGGGGTGGGGGGAGAAGGTCTGAAAGTAGTCAACCCCCTGCCGCTGACTGAAGCCACGAGCCACGTAACGCGCCTTGAAGACAGGCGGAGAACCCGGCGGCCGCTTCACACCTGAAAATCCACATGCCACTGACGATGTTCGCCCCAGGGGGGGGAAGAGCGTCAACGTAGGTGCCTGTGGACTTCCAGGAAGCCATCTCTGCATCCATAGCTGCCTGCCACTGAGAGGAGTAGGGACCCTCTATCGCCTCCGCGTAAGAGCGCGGAGTCGGGATGTCTGGTGCATCCGGGTCTCCCTCAGGGGCTAGCAGTACAGACGCGAGACGAGGTGAAGCGGCGGCTAGACACTGGAACTCCCTCCTGCCTGTCCTCAAGGACGTCCGTGCCAAGGGCACACTCACCCCCGACGGACGGAGGACAGGCGGACTCAGACTCAGTGACAAGACGGGCAGCGTAGTCTAGACGACAGCGCGCAGCAAAGTCGACAAGCTCAGTGACAAGGGCAGACGCAGCAGACGACTCGAAGGAAGGGTCAGTGACAGCTGTAGCAAGGAGACGCGTGACAGTAGGACTGGCAGCACGAAGACGAGTCCGACTCCGGGTCGGCAAGAGCAGGAAGAGAGGAAGCAGGAGGAGAAGGCAAAGGGGCACGCAGAGGAGCAGTGGACGGACTGCAGTGACATCCGGTGCGTGCCAGGAACAGGAGGAGGACGCTGACTGCGACCCGCGACCACTAGCGCGCTCAGTACGAACAGGCGACCAGGACGAGACGCAGGCTCACGACGCTCAGTAAGACCTCCAGTCGGACCAGGGTCGGGAGACGGAGCAGGCAAAGGGGAGGCAGGCTGTAGCTGTGGCTGTGACCGGACAGGCCTGCGGGACCCTCTAAGGGAGGAGGAGGAGGAGGCGGAAGACCAAGAACCTGCTGCAGGAGCGGAACGAAGTAAGGTCGGGGCCGCGCGGGCGACACAGAAACAGCAGGAACAGTACCAGCAGCCCCGGCAGGAGTAACCCACTCCAGCAGCACCTCCAGCAGCACCACCAGAAGCTGCCAGAACCTCCAGCAGCAGCACCAGGAGCACTGTCAGTCGGACCGCCAACGGCAGGCTCAGCGCCAACACCCTCAGTAGCACCAGCTCCAGGAGAACTCTCAGACCCAGCAGCTCCAGCACCCACAGTACGAGCACCGGCGGGACGCGAGGCAGCAGTACCCTCTGCAGCCGAAGAACCACCAGCACCAGCAGCACTACCTCCAGCGCCTGGCAAACCACTCACGCAGCTCCTGCGGGGAGAGTGGCTCCCGGCGAGACGAAGCACCCCCAGGCACAGCACCCCCAGGCTCAGCACCCCCAGGCACAGCACCCCCAGGCTCGGCACCTCCAGGCTCAGCACCCCCAGACGCAGCACCCCCAGGCTCAGCACCCCTAGGCACAGCACCCCAAGGCTCAGCACCCCCAGGCTCAGCACCCCCAGGCTCAGCACCCCCAGGCTCAGCACCCCCAGGCTCAGCACCCCAGGCTCAGCACCCCCAGGCTCAGCACCCCCAGATGCCGTACCCCCAGGCTCAGCTCCCGCAGCAGCACCAGAGTCACCAGTGACCTCGAAAGGCTCGGACCGCGTCTACCTGGGACACACCTGAAGGGGCAGGACCCTGAGGGGGGAGGGGGACTACCGGGGGGGGACCTGGTACCAGGAAGAGCGGGGGTGGGGGGAGGGACGGAGTGCGGTAGGGAAGAGGCGGTAGTAGGGTACCGACTCGTCGAACGTGACGTCCTGGGAGGACAGAACACGTCGAGAGGTGGGGTGGTAAAACTGCCACCCAGGGGCGTCGGGGGGGAACCCCAGGAAGACACAGGGAGAAGCACGAGGGGACAGCTTGTCCGCAGACAGGTCGCGAACAAACGCCCGAGATCCCCAGACCCGGAACGCGACAGCATCGCCAACCTTCCCCGTCCACAGCAGGGCTGGGGAGGTCTCCGGTCGAGAGACCCTGGGGTGGATGGTTGATCTGGTGCGCAGCGTACCTGACCGCAAACGGCCACAGAAAATGGGGAGCAGCCGCATGCATCATGGACGTACGAGCGACGTCCATGACCATGCCAATGCGGCGCTCAGCAATCCCATTCTGCTGTGGTGAGTCCGGAAGCGTGAAGGTCTGACGGATGCCTCGTGCACGACAGTAGGCACTCAGGAGGCCAGAGGAGAACTCTCCGCCTCTGTCCGAGTGCAGACGCAAAACAGGGAAGTCAGAGCCAAAGCTCCTCCGAAGCTGGAGACGAGCTTCGCGGATCCAGTCGATCAACACCGCAGTGACCTCACCCTTGCTGCGCAAGGGGAAGACTGTGGTGTAACGCGAGTAGTCGTCAACCACCAGCAAGGAAGTAGCGCTCCTGACCCTGTCCACGGACGCGGGCTGGGCCCCACACGTCCATGTGAAGCGTCTGCAACGGGGCCTCTGTCGGAGGAAACTGGGAGGAGTGAGGGGCAGCACGCTGGCGCCCCTCGACACAGGGGACACAGGTAGGGCCAGGCCCGGAGGAAGGGGAGGGAGAGACCGGGGGAAGACCAGACACAAGGACTCGCGAGGCCATGCCTCTGAGCCGAAGCAGAGAGGGGTTGGCCAGGCGGTGGTGCCAGAGGAGGGTCTCGTGAGACAGACGACGACACGAGCAAGGGGCAGACTCAGGACCAGACCTGGACGCTGCAGCAAACACCTGACCAGACGAAGGGACCCTACCAGACTCAGCACCTGGGAGGAGAAGCAGTGGTCAGTGTGTACAGGCTCGACCCTGGCCGACGTGTAAACGTAGCCAGGTGGCGACCTGTATCCGCCTCCGTGCAGTGGGTCACCCGCTGACGAGCAGGGGTGAACTGGTGGACACCCGCATCCTGGAGGTCAGCACCACTCACCAAGTTCGTCGAGAACGAGGGGAGGTAGAGACCAGTCAGGGTGCCAGAGGGGGCCGCCGGACACGGGAGGACAGTGGAGAAGCGAGACAGGACAGGCCCCCCAGAGGGGTCAGCCAGGACACCGCAACCGGCCGACTCAGCGGCGTGAGAGTGGTGCGGTCCCTAAAGAAGGAGCGAGACGCTCCAGAGTCAAGGGTGAAGGTGTGAGAGGCCGAAGCCGACACAGTACCTGAGAGGGCAGACTCACCAGCACCTGAGAGCACAGACGCACTGGCACCTAGAGCAGCAGCCTCACTAGTACATGACGCGGCAGTACCAATGCCGGGTCGGGCGGGGAAACACCGGTAACAGTCATCCTCATCACTACCAGTCACAGCATACATAGCAGAGAGAATAGCATCAAAATCAAGATCATAAATAGCTACACCAGCCCTAGACAGCTCTCCCCAGCGGGGGATCTCAGCGGCCTCCGGAAACTGCTGACGCCAGGCGTCGGTCAGGCGGCCAAAGCAGCGGCGGGCTGTGTGGGCGCCTCCACACCTCTCCCCTGCACGGTCACCTGTGCGAAGAACGTAGGGGCAGGGACCAAGCGCAACCACCACGCTGACGCTGCAAGTACCACTCACGGAGCTGCTGAGGGCCGGGGACGGTGCGAGAGCGCTGCTGCTGCTGTGGCTGCTGCTGCGGCTGCTGCTGTTGCTGCTGCTGCTGCTGGCGCTGACCACCCCCAGAGCTGCTCCGCTGGGACGAGCCACTCCGACCCCCGCCTCCACCGCCACCCCCGCCTCACCGCCACCCCCCGTCTCCACCGCCACCTCCCCACCAGGACCGTCGCTCCCACCGCTCCCACCGCCTCCTCCGCTACCACCTCCGCCGCCACCCTCCGCCTCCACCGCCGCCACCAGTACCTCCACTCCCGCCACCACCCCCACCGCCACCCCCACTCCCCCCGCCACCCCCACCGCCTCCTCCACCGCCCCCTCGAGCTCCACCCGCTCCCCTGCCCCCCTTGCTCTTGCCAGAGCGGCGTCTGCCGCTGGGGGCAGACGCCGCGCCGACCGACTCAAAACCAGTGAGGTCGGCCGCAGCGGCAGAGGCGACAGAGGGCAGCAGGGGGGAAGGACCACACCCTCAAAGATGGGGGTGCGAGGGTCACCCCGAGAGGCCCCTACAGCGACAATACTCTTCTCAGCCGCTAGCAGGGACTCCTCAAGGAGGTCGACAGTGAGAGTGGTGGGACAGACAGAGAGAAACTGGTCCCTAACGACACGAAGGGACTCAGGGAGACGGGTGACGAGAAAGTAGAGGGTGATGTACATGGGAGGAGGGTTCGCAGCGCGGAACTCAGCAGGAAGGGCAGCGCGGTAGCGGGTGTCACTAGCACGGAGGTGGGTAACGAGGTCAGCGACAGTGGGAAAGGAAGCGAGGTCAGGGAAGAGAAATGGTAGCATGAGGCGGCTAAGGGTAGCGGAGGAAGGGGAGGAGTAGCGTGCAACTACAGCGTCGTACAAGGCCTGAGCGGACTTGCACTGACTAAAGTGGGGCACGCTCAGAGGAAGGGAGGTGGCGACGCACAGCAAGACGTGCAGCAGCATCGCGGGTCGCCCACTTGGAGCGAACGGGCAGAGTCAGCATCAGCAGGTGGGGCAGGAACAGCGCCAGAGACAAAGTCAAAAAGAGAGACCTCATCTATCGCATCACACAGTAAGTACAGCTGCAGGTCTTCAATCCAGACGGCAAAGTCAATGGCCCTCCCCTCAGCGTCAAAAGTAAGAACATTGGGGGTGGCCATGGCAGCAGCTGGAAGTCTCACCGGGCTGGGAGAGTCGGGTAGGTCAGCAGCAGAAGAACACAGCTCAGGAACAGCAGCACGGCGGCTCGGGCGGCTCGGGCGGCTCGGGCGGCTCGGGCGGGTTCGGGCGGCTCGGGCGGCGGCTCGGTCGCAGCTCAGCGGCGGCTCGGGCGGCGGCGGCTCGGCGGCGGCTCGGCTGCTGCTGGGCGGCTGGGCGGCGGCTCGGGCGGCTCCGGCTCGGCGGCGCAGGCGGCGGCCCGGGCGGCGGCTCAGGCGGCGGCGGCTCGGCGGCGGCTCGGCTGCTGCTGGGCGGCTCGGCGGGGCCGCGGAGCAGAGGGCGGCGGTGCCGCGTAGGAGAGGGCGGCGGGGCCGCGTAGCAGAGGGCGGCGGGGCCGCGTAGCAGAGGGCGGCGGAGCCGCGTAGCAGAGGGCGGCGGGGCCGCGATCGAGGGGCGGCAGGGCCCGCGTAGCAGAAGGCGGCGGGGCCGCGTAGCTGAGGGCGGCAGGGCCGCGACGTAGGGCGGCGGGCGGGCCTTCGAAGTAGGGCGGCGGGCGGGCCGGGACGTAGGGCGGCGGGGCCGCGACGTAGGGCGGCGGGCGGGCCGTCGAAGTAGGGCGGCGGGCGGGCCGGGACGTAGGGCGGCGGGGCCGCGACGTAGGGCGGCGGGCGGGCCGTCGAAGTAGGGCGGCGGGCCACGACGTAGGGCGGCGGGGCCGTCGAAGTAGGGCGGCGGGCAGGCCGCGACTTAGGGCGGCGAGGCCGCGCGATAGGGCGGCGGGGCCGCAAGGTAGGGCGGCTCGACGGGTCGCTAAAAAAAAAAAAGGACGCGCGCCTCGGGGCGCGCTTCGGTGGGCCCAAGAAACAGTCCCTAGTAGGGGACCTGCTCTGATTCCATGTGAAAGAGAGAACGAGAATGGAATGACTATGAAAGAAGTGAGTACAAATAGGAAACCCTAATTGGGTTGTACCCCCTATGGGATACCCCACTATAGCCTACACAATAGTATAAGCTATATAGTTCTGACAAGGAGATCTCGGAGAACTGTGAAGGTTGGATGATGTTAAGCTACAAATAATAGCCCGTATAATTAGCCAAAAGCTAATGCATGTTGACCAGCGTTCAAGAAGTTGATGCTGAGTTTCCAAGGTGGAGAACCCTGAGTTGTAAAGTCCCAAGGACTTGATAAGCTGTAAGAGTGTAGGTGTATAGCCGAAATCGTTACATCACCTACCGGATTTTCTTACCAGCCTTGGGATCTGCAGCTTAACTTGCAGAGCCTCGAGATAAGAAGCACAAAATCTGGAGAAGCCCGTTAACGAGTCAGATATGATGCCCGTTAAGGAGGAACAAAAGTTATATCAAACTGCGAGCTGCGAAAAGCTGAATCCAGAAAGCAGAAGTCAGGAGAGCTCTTAATGCGAACAAGTTAAGCAGCCCGGCAAGATCCATGGCGGCTAGATCCAGATTCAGATTCGAAAGTGCTAAGCAAACTGGAACACCTGCTAAGTAACACACATCCTCTTAGTACCACTCATATAGCTAACTAACGCACTTACTTTTTGTACCACTCATATGGCTAAGTGACGCATTGACTCTTAGTACCACTCATATTACCCAGTAACACAATTACTCTGTGTACCACTCATATCGCTAAGTAACGAAGGTACTCTTACTACCACTCATATCGCTAAATTAATGCACTTATTCTTAGTACCACTCAAATGGCAAAGTAATGCATTTTTTTGTGGTACCGTTCATCTGGCTAAGTGACGCAATTACTCTTAGTACCACACATATCACTAAGTAAAGCACGTACTCTTAGTACCACTCATATCACTAACAAACACACTTGCTCTTAATATCACATATATGGTTAAGTGAAGTATCTACTCTTAATACCATTCATATTGCTAATTGACACACTATCTCTTAGTACCAATAATATGGCTAAGTAACGCACTTACTCCTAGTACCACTCATATCGCTAAATAACACACTTATACTTAGTACCACTCATATGGCTAAGTAACGCAATTACTCATAATACATATCGTATCGCTAAATAACGCAGTAACTCTTAGAACCACACATATTGCTAATTATCGCACTTACTCTCAGTACCACTGATATGTCTAAGTAACGCACCTACTCATAGTACCACGCATATGGCTAAGTGGCGCAGTTAGTCTTAGTACTGCTCATATGGCTAAGTGAACACTTACTCTTAGTACCATTCATATGGCTAAGTGGCGCAGTTACTATTAGTACCATCCATATGGCAAAGTGACGCAATTACTCTTAGTAACATTCATATCCATAAGTAGCAAAGTTTCTTTAACCACCCATATTAATAACTAACATGGTTACTGTTAGTACCACTCATATGGCTAAGTGACACGGTTACTCTTTGTACCACTCATATTGCTAATCAATGCACTTACTTTCTGTACCACTCATATGGCTAAGTAACGCACCTACTCTTAGTACCATTCATACCGCTAAGTAACGCAGTTACTCGTAGTACCACTCATATGGCCAAGTGATGCACTTAATCTTAGTACCAATCATGTCAATAAGTAACGCAGTTACTCTTAGTACCACTCACATCAATAAGTAACACAGTTACGCTTTGTACCACTCATATGGCTAAGTAACGCACTCTCTTAGTACCACTCAGATGGCTAAGCGACACAGTTACTCTTAGTATACTCATATCGGTAAGTAACGCACTTAGTACCACTCATATGGCTAAGTAACGCACTTACTCATAGTACCACTCATATGGCTAAGTGATAGAGTTAGTCTTAGTACCATTCATATCGCTAATTCATGCACGTACTCTTAGTACCACTCATATTGCTAAGTAACGCACTTACTCTTAGTACCACTGGTATGGCTGAGTGACGCACTTACTCTTAGTACCACTCATATCGCAGAGTAACGCACTTACTCTTTGTACCACTCATATCGCTATGTAACTCACTCTTAGTACCACTCATATGGTAAGTAACGCACTTACTCATAGTACCACTCATATAGCTATATAACGCAGTAACTCTTACCACACATATTGCTAAGTACCGCACTTACTCTTAGTACCGCTCATATGGCTAAGTATCGCACATTCTCTTAGTACCACTCATATGGATAATTGACACAATTACTCTAGTACCACTCGTATCGTTATGTATCGACCTTACTTTTAGTACCACTTATAGGGCTAAATAACGCAATTTCGCTTTGTACCACTCTTAGTACCACAGATATCGCTATGTGCCACACTTACTCTTAGTACCACTCATATGGCTAAAGGACGCAGTCGCTCTTGGTACCACTCATATCGCTAAGTAACGACCCCACTTTTAGTACCACTCATATGGCTAAGTAATGAGTTACGTACCACTCAGATAGCTTACTATGGCATTTGCTCTTAGTACCACTGATATTGCTTAGTGACGCATTTACTCTTAGTACCATTTATATCTTCATGTAACACACTTATTCTTTGTACTACTCATATGGCTATGTAACGCACTCACTCTTAGTACCAGTCATATAGCTAAGTGACTCTGTTCCTCTTAGTACCACATAGTGAGTAACTCACTTACTCTTAGTACCACTATATGGCTAAGTAACGCACTTACTCATAGTACCACTCGTATGGCTAAGTAACACACTTACTCTTTGAACCACTCATTTGGCTAAGTAAAGCAGTTACTCTTCGTACCACTGATATTGCTAAGTATCGCAGTAACTCTTAGTACCACACATATCGGTAAGTACGGCACTTACTCTTAGTACCACTCATATGGCTCAGTAACACACTTACTTATAGTACAACTCATATGGCTAAGTGACAAAGTTACCCTTAGTGCAACTCATATCGCTAAGTAACGCACATATTCTTAGTACCACTCAAATGGCTAAATAACACACTTACTCTCAGTACCACTCATATGGCTAAGTAACGACTTACTCTTAGTACCACTCATACAGCTTACTAACGCACTTACTCTTAGTACCACATATATGGCAAAGTGACACACTTACTCTTAGTACCACTCATATCACTAGGTAATGCACTTGCTCTTTGTACCACACATATGGCTAAGTAACGCACTCACTTTTACTATCACTCATACAACTAAGTAACACACTTACTCTTACAACCACTGATATGGCTTATTGACACACTTACTCTTAGTACCACCTATATGGCTAAGTGACGCAGTTACTCTTAATAACGCCAATATGGCTAAGTAATGCACTCACTTTTAGTATCACCCATATGGCTAAGTAACGCACTTACTCTTAGTACCACTCGTATCACTAAGAAACGAACTTACTCTTAGTATCACTTATATGGCTAAGTGACGCACTTACTCTACCACTCTTATCGCTAAGTAACGCCCTTACTCTTAGTGTCACTCATATCGCTAAATAACGTAGATACTCTTACTACCACTCATATCGCTAAATAACGCATTTACTTTTAGTACTACTCATTTTTCTAAGTAACTTACTTACTCTCAGTACCACTCAAATGGCTACGTAACGACATATTCTTAGTACTCTGATTTGGCTAAGTGGCGCACTTACTCTTAGTACCAATCATATCGCTAAGTAACGCACTTACTCTTAGTGTTAAGAGTTGTTAAAGAGGAGTGTGCACAAAATGCAATATCTCAAAAGTGATTATAATTACTGAGCAAATAATGAGACCTTGCTTCAATATAGCGAAAGGCTAGCTAGGTCAAGGCTGTGGGACCGTGCATGGTCGGGTGCAGGTTCGGGGTTGGAAAGCCTGAAGGCAACCGTAAGGGACGTTCGGAAGGTGAGGTCGTCGAACCGAGCCTGAATTCCGAAAGTTGGAATTGTACTCGCATAAGGTGCCTCAATAAGGAATGTGGGAGAACTTCTTACACCCCCCCCCCCCCCCCCCCTTTTAAGAAAGGTGGGCAATATTAGGCGCGCGTCGGCGGGAGAGATAATCTCGTAATATCAAGTGGCATTGCAGCGTGTCCGTTGTGACCCACGTGTCATCTTCACTTGTGCGATTAACCGATCGTAGGAGGAAATCCACCTGGCGTCTAGTCGGTGTCGCACGCACGCGATGATTTAAGATTTTCCGATGCTGTATTGTCGGGTCTGCCACTAGCTAGACATTTGGCACAACGTTGGGGTGGGCCATACCAGACGATTGCGGAGCCACGTAATGTCGCAGAAGACTGATGTGGAAGGCGTCTTGGGTATTCATGTCGTCCGGTAGTAGCAGCTTCGCCGTAACCGGGGTCACCATCTTGATAATGCGGAATGGCCCCACGTAGCGGGGACGCAATTTGGCTGGCTGGGGCAATCGAAGATTTTTTGTGTCCAGTAGGACCATCTGCCCGTCGCGAAAGGGTAAATCACTTCGATGCTTGTCGACGTTGCGGTTGGCAACGGTGTTAGCCTTCCGAATGGAATTGGCTGCTTTGTTGCAGGCTGCCTGAAGTTCCGACACAAACTGCTGGGATCGCATTACTGGATTTTCGGGAGACGTTGAAGAGGGTACCACGGGGTTTACCCTAACTGAGGTAGATGGGTGACTGATAAGTCGTCACGGAGGGTGCGTTACTATATGCAAACTCTAGCATCGGGAGAAAATCCTCCCACTTGGTCAGGTCGTGGCAGTTCGTGCGAATCAACTGCTCCATAGTCTGATTCGTCCACTCTGTCTGACCATCAGTTTGCGGGTGATATGATGACAAGAGATGCAGGTGGGTGTTCTACTGTGCCCACGTCTCCTGCTAGAAATTCGACGTAAATTTCGGACCTCGATAATTGATGATCGCCGAAGGTAACCTGATCAAGATGAACAGCTTCGCAGTTTCTCCGGCTGTGATTGTTGTGTGGCATGGTGCAAAATGCGCCATTTTTGTTTGTCGGTCAACGACGACCAGCACCGAATCGTTGCCACTTGCACCAGTGGGTAGCCCTGTGTCAAACTTATACAGTGCAGAAGCAGCTTCGCGAGTGGGCTATCTGGTGGGGCAGCCCCGATGGCGTAGCTAGCCATGCGCGTCGACGGAAGCTGCTTACGCCGCAGCAGCGTCGTGAGTGGGCTGTCCGGTGGGGCAACCCCGGTGGCGGAGCCTGGGCTGCTACTGCTGGAGGTATGAGTCTACTCCTGCTGGTAGTGCCGCTTGTAGACGCGGAGGTTTTAGGGGTGGATAGCAGCAGCTGCAGCCTCCTCCGGAAACTCTCTTCCCGCAGCAGCTTCGTGAGTGGGATGTCCGATGGGGCAGTCCCGGTGACGGAGCTTGGGGTACTAGTGCTGGGGTTGGAGAGGCATCTGGTGGTGTAGAGGCTACTAGTCTAGGTGCTTGTGACTTAGCCAGCACAGGTGCAGACTTTGAAGAGGCCTTACACACTTTCCTACTCTACCCAAGCACATCTCGCCACTTCCTGTCCGTGTCACTTTTGTTGGGTGCAAATTGACTTTGCACGACATCCTGCCGTCTGTTTGTACAAATATGCATTGTGAATAAATGAGGAATGAATGAACTAGCAAGCAGGTGGGTACAAGTAGGAAAACCTAGAAGTGTTGTACCCCATATTGTCTACCCCACTATAGCCTACACAGAATATAGCATAAGAGTTTGACATGCATTTGCGTGTGAATGGTGTGTGTTTGTGTGCTTTCGCAATATTCGCTTGAAGCATTTGCAGGTATTCGCGCAATGTGCGTTTCGGCACAACATTGTACGCGCTATGAACAGTGCAAGCAGAAAGGACGAGCTCGCAAAGGAACCCAAGATGGAAGCTTTGCACTTTGGTTAATTGATTGCGTAGATTCAGTTTTAACCAACATGAAATTGTATTGTTTTGTTTGGTTGACTATAGTGTAGCAGGGCAGGCATTATAGGGGTACAATTTAGGTGAAGGTTGGATGTTGTTTGTCGGTATCTGCATGCTACAAGCCCAAGGGAAACCAGCAGAACCAGCATTTGGCTGTTTGGGCAAAGACAAAACAGGTTTTGTTTTTAGAGCCTAAACCTGGTTGTTGTTTTCCCAGGTTGGAAAAACAGTACCAGAGGTTGTTTACCAACCTACCATCTGCTATTTTGTCCAGCCAGGTTGGTTCTCTTGCTTGGAATTATTTGTGATCATCCTTGGTTGTTCCTAGGTTAATTCCCAAGGTCCTTGCTAGCTAAAACTATTTATTCCTTCTCTGTTTGTACCTGGATATAGTCAATTGACTCAAGAGGATTCCTTCCTTGCTGTAATTTTGTTCTCTATGCGGTTCAACGGCGTGATGCTACCCGAGTCAATGCTAGTACGCTAGCACTCCAACGCTAGGCAAACGCTGTCCGAGCCATAACTTCGTAATGGCAGAACTTTTTGCGAGGCAACTTGGCTTATTTTAAAGCTCTTAGAGTGAGCTTCGATATAGCGAATTCTCAGCTTAATCCGATCGACGGTCTGCACGATACGCTGCACGACGTTCAAGCTACTCTTGCTGTTTTGACTAAGTCCCTCTTGATCCCTCTCTCTACAAACTCGGACCCGAGGATAGGGGCTGGTCTTGTACCAGGCTCCCAGGGACCCTTGGAGGTGACCCCGAGGAGAGGTATTAAGTTTGATTAAGTCCTAATAGCTTGAGTTTATAAGGCCCTTATACCAACAAGCTGGTATCAGAGATGCGTAATAGTGATCCTCATTATAGGTAGCTATGGCGGGCAACACCTCGGCGAAAGCTGGTGAATCTTCAGCCCAAGACTGTAGTGGCAGCCAAGATTATGGTGTTTCGGCGCCAAGGGGAGCGCGAACAAGCCAGGGCTCGCTAATCAAGGAGGTGCTGAAAAACTTCACCGTCGAGAACTTCAATGGTGAGGGCTATGATGATTGGGCCTGGAAAATGCAACTATATTTCCTTCAGATCGGTTTGCTGAAACTAGTGATTGGGGAGGAGCCTAGACCGAGTGACCCCGCGCTGCAGGAAGATTGGGACGAGCGAGCCTTGGCTGGCTACTGCTTGATGTTGCAGAGTTTGGAGCTCAATCAGCGTCACCACGTCATGCACCTGTTGCTGGAGGTTGAGTGCGGTCCGAAAGCGTGGACTGTGTTGAAGGAACTGCACCTTCCTACCTCCGTAGCTGCGACGCTCATGATGGAGAGGGAGCTGTCCGCGTTGCGCCAGAGCGAGGGAGAGCCGGTGCAACCTGTTCTTGACAAGATGCGTGATCTCTACGCGAAGCTGGCAATCGTGGGAATCACCTACCCGGAGCAGATCAAGTGCCTGAAGATGCTCTCGCTGCTGCCGGAATCGTGGCTTCAATCCAAAGGTTGCTACGCCGCTATTTTGTGATAGCAAGGGGGCTCTTTGGATGGCCAAGAACACTGTGCTTCACGGGCTGAACAAGCACATGCGTATCAAATGGCACTGGCTGCGTAAGGAGGTGAAGAGGGGGACGGTGAATCCGATCTACATCAAGACTCACCAACAGCCTGCTACTTTCTTACCAAGAGGCTTGCGGATGAACCTCATTGGCGTTGTGTGCGCATTAGAATGAGCATGAACAGGCATGGAATGATGGGAATGCAGCCGGCAGGCAGAGGGGGAGTGTGTTGAGTGCAAATTGACTTTGCACGACATCCTGCCGTCTGTTTGTACGAGTATGCGTGTGCAAATGCATTTCCGTGTGAATGGTGTGTGTTTGTGTGCTTTCGCAATTTTCGCTTGAAGCATTTGCAGGTACTCGTGCAATGTGCGCTTCGGCACAACATTGTACGAGCTATGAACAGTGCAAGCAGAAAGGATGAGCTCGCAAAGGAACCCATGATGGAAGTTTTATAGTTCGGTTAATTGATTGCGCGGATTCAGTTCTATCCAACTTGTGTTTTGTTTGGTTGTCTATAGTGTAGCAGGGCAGGCACTATAGGGGTACAATTTAGGTGAAGGTTGGATGTTGTTTGTCTGTATCTGGATGCTACAAGGCCAGAGGAAACCAGCAAAACCAGCATTTGGCTGGTTGGGCAAAGACAAAAACAGGTTCTGTTTTTAGAACCTGAACTTGGTTGTTGTTTTCCCAGGTTGGAAAAACAGAACCAGAGGTTGTTTACCAACCTACCACTTGCTATTTTGTGCAGCCAGGTTGGTTCTGTTGCTTGGAATTGTTTGGGATCATCCCTGGTTGTTCCCAGGTTAATTCCCAAGGTCCTTGCTAGCTAGAATTTTTTATTCCTTCTTTGTTTGTACCTGGATATAGTCAATAGACTCAAGCGGATTTCTTCCTTGCTAATTTTTTTTTCTCTATGCGGTTCAATGGCGTGATGCTACCCGAGTCAACGCTAGTACGCTAGCACTCTAATGCTAGGCAAACGCTCTCCGAGCCATAACTTCGTAATGGCAGAAATTTTTGCAAAGCAACTTGGCTTATTTCAAAGCTCTTGGAGCGAGCTTCGATATAGCAAATTCTCAGCATTAGCCGATCGACGGTCTGCACGATACGCTGCGCGACCGTTCAAGGTACTCTTGCTGTTTTGACTAAGTCCCTCTTGATCCCTCTCTCTACAAATTTGGACC
Organism: Closterium sp. NIES-65; assembly: GCA_948144175.1. Classification (NCBI taxonomy): domain Eukaryota; kingdom Viridiplantae; phylum Streptophyta; class Zygnematophyceae; order Desmidiales; family Closteriaceae; genus Closterium; species Closterium sp. NIES-65. The sequence continues at coordinate 303,336 of CANXME010002262.1, read as the reverse complement.
CGAGGATAGGGGCTGGTCTTGTACCAGGCTCCCAGGGACCCTTGGAGGTGACCCCGAGGAGAGGTATTAAGTTTGAGTAAGTCCTAATAGCTTGATTTTATTAGGCCCTTACACCAAGAACTTTGGCCGGCCCCTCTGGTGTCCTAGTTGCTGTACGTAGCTCCACTATTCTCCCATGTCCTGCAGCCCCCTCTGGTTCCTTCACAAGTTTCCACCTCCCCTCGTTCACTAGGAACTTAGTCGCTACAGCTCTCCTACATGACCATTTTTTCACCAGTTTCCAGCCCGGGGGAGAGCTCGCGGCGATCTGTACGGACTCACGCACTGGTGAGCCACGTTCACGTGGAGGCCCGGTCTGTACACACTGACCATTGAGTCCACACAGGTGGCTGAGTCAGGTCAGGTAGCTGCGTCGGATGAGGTAGCTACATCTTGTTCGTGTCGTCTCCTCACGCATAAGACTCTCATCTGGCACCACCGTCTTGGTCACCCCTCCTTGCCACGCCTGCGTGGCATGCACTCCCGTCTCCTTATGTCTGGCCTCCCCAGGTCCTTGCCCCGATCCCGAGGTCGCCTGCACCGCTGTGCCTTCCTTGCGTCGAGGGGGGGCAGCGCGCCGCTCCTCACTCCTCCTCGTTTCCTCCGACCACAGCTCCTCTGCAGACCCTCCACATGGACGTGCGGGGTCCGGCCCGTGTCACTGGACAGGGCGGAGAGCGCTAATTTTTGCTGGTTGTTGACGACTACATGCGCTACACTATGGTCTTCCCCTTGCAGAGCAAGGCGGATGTCCGCAGTGTGTTGATCTGCTGGATCCGTGCTGTCCGTCGCCAGCTCAATGCTCGGTTCTGGCAGGACCTCCCGGTCTTGCGGCTGCACTCTGACCGAGGTGGTGAGTTTTGCTTCCGCCTCCTCGAGGACTTCTGTGGTGCTGAGGGCATTCGCCAGTCGTACACGTTCTGGCCTCTCCGCAGCAGAATGGGGTTGCAGAGCGTCGCATTGGCTTGGTCATGGAGGTTGCTCGCACCTCCATGAGTGGTGCGGCTGCTCCCCATTTTCTGTGGTCGTTTGCGCTCTGATACGCTGCTGAGTAGCCCAACCTTGGCTTCCCTACCGACGACCCACCCTGACAGTTTTACCACCCGGGTTTTCGCCGTGTTCTCTCCTCCCAAGGTGTCACCTTTGATGAGTTGGTTTGCTTCTACCGTCTCCACGCCCATTGTAGTTCCCCCGTGCCCCTCCCACCTCTCTTCCTGGTACCCGACCCTTCCCCCCCCCCCCCCCCCCCCCTGGTAACCCCCCTCTCCCCACAGGGTCTTGCTCCCTCAGGTGTGTCTCAGGTAGACCCAACCCCCTTGGTTGAGCCTTTGGAGGTCTCCTCTGACACCTCTGACCTGGCTGAGGGGGGTGACTCAACTGCTGCCGACATTGTGGCCCCTCGCCACTCAGCGCGCTTGGCGGCCCCTCTTATGTTTCCGCCTCGGCCGTCTTCACCGCCTCTGCAGCCACTTGCTGTGGACCCTGGTGCTTCTGGAGGTGGTGACACTGGGGGTGCAGACTCTGAGGTTGCTGGTTCTGAGGGTGCTGAGTGTCCTACGGGTACAAGAGGAGCTGGAGGTGCTGCATTTGGAGCTGCTGGAGGTGCTGGTGCTGGTGGTACTGGAGTTGGAGGTGCTGGAGTTCCTAGTGCTGGAGACGCTAGTACTGGCGGGTACTGGTGCACGTCGGCAGGAGACTCTCTAGCCCGAGCGGCTTCGCGAGTGGGCTGTCTGGGGGGGTAGCCCTGGTGGTGGTGCTAGCCGTGTTCGAGCTGGTGCTGGGGATACTGGAGCTGGAGGTGCTGGTGCTGGTGGTACTGGAGTTGGAGGTGCTGGAGGTCCTGGTGCTGGAGACGCTAGTGCTGGCGGTACTGGTACACGTCGGCAGGAAACCCTCTCGCCGGAGCGACTTCGCGAGTGGGCTGTCCGGTGGGGCAGCTCTGGTGGTGGAGCTAGCCGTGGTAGAGTTAGAGGTGCTAAAGTAGGAGGTGCTGGAGGTACTGGAGCTGCTGGTGCCAGAGGTCCTGGGACTGCTGGTGCTGGAGGTGCTAGAGCTGCTGGTGCTGGGAGGTGCTAGAGCTGGAGGTACTGGATCTGCTGGTGCTGGAGGTGCTAGAGCTGGAGGTCTGGAGGTACTGGAGCAGGGGGTACTAGGGTTACTGGTGCTGGAGGTGCTGGAGCTGCTGGTGCTAGAGGTGCTACAGTTGGAGGTGCTGGAGCTAGAGGTGCTGGAGGTGCTCGAGCTGCTGACGACACGGGTACTACGCCGCGCAAACCGTTTTTCTCCCCGCAGCCGTAGTCGTCCCTACCACCGCCTGACTCAGCACATTGTGAGGTTTTTAGTCTTCCGTCTTCCACTGGTCTTATTCCGCCTCTCTTGTGCCCTCCATCTGACCAGTCACAGCCGTACTTACCGCATGGCTCACCACTGCCTGCTCCTTCTCCCTGCCCTGCTCAGACAGGCTCCCTAGCAGAGCGTTGTAAGCCTGAGTCTCGTCCTATCTCCCCAGTTCGCACTGTCAGCCGTGCTCATCGTTCTCGTCCTCCACCTGTCCCGGCACGCATACTATGACACTTCGTCCTTCCTCTGTTCCACAGCATGTTGCTCTTCTGTCTCCTCCGGTGTCCTCTGTTCTTGACATTCCTGACACTGAGTCCGACATTGCTTGTGCTGCTAGTCCTACTGTCAATCGTCTCCTCGCTACTGTTGTCACTGGCCCTTCTTTTGAGTCTACTGTTGCGTTTGCCTTAGTCACTGAGCTGGTCAACTTTGCTGCTACCCGTCGTATTGACTACGTCGTCAGTCTTGTTACTAAGTCTGATACTGTATGTCCTTTGTCCATCGGAAGTGAGCTTGCCTTGGGCAGCGACGTCCTTGAGGACAGGCAGTTTGAGCTTGAGTGTCTCGCGGCCGCTTTACCTGGTTTCGCTTCCATGCTACTTTGCCTTAAAGAAGACCCGGATGCACTTGACATCCCTACCCCGCGCACTTACGCAGAGGCGATTACGGGTGAGTACATCTCTCAGTGGCAGACAGCCATGGACGCAGAGATGGCTTTCTGGAAGTCCACAGGCACCTACGTCGACAAGGTTCTTCCTCCTGGGGCGAACATAGTCGATGGCATGTAAATTTTCAGAGTGTCTTCAAGGCGCGTTACGTTGCTCGAGGCTTCAGTCAGACCTTCTCCCCCACCCCAAAGATAACTACTCTTAGGGTTTTCCTGCATGTTGCAGCACAACGTGACTACGAGCTGCACTCCTTCGACTTCTCCATATCTTTCTTGCATTCTAGGCTTCATAACGAGATCTGGCCGCGTTGCCCATTTGGCTTCACTGGTTCGTTTCCTGAGGGTACCCAGAGGAGCCTCCGACGGCCAGTCTACGGTCTCACCCAGGCGCCCCGCAAGTGGCACGACACACTGAGGACGACAATTGCGGCTCTTGGGTTTGCTCCCTCGAGTGCTGCCCGTCGCTGTTTCTACTCACTGACCCTGCTCTACTGCCATTCTACATCCTCATGTACGTCATCGACTTGGTCTTTGCTACTGCTGACATCAAGGCACTGACCCTTGTGAAGTCGGAGCTGCAGAAGAGACACACCTGCACTGAACTGGGTGAGCTACATAGCTATCTTGGCTTGCAGATCATCCGGGACAGGGCACGGCACACCATCACTGTGACTCAGTCACACATGGTGCAGCAAGTCCTTCGGTACTTCAGCTTCGAGTTCTCCTTGCCATAGTCTACTCTTGCCTACAAGCCACTCGGTCTCAGCTCCACCTTCGGACGAGTCCGTAGAGCCGAGTGGTCCGTATCCAGAGCTAATGGGCTGCCTCATGTACATGATGACCTGCACTCGACCTGACCTCGCGTACGCTCTCAACATCCTGGCATGCTATGTTGCGCTCGGGAGACACCGACCAGGGCACTGGCGGGCTGCTAAGGGGGTGCTGCGCTACTTGTGCAGTACATCGGGCATGGGGCTCGTGCTTGGAGGACGGGGTCCAGTTGTGCTTACTGGACACTCAGACGCTTCTTGGGTGGACGACCACGCGACACAGCGGTCGTCACAAGGTTACACCTTCAGCCTAGGCTTCGATTCAGTTTCTTGGAGGTCTACCAACCCGTCTTCTATTCTCAGCTCCAGTTGTGAGGCTAAAATCTACGTGGGGGCCATGGCTGCACAGGAGTTACACTTGCTGACCTACCTGCTTGCCAACGGCCTCGTTCTCATCCAGTTCTGTATGTTGACAATAAGGCCATTTTTGCCTTGTGTTAGGAGCAGAGACAGGAGCACAGAATGAAGCATATTGCTCTTCGTTACTTTCTTGCTCGAGAGCTGCTGCAGCGTGGTCAGCTGCCCCTTGCGTACGTGGCCTTTCGGGCCAACACTGCTGATGTCTTCATCAAGGCCCTTGGGCCTAGTGATCATCAGCGTTTCTGCACAACTCTTGGGCTTGTGCCCACTCTGCCTCACCTGCTTGTTTCTTGATCTTGCCTTGCCCTTGTTGTACACCGATAAATATGAATATACCTGTATGCTTACACTTGCTATGTTTTGATCAGTGTATTGCTCTTGCTGTTATAAACTCTGCATGTGAATTGGCCTTGTGGTCACTTGCTAGTGCTCGGAATACGTGGTGATCTTGAGATCCACCCTGAGCTTTGCTTTGCTTTGCTTCTTCTCTTGATTGGTCTTGTGACCATTGCTTGCTCTGACTATCCTCACTTCGCCTATGGGGGTGTGTCAAACTTATATGTTTATATTGTACTAGGCCGTAGGGGGTTTAGCCTTAGAGGGTACAACAATTCTCTCAACATTGTACTTGTACTTCCCCCTTTGACCTAATACACAGCATCCCTAGTTTTAACACCCTGTGACTAAATCCATTGTCACCTGTTGCCACGGTTGTTTGGGTGGCTCGACTTGTTGCAGCAATCCGACCGGGCGTTGTCGCGAGAACTTCGTTGCTTGGCAGGTTGGGAAAGCTCTCATGTAGCGCTGCATGTGCGACGCCATGCTGGGCCAATAATAATTTTGCTGCGGCAGCTTTTGTCCCGAGTGGCTCTCATACGATGTTACAATCTGAAATGAGGTTACCGGATCGTCTCAGGTTGATCGCACGTAGTGTAGTAGTGGAAGGTTTTGCTAGTAATGTCGCGTACTGACCATGTCAGAAGGAGATTTGAATCTCGACAGAAGTGACTAATACAATGCGGTACAGGGGCTTATATATGACAAAAGTGGAACACCAAAAGTCCTAGCTAGCACTCTAAGGGGGTACATTCCCCTTAGGGCTAATCTAGATCTGGGAAAAGAACCATGCGCTTCGGTAACTATTTGTGCCACGGTAACTATTTGAACGTTTCCCCTCGCTTTGCACTTCAAATTTTTTTCCTGCTTGCAACCGTCTTCAATAACAGTTTGTGTTGCTCGGTCTTTGCCCTCGCTGCAGTTATCTTCTCGTTAAGAGTTTGTTGCTATAGGAGTGTTAGTAACAATTCCATGTCGTAACAGCAGAAAATGGAGTGCGACGGAGTGGGATTAGAGTGCCCTTGAACTTCCGTAATCGGAATGGTGGTTGACGACGCTCTCAAGAGCTTTTAGTCAAGGCCAGTCGTGTGTTACGGCAAGAGTCTTGAGTAGATAGTGACGCGATTGTTGTTAGAAACTAACGAGAAGGAATGATTGCATTCGGCAGTGCAAGTGCTAACGCTAGATTGGGTTGTATCCTACATGGGCTACCCCACTCAGCCTACACAGTTTGACACACCCCCATAGGCAAATTGGGGGAGAATCAGTGGTCACAAGACCAGTCAAGAAAAGCAAAGCAAGCTCAGGGTGGATCACGACGTCACCACACATTCTGAGCACAAGCAAATGGCCACAAGGCAAGTTCACATGCAGAGTTACATTAAAAGAGAGCAAACCGTACAGTGATCACTATATAGATCACAAAACAAGCAAAGTCACGCAGTGAACAAGTGAGACGAAATAGGCACAAGGCCTAACATAGAGCATAAACGCTAATGATCACCAGGCGGAACTGCCTTGGTGAATATCTCAGCAGTGTTGGCCCAAGTGGCCACGTAAGCAAGACAAAGCTGACCTCGCTGCTGCAACTCTCGAGCAACGAAGTAACGCAGAGCGATGTGCTTCGTTTTGTGCTCCAGTCTGTGCTCATGACACAAGCCAACAGCGGCCTTTGTCTAGTACAGAACTGGAGGAGAACAAGGCCGCTCTCCCAAGTCGGTGAGCCAGGGTAACTCCTGTGCAACCATGGCTCCTGCGTAGATCTCAGCCTCACAACTGGAGCTGAGAACAGAAGACGAGTGGGTAGACCTCCAAGAAACAGAGCCGCAACAAAGGCTGAAAGTGTAGCCCTGTGACGACCACTAGACGTGTCTGAGTGTCCAGTGAGGACAACTGGACCCCGTCCTCCAAGCACGAGCCCAATGCCCGATGAACTGCACAAGTAGCGCAACACCCTCTTAGCAACCTCCCAGTGCTCTTGCTGGTGTCTCCCCGGTGTAACGTAGCATGCCAGGATGCTAAGAGGGTAGGCAAGGTCAAGTCGAATGCAGGTCATCAGGTACACGAGGCAGCCCTCAAGCTTTGGATACGGGCCACTTGGCTCTACGGACTCGTTCAAAAGGTGGGGCTGAGAGCGAGTGACCAGTAGCCAGAGGAGTGGACTGTGGCGAGGACCAAGTGAAGTCGAAGCGCTGAAGGACCTGCTGCACCATGTGTGACTGAGTCAGGGTGATAGTGTGCCGTGCTTTGTCCCGGGTGATCTGCAAGCCAAGGTAGCTGTGCACCTCACCCAGGTTTGTGCACGTGTTTCCCTTCTGCAGCTCCGACTTCACAAGGGCGAGTGCCTTCGTGTCAGCAGTTGCAAAAACCAAGTCATCGATGAATACGAGGATGTAGAACGGCCGCAGCAAGGTGTCGGTGCAACAAAACAACGGCGGGACTGCAGTCTAAGGAGCAAACCCAAGTGCCGCAAGTGTCATCCTTAGTGTGTCGTGCCACTCACGAGGCGCCGGGCGGAGACCGTAGACTGGCCGCCGGAGGCTCCACTGGGTACCTGTAGGAAACGACCCAGTGAAGCCAAGTGGGCGTTGCATCTAGATCTCCTCGTGCAGGCTCCCCTGTAAGAAAGCTGTGATGAAGACAAGAGAGTGAAACTCGTAGTCATGCTGAGCGGCAACATGCAGCAGCACCCGAAGGGTGGTCAGCTTCGGGGTAGGGGAGAAGGTATGGAATAAGTTAACTCCCTATCGCTCACTAAAGCCTCGTGCCAAGTAACGATCCTTAAAGATAGGCAGAGAACCCGGCGGCCGCTTCACCCTAAAAGTTTACATGCCCTTGACTATGTTCTCCCCAGGAGGGGGAACTGCGTTGACGTAAGTGCCAGTGGACTTCCATGATGCATGCCATCTCTGCGTCCATGGCTGTCTGCCACTGAGAGGAGTAGGGACCCGAAATTGCCTCTGCGTAAGTGCGCGGAGTTGGGATGTCTGGTGCATCCGAGTCTCCCTCATGGGCAAGCAGCATGGCCACGAGATTAGTTACAGCGGCTGCAAGACACTCAAAGTCCTCTTGCGTGTCCTCAAGGACGTCGGTGCCAAGAGCACACTCACCCCCGACGGACGGATGACAGACAAACTCAGACTCAGTAACAAGACTAGCGGCGTGGTCGAGACAACAAGTAGCAACAAAGTCAACAAGCTTAGCGACTAAGGCAGATGGAGCAGTGGACTAAAACGAAGGGTCAGTGACAGCAGAGGCTAGGAGACGCGTGAAAGTAGGGCTAGCGGCACGAACTAGGTCAGACTCAGGGTCAGGGACGTGCGGAAGAGAGGATGCAGGAGGAGACGGCAGGGGGACACGCTGTGGAACAAAGGAAGGACGAAGTATCATAATGTGAGTGTCAAGGATAGGAGGAGGACGCGGACGAGGAACATGAAAGAACAATGGAGGAACATGCAAGGACTGGGCCCTCTGAGGGGTCAGCCAGAGAGACTGCAACAGGTGCAGGGAGTGGTGTGACTGTAGTGCCGTCGCGAAAGAAGCAGCGGGAAGCAGCTGGGTCAAGGATGAAGGTGTGCAAGGCCTCAGCAAGCGCAGTACCAGAGAGAGCAGACTCACTAGCACCTAGAGTAGCAGCCGCTATACCAGGGTCAGGGGACACACACAGATAACAGTCACCCTTATTACTACCAGTCAGAGCATACCTGGCAGTAAGGATAGTGTCATAATCTAGAGCAAATATATCCACCTTGTCGCGCAGCAGCTCTGGCCAGGTGGGGAGCTCAGCCTCATTGCAAAACACTCCACGCCAGGTGTCGCTCAGACAGGCGAAGCAGCGAGCCTGTGTGTGACCAAATGTCCCGCAAGTCTGACCTGCCCGATCACCTGTGCGAATGACGTACGGGCAGCGGGCAGTACTCCTAGACTCCCCACACTGAGCGTACCACTCACGAAGCTGCTGGCGCGTAAGGGTCTTGCTCGGACGCCGCTGCAGCTGCATTTGGCCACCGCCAGAAACTCCGCACTGAACAGCTCAACCGCGAGTGCCATGACGGCCGCCGCTAGCACACTACCTGGCGTACCACTCACGAAGCTGCTGGGGCGTAAGAGTCTCGCGCGGATGCCGCTACAGCTGCATCTGGCCACCGCCAGAAACTCCCCACCAAACAGCTCCACAGCGACTGCTACTACGGCCGCCACCACTCCCACTGCTGCCACCACCGCCGTCACCACTCCCACTGTACTACGAAGTGAAGTCATAGCGGGCAAGCAAGGAGGCACGCGACCAGTAGGGCAATACGAAGGGAAGGCAGTAGCACGAGCAGCAGCAGCAACAGCACTAAGAGCAGCGGAGTGGCTCGATGAGGCTAGGTTGCAGCACCTCCAGCACTCCTAGCAGCACCTCCACCAGAGAGAACAATGGAGGAACATGCAAGGACTGGGCCCTCTGAGGGGTCAGCCAGAGAGACTGCAACAGGTGCAGGGAGTGGTGTGACTGTAGTGCCGTCGCGAAAGAAGCAGCGGGAAGCAGCTGAGTCAAGGATGAAGGTGTGCAAGGCCTCAGCAAGCGCAGTACCAGAGAGAGCAGACTCACTAGCACCTAGAGTAGCAGCCGCTATACCAGGGTCAGGGGACACACACAGATAACAGTCACCCTTATTACTACCAGTCAGAGCATACCTGGCAGTAAGGATAGTGTCATAATCTAGAGCAAATATATCCACCTTGTCGCGCAGCAGCTCTGGCCAGGTGGGGAGCTCAGCCTCATTGCAAAACACTCCACGCCAGGTGTCGCTCAGACAGGCGAAGCAGCGAGCCTGTGTGTGACCAAATGTCCCGCAAGTCTGACCTGCCCGATCACCTGTGCGAATGACGTACGGGCAGCGGGCAGTACTCCTAGACTCCCCACACTGAGCGTACCACTCACGAAGCTGCTGGCGCGTAAGGGTCTTGCTCGGACGCCGCTGCAGCTGCATTTGGCCACCGCCAGAAACTCCGCACTGAACAGCTCAACCGCGAGTGCCATGACGGCCGCCGCTAGCACACTACCTGGCGTACCACTCACGAAGCTGCTCGGGCGTAAGAGTCTCGCACGGATGCCGCTACAGCTGCATCTGGCCACCGCCAGAAACTCCCCACCAAACAGCTCCACAGCGACTGCTACTACGGCCGCCACCACTCCCACTGCTGCCACCACCGCCGTCACCACTCCCACTGTACTACGAAGTGAAGTCATAGCGGGCAAGCAAGGAGGCACGCGACCAGTAGGGCAATACGAAGGGAAGGCAGTAGCACGAGCAGCAGCAGCAACAGCACTAAGAGCAGCGGAGTGGCTCGATGAGGCTAGGCTGCAGCACCTCCAGCACTCCTAGCAGCACCTCCACCAGCAGCAGTAGTAGCGCGAGGAGCAGGGCGGATCAGGTTGGGCAGGGCGGCTTGGGCTGGGCGGTGTGGCTCGGCCTGGGCGGCGTGGGCAGCAGGGCGCACGCTGTGCAGGGCAGCAGGGCGCACGCTGTTCAGGGCAGCAGGGCACGATGCGTGGGCTGCGGCTGGGCGCGACGCGTGGAGCAGCAGAGCGTGACGCACGGGCTGCGGCAGAGCGCGACGCGCGGGGCAGTAGAGCGCGACGCGCGGGCTCCGGTAGGGCGCGACGCGCACAGCAGCAGGGCGCGACGCATGGACTGCAGCAGGGTGCGACGCGTGGAGCAGTAGAGTGCGACGCGCGGGCTGTAGCAGGGCGCGACACTCAAGGCAGCAGGGCACGGGCTACAGCAGGACGCAGGGCAGGGCAGGGCGTGCGCAGGGCAGCGCGACGCGGGGCAGGGCAGGGATACCATGCCTGAAACTAACGAGCAAGAATGATTGCATTGCGTAGAATGTAGGTACAAGTGCTAACACTACAGCCTAAAAAGTTTGACAATTGTGTCACTTTTTGAGGAAATGGGAGTGAGGAAAGTAGAATGAGAATGAATGACTAAGGAATGGAAGTGATACAAATATGCAACCCTAGAAATGTGTACCCCATATAGGCTACCCCACTATGGCCTACGCAATATTATAATTTGACACACCCCCATAGGCAAAGTGGGGGAGAACAAGGGGTCACAAGACCAGTCAAGCAAAGCAGACAAAGCTCAGGGTGGATCACAACGTCACCACACAGTCCGAGCACAAGATCAAGGCCACAAGGTCAGGAGTACACATATATATATATGGCTAAACAAGCAAGAGCAGGTATATATATATGTAAGAGTACAAACAAGGTCAAGGGGTGAGCAAGTGAGGCAATACAGGCACAAGACCCAGCTAAGTGCAGAAGCGCTGATGATCACAAGGCGGAAGTGCCTTGGTGAAAACATCAGCAGTGTTGGCCTCAAAGGCCACGTACGCAAGTCGCAACTGACCACGCTGCTGCAACTCACGAGCAAGAAAGTAGCGGAGAGCAATGTGCTTCGTTCTGTGCTCCAGGCGCTGCTCTCGACACAAGGCCAGCATGGCCTTGTTGTCTACGTACAGAACTGGTGGAGAACGAGGCGGCTCTCCTAGGTCGGTCAGCAGGTAGGTGAGCCAGCGTAGCTCCTGTGCAGCCATGGCCCCCGCGTAGATCTCAGCCTCACAACTGGAGCTGAGAACAGAAGACGAGCGAGTAGCCCGCCACGAAAAAGAGCCGGAACCAAGACTGAAGGTGTAACCCTGTGACAACCGCTGTGTAGCCTGGTCGTCAGCCCAAGAAGCATCTGCGTGCCCAGTGAGGACCACTGGACTCCGCCCTCCAAGCACTAGCCTCATGCCCGACGTACTGCACAAGTAGCGCAACACCCTCTTCGCTGCAGCCATGTGCTCTGGTCGGTGTCTCCCAGGAGCAACATAGCGTGCAAGAATGCTAAGAGGGTATGCAAGGTCAGGTCGTGTGCAGGTCATCAGGTACATGAGTTAGCCAACAAGCTCTGGGTACGGGCCACTCGACTCTACGGACTCATCCGAAGGCAGAGCTGAGAGCGAGTGGCGAGTAGACACAGGAGTGGCCTGAGGCGAGGAGTACGTGAAGCCAAAGCGCTGAAGGACCTGCTGCACCATGTGTGACTGAGTCAAGGTAATGGTGCGGCGTGCTCTGTCCCGGGTGATCTGCAAGCCAAGGTAGCTGCGCAGTTCACCCAGGTCTGCACGTGTGTCTCTTCTGCAGCTCGAACTTCACGTTGGCGAGTCCAGTAGTGTCACCTGTGGCAAAGTACAAGTCGTCGACGTACACGAGGATGTAGAACGGCGGCAGAGAGGTGTCGGTGCGCAGAAACAACAACGGGTTAGCAGTAGAGGGAGCAAACCCAAGAGCCGCAAGGGTAGTCCTCAGTGTGTCGTGCCACTCGCGCGGTGCCTGGCGGAGACCGTAGACTGGCCGTCGGAGGCTCCACTGGGTGCCAGGAGGGAATGTCCCAGTGAAGCCTGGTGGACGGCGCAGCCAGATCTCCTCGTGCAAGCTACCCTGCAGGAAAGCAGTGCTGAAGTCAAGGGAGTGAAGCTCATAGTCACGCTGCGCGGCTATGTGTAGTAGCACCCGAAGAGTGGTCATCTTCGGGGTGGGAGAGAAGGTCTGAAAGTAGTCAACTCCCTGCCGCTGACTGAAGCCACGAGCCACGTACCGCGCCTTGAAGACAGGTGGAGAGCCCGGCGGCCGCTTCACCCTGAAGATCCACATGCCACTGACGATGTTCGCCCTAGGAGGAGGTACCGCGTCAACGTAGGTGCCTGTGGACTTCCAGGAAGCCATCTCTGCATCCATAGCTGCCTGCCACTGAGAGGAGTAAGGACCCTCTACGGCCTCTGCGTAAGAGCGCGGAGTCGGGATGTCTAGTGCATCCGGGTCTCCCTCAGGGGTAAGCAGTACGGACGGGAGATGAGGTGAAGCAGCAGCCAGACACTGGAACTCCTCCTGCCTGTCCTCAAGGACGTCCGTGCCAAGAGCACACTCACCCCCGACGGACGGAAGACAGACAGACGCAGACTAAGCAACAAGACTAGCAGCGTAGTCTAGACGACAGCGAGCAGCAAAGTCGACGAGCTCAGCAACAAGAGCAGACGCAGCAGTGGACTCAAAAGAGGGGTCACTGAAGACAGTGGCAAGGAGACGCGTGACGGTAGGACTGGCTGCACGAAGAGAGTCCGACTCCGGGTCGGCAAGCGCAGGAAGAGAGAACTCAGGAGGAGAATCAAAGGGACACGCAGAGGAGCAGTGGACGGACACAGAGAAATCCGGTGCGTGCCAGGGACAGAAGGAGAACGCTGACGCGAACCGCGACCACTACAGCGAGCAGCACGAACAGGCGACGCTGGACGAGACGCAGGCTCACGACGCTCAGCAAGACCTCTAGTAGGACCAGTGTAAGGAGAGGGAGCAGGCAGTGGGGAGGCGGGCGATAACTGTGACTATGACTGGACAGGCGGTGGACACTCTACAGGAGGAGAAGGACCAAGAACCTGCTGAAGGAGCGGAACGAAGTACGGCCGAGGCCGCGCGGCGACTCCAGACACAGCAGGGACAGCACCAGCACCCTCACCGGCAGCACCAGCGCCAACAGCACCTCCACCTGCAGGACCTCCACCAGTACCAGCAACACCCGCAGCAGGACCACCGCCAGGACTGACAGCAGTAGCCTTAGCGCCAACACCCTCAGGAGCTCCAGCACCAGTGGTACCCGCAGGCCCAGCAGCTCCAGCACTCCCAGGACGAGCACCTCCGGGACCGGCGGCACCAGCACCCTCAGCGGCCGAAGAAGCTCCAGCTCCAGCAGTACGCCTCCAGCGCCGGGCAAACCACTCTCGCAGCTCCTGTGGAGAGAGTGGCTCCCGTCGAGACGAAGCACCCGGAGAACCTCCAGGCCCAGCACCGCCAGACGCCACACGAGCAGGTCCAGCGGCCGCTGGCTCCGCACCACCAGGCTCAGTAGATCCAGACGCAGCACCCCCAGGCTCAGCAGCTCCTGACGTAGCACCCCCAGGCTCAGCACCCCCAGTCGTAGCACCCCCGGGCTCAGCACCCCGAGTCGCAGTACCCCTAGGCTCAGCACCCCCAGTCGTAGCACCCCCAGGCTCAGCACCCCCAGTCGCAGCACCCCGAGACTCAGCACCCCCAGGCTCAACACCCACGCGCGCAGCACCCCCAGAGACAGCACCCCCAGGCTCAGCACCCGCAGCAGTACCAGAGTCACTAGCAACCTCGACCGGCTCGACTGCATCTACCTGGGACACACCTGAAGGGGCAGGACCCTGAGGGGGGAGGGAAGGAGTGCGGTAGGGGAAGAGGCGGTAGTAGGGGACTGACTCGTCGAACGTGACGTCCTGGGAGGACAGAACACGACGAGAGGTGGGGTGGTAGAACTGCCACCCTGGCGCGTCAGGGGGGAAGCCAAGGAAGACATAGGGAGCAGCACGAGGGGACAGCTTGTCCGCAGACAAGTCGCGGACAAACGCCCGAGATCCCCAGACACGGAACGCAGACGCATCGCCGACCTTCCCCGTCCACAGCAAGGCTGGGGAGGTCTCCGGCCTGGAGACCCTGGGGTGAAGGTTGATCTAATGTGCCGCGTACCGAACCGCAAACGGCCACAGAAAATGGGGGGCAGCCGCATGCATCATGAACGTACGAGCGACGTCCATGACCATGCCAATGCGGCGCTCAGCAATCCCATTTTGCTGTGGAGAGTCCGGAAGCGTAAAGGTCTCGCGGATGCCTCGCGCACGACAGTAGGCTCGTAGAAGGCCAGAGGAGAACTCTCCGCCTCGGTCAGAGTGCAGACGCAGAACAGGATAGTCCGAGCCGAAGCTCCTCCTGAGCTGGAGACGAGCTGCGCGGATCCAGTCGATCAGCACCTCAGTGACATCACCCTTGCTGCGCAAGGGGAAGACTGAGGTGTAACGCGAGTAGTCGTCAACCACCAGCAGGAAGTAGCGCTCGTGACCCTGTCCACGGACGCGGGCCGGGCCCCACACGTCCATGTGAAGCGTCTGCAGCGGGGCCTCTGTCAGGGGAAACTGAGAGGAGTGAGGGGCAGCCCAGAGCTGCCCCTCGACACAGGGAACACAGGAAGGACCAGGCCCTGGAGGAAGGGGAGGGAGGGACCGGGGGAGACCAGAGACAAGGACACGGGAGGCAATGCCTCGGAGACGAGGCAGGGAGGGGTGACCAAGACGGTGGTGCCACAGGAGATTCTCGTGAGACAGGAGGCGACACGAGCAGGGGGCAGACTCAGGACCAGACCTGGACGCTGCAGCAAACACCTGACCCGACGCAGCTACCTGACCAGACGCAGGGACAGGAGGAGACCCAGTGGTCAGGGTGTAGAGGCTCGACCCCGGCCGACGCGTGAACGTGGCTAGGTGCCGGCCTGTGCGAGCGTCCAAGCAGTGGGTCACCCGCTGAGTCGCAGGAGAAAACTGGTGAACCCCCGTATCCTGCAGGTCAGCACCACTCACCAAGTTCGTAGAGAACGAGGGGAGGTAAAGACCAGACAAGATGCCAGAGGGGGCAGCCGGACACGGGAGGACAGTGGAGAAGTGAGAGAAGACAGGACCCCCAGAGGGGTCTGCCAGGGAGACTCCAACCGGCCGACCAAGCGGCGTGAGTGTGGTGCGGTCTTGAAAGAAGGAGCGAGAAGCCCACAAGTCAAGTGTGAAGGTGAGGGAGGCCGAAGCCGACGCGGTACCTGAGAGCGCAGCCTCACTAGTACCTGAGGGCGCAGACGCGCTGGCACCTAGAGCAGCAGCCTCACTAGCACCTAGCGCAGCAGTACCAATGCCCGGGTCGGGCAGGAAACACCGGTAACAATCACCCTCATCACTAATAGTCACAGCATACATGGCAGCAAGGATAGCATCAAAGTCAAGATCATGGATAGCGACACCTGCCCTAGACAGCTCTCCCCAGCGGGGGATCTCACTAGCCTCCGGGAACTGCTGACGCCAAGCGTCCGTCAGGCGGCCAAAGCAGCGCGGGTGGGGTGGGGACCCCCACATTGCTCACCCGCGCGGTCGCCGGAGCGAAGGACGTAGGTGCACGGGCCAAAACCCCCACCACGCTGACGCTGCGTGTACCACTCACGGAGCTGCTAAGGAGGGGGGATGTCCCGAGAACGCTACTGCTGCTGCTGGCGCTGACCACTACCGGAGCCGCTCCGCTGCGAAGCACCACCCCGACCAGCTCCACCTCCTCCACCACCGCCGCCTCCACCTCCGCCACCACCACCGCCTCCGCTCCCACCGCTACCGCCTCCGCCGCCTCCGCCTCCGCTGCTGCCACCTACACCTCCACCCCCGCCACCACTCCCACTGCCACCCCCACTCCCTCCGCCGCCTCCACCGCCACCTCCACCACCCCTGCTAGATCCACCCGCGCCCTTGCCCCCCTTGCCCTTGCTAGAGCGGCGTCTCCCGCTAGGGGCAGACGCCGCACCGACCAACTCAAGACCAACGAGGTCGGCCGCAGCAGCAGAGGCGACAGAGGGCAACAGGGGGGAAGGGGAACACCCCTCAAAGATGGGGGTGCGAGGGTCACCACGAGAGGCTCCTACAGCGACTATGCTCTTCTCCGCTGCTAGGAGGGCCTTCTCTAGGAGGTCAACAGTGAGAGTGGTGGGACAGACTGAGAGGAAGTGGTCCCTGACTACGCAAAGGGAGTCAGGGAGGCGGGTGACTATATAATAGAGAGTGATGTACATGGGGGTGGGGTTCTTGGCGCAGAACTCAGCAGGAAGAGCGGCGCGGTAGCGAGTGTCACTAGTGCGGAGGTGCGTAATGAGGTCAGCGACTGTGGGAAAGGCAGCAAGGTTAGGAAAGAGGTACGGTAGTATGAGGCGGCTTAGTGCAGCAGTGGCAGGGGAAGAGTAGCGCGCAACTACAGCGTCGTACAAGGTCTAAGCACTCTTGTACTGACTAAAGTGCGCGCGCTCAGTGGTAGGCAGGTGGCGACGCACAGCAAGACGTGCAGCAGCATCGCGCGTGGCCCACTGGGAGCGAACAGTGGGGTCAGCATCAGCAGTAGGGGCAGGAGAGGAGCCAGAGGTGAGGTCAAAGAAGGAGAGACCGTCTGCCCTATCGCACTGTAGGAAAAGCTGCAGGTCATCTACCCAAACCTCAAAGTCAATGGCTCGACCCTCAGCGTCAAAAGCGAGAACACTGGGGGTAGTCATGACAGCAGTAGACTAGCAGTACCAACTGTAGGACAGGGGCAGTGCAGTGATAGAAGCGCTGCTCTCACCAGACAGGGCGGGTCGGGCAGCTCAGCAGTACAGCAGCACGGCAACACGGCGGCTCGGACGGCACTGCAGCAACTGCGGCTCCGTGGCACCAGCGGCTCGGCTCCTCAGGTGGCTCGGGCGGCTCAGGCGGCTCGGGTGGCTCGGGCGGCTCGGGCAGCTCGGGTGGCTCGGGCTGGTCGGGCAGCTTGGGCGGCTCGGGATAGTCAGGCGGCTCGGACGGCTCGGGCGGCTCGGGCAGGTCGGGCGGCTCGGGCGGTTCGGGCGGCTCGGGTGACGCTGGCGGTGTAGGGCGGCAGGGCCGCTGGTGAAAGGGGCGGCGGGGCTGCTGAGAAGGGCGGCGGGGCCCCTGAGAAGGGCGGTGGGGCCGCAGTAGAAGGGCGGCGGAGCCGCTGAGTAGGGCGGCGGGGCCGCTTAGAAGGGCGGCGCGGCCGCACTAGAAGGGCGGCGGGGCCGCTGAGTAGGGCGGCGGGGCCGCAGCGAGAGAGGCGGCGGGGCCGCAGTGAAGGGCGGCGGGGCCGTTGAGTAGGGCGGCGGGGGCGCAGCGAGAGAGGCGGCGGGGCCGCAGTGAAGGGCGGCGGGGCCGCTGAGTAGGGCGGCGGGGCCGCAGCGAGAGAGGCGGCGGGGCCGCAGTGAAGGGCGGCGGGGCCGTTGAGACGGGCGGCGGGGCCGCTGAGACGGGCGACGGGGCCGCTGAGACGGGCGGCGGGGCCGCAGCGAAGGGCGGCGGGGCCGCAACGTGAGGCAGCGGGGCTGCAGCGAAGGGCGGCGAGGCCGCGAAGAAGGGCGTGTCAGAATCCCAACTACTAGACCATTGGGATGAAAGGGCTTGTTTCAGTAGCGGCTCAGTGCGCCCATAACCCCCCAGGCAAACGCGCCTGTAACCCCCCCTAGGATCGATCGGGGATCTCACAGTGTAGCTCTACTGACACCCCCCCACAGTGGGAGGCCCAGGATTGAGCACAGTGGCAACGGCCAACATGTGCATACACCGGAATTTGAACCCGAGACCGCTCTGATACCATGTCAGAATCCCAACCACTAGACCATTGGGATAAAATGGCTTGTTTCAGTAGCGGGTCAGTGCGCCCATAACCCCCCAGGCAAACGCGCCTGTAACCCCCCCCCTAGGATCGATCGGGGATCTCACAGTGTAGCTCTACTGACAGGGCGGCGGGGCCGCTGAGACGGGCGGCGGGGCCGCAGCGAACGGCGGCGGGGCCGCAACGAGGGGCAGCGCGGCCGCTGCGAAGGGCGGCAGGGCCGCGAAGAAGGGCGGCGGAGCCGCAATGTGGGGCGGCGAGGCCGCAGCGAAGGGCGGCGGGGCTGCTGAGAAGGGCGTCGGGGCCGCTGAGAAGGGCGGCTCGAAGAGGTGAGAGCCCGGAGCGCGACTCGGGCTGAGCGCGCTTCGGGCAGGAAAAAAAAAGATCGATGTGGTGGGCCCTAGGCACATTTCCCATGGGGGAACCTGCTCGATACCATGAGGAAAGTAGAACGATAATGAATGACTAAGGAATGGAAGTGATACAAATATGCAACCCTAGAAATGTGTACCCCATATAGGCTACCCCACTATAGCCTACACAATATTATAATTTGACAGGGAGTGACGGGAGGGCGATATAAACTGGAGGGACAAGACAAATGGGAGAGAGGGGATGGACGGGCGGGAATATGTGAGAGGACGTCCCCTTTATAATATTTTCTCATTATTATATTTTCCCTTTATATGATTCTCCTTTTTCTCCTCTTTATTTTGGTCTTTATTTCATCTCAATCGGCCTACTATTCTATTTTCTAGAGCCTTCTCTTTATTTCACTTGTTTCCCACCGACATATTTATTCTATGGCACCGACAGCGCCGACAGTGGTGTATAAGGCGTAATCTGGGTGTAATCCCAAGTGCCAATAGCCTTGCGTCCTTGTGCGCACTTGTGATTGTAGTATCGGGAAGGGCGTGTTCCCGAATGTTCTTTTTATCTCGTTTATCCTTGTAATTCCGAGTAGAAATACGCCTTGTATTCAATTTTAGTGACACGTTCGAGTGAGAATTCGATCCTGTGACAGAATAAGTGCACTGCCAATCTGTTGGGCTGAGAAAAGGCCCTTAGGATCTTTGCAAGGCTAAATTCCGAGTAGAGATGTTGTAATTGCGGAAGCGTTTTTTATGAAGAGTATTGAACCACCTTGCGCTGGTATATGAGGGCAAGATAGATTGATTAAAGTAAGAAGATCCAAGGTTTTTATCAAACATATCAAGGAGAATGTCTCTCTCTATGACCACGCCACTGGCGCCTCAGTTGCTCCTGCTGCCACTGCTGAGCTTAGTGTCCGTTCCCAGTTTCAGACTTGTGACTGAGCTGCCCGCCTAGCCGTTCGCAACCACCAGCCGTTAGCCGAGCTCACGCACTTTGGCGAGCACAAAACTGCTAAGGCCCTGTACGACGCTGTAGTTGCTCGATACACCTCTCCTGCCACAGCTGAGCTTAGCCGCCTCATGCTGCGCTACCTGTTTCCTGAGCTGTCCTCCTTTGCAACGGTCGCCGATCTCATCACCCACCTTCGCACTAGTGACACTCGCCTTTGCGCCGCCCTCCCCACAGAGTTTTATGCTATGAACCCGCCTCCGATGTACTGGACCCTCCACTTATAGTTACCCGCCTCCCTGACTCTCTGAGCTCGGTCAGGGACTATTTTCTCGCTCACAGTCCCACCGACCTCACTGTAGACCTCCTAGAGGAGCGCCTCCTTGCAGCAGAGAAGAGCATTGTTGCTGTAGATGCTGTTCGCGGCGCTCCTCGCACCCCCATCTTCGAGGGGTGCTCTCCCTCTCCCCTCGCCCCCTCCTTCGCTACTGCTGCTGCTGTTGACTTCCTTGGTGCTGAGTCTGCTGGTGCTGCTTCTGCTCCTAGTGGGAGGCGCCGCAACGGCAAGGGCAAGGGAGCCAAGGGTAGCGGAGGTGGCCCCGGGGGCGGTGGTGGTGGAGGAGGTGGAGGAGGAGGAGGTGGCGGAGGGCCTGGTGGCGGGAGTGCTGGCGGGAGTGGTAGCGGCGGTGGAGGTAGTGGCGGCGGGGGGGGGTGGCGGCGGCGGTGGCGGCAGCGGTGACGGCAGGGGCGGTGGTGACGGCAGCGGTGGCGGTCGGGGTGGAGGCACTGGCGCTGCCCACAGCCAGCAGCAGCAGCAACGTCCCCAGACATCCCAGCAGCTTCGTGAGTGGCTTGTTCAGCGTGGGAAGTCTGGGGGTGGTGGTCGCTGCCCATATGTCATTTGCACAGGTGACTGCAAGGGTCAGACGTGCAACAAGCTTCACACCCAGTACCGCTGCTTCTCCCGCCTTACCGACGCCTGGTGTGAGGTGATGGGCGAGGAGTATGAGCGCCCTCACTGGCATGAGCTGCTTAAGGCTGGTGTAGACATTTTTGCTATTAACTTTGATGCTATTTTTTATGTGATGTATGCATTGGAAGTTAGTGCTGACGGTGACTGTTATCTGTGTATGCCGCCTGACCCAGGTATAGAGGCTGCTGCCTTAGGTGCAGGTGAGTCTGCTCTCTCAGGTACTACACCTGCTGAGGCCCTGCACACCTTCACACCTAACTCAGGTATAGAGGCTGCTTCCATAGGTGCAGGCGAGTTTGCTCTCTCCGGTATTGCGCCTCCTAAGGCACTGCACACTTTCACGCTTGACTCAGGTGCTTCTCGTTGTTTCTTCCATGACAATACCGCACTCACACCGCTCCCTAGGCCTGTTGCAGTCTCTCTGGCTGACCCCCCAAGGGGGCCAGTTCTTGCAGGGTCCACCACTGTGTTTCCGTGCCCGGCAGTCCCGTCTGGCTCACTGTCAGGTCTCCACCTCCCCACGTTCTCGACGAACTAAAGCTGCCCCTCAGGATGTGGGGGTTAATACCTTCACCCAGCTTGGCAGCGTGTGGCAATCTGCACGTGTGCACAGACTGGCCGTCATCTGGCCACGTTCACTCGTCGGCCAGGGTTGAGTCTTTACACACTGACGACTCTGTCTCCTCAGGTCGCTGCTGTCGGTCAGGTGTATGCGTCTGGTCTGGTAGCCTCCCCTTATGAGTGTCACTCCCTGTCGCACCAGACTCTTCTCTGGCACCACCATCTGGGTCACCCCTCCTTGCCACGACTACGTGGCATGCACCATCGCCTCCTTGTGTCTGGTCTTCCTAGGTCTCTCCCTCCCCTCCCTGCCTCGCATGCGCTGCCCTCCCTTCCTTGCGTCGAGGGGCGGCAGCGCGCCGCTCCTCACTCCTCCTCGTCTCCCCCGACAGAGGCTCCCCTGCAGACCCTCCACCTGGACGTGTGGGGCCCAGCCCGCATTCGTGGACAGGGCGGTGAGCGGTACTTTTGCTGGTTGTCGACGACTACTCGCGTTACAATACGGTCTTCCGCTTGCGCACCAAGGGTGAGGTCCCTGCTGTCCTGATCCCTTGGATCCGAGCAGTTCGTCCCCAGCTCCGCCGGAGGTTCCGGACGTACCTTCCTGTCCTGCGTCTGCACTCTGACAAAGGTGGTGAGTTCACCTCCAACATCTTGCGGGCCTTCTGTCATAGGGAGGGCATCGAGCAGTCGTTCACGCTTCCGGGCTCATCGCAGCAAAATGGGGTTGCTGAGCGCCGCATTGGCTTGGTCATGGAGATCGCTCGTACCTCCTTGATTCATGCGGCGGCTCCCCATTTTCTGTGGCCGTTTGCGGTGCGGTACGCCGTGCATCAGCTCAACCTCTGGCCCAGTGTCTCCTTGCCAGACACCTCGCCCACACTGCGTTGGACGGGAGAGGTTGGCGATGCATCGCGTTTCCGAGTCTGGGGTGTTCGTGCCCTCGTCCGCGATACGTCCGCGGACAAGCTTCTCTCCGGCACCATTCCCTGTGTCTTCCTTGGCTTTGTCCCTGACGCGCCTGGCTGGCAGTTTTACCACCCCACCGCGCGCCGTGTCTTCCCCTATCAGGACGTCACCTTTGACGAGTCGGTTCCTTTCTACCGTCTCTTCCCCTACCGCACTGCCCCTCTCCCTCCCCCGCCGCTTTTCCTTGCTCCAGGTCCCCCTCCGGTAGACCCCCTTCGCCCTCAGGGTCCTGCTCCTTCAGGTGTGTCTCAGGTCCCCTTGGCTGAGCCTGTCAAGGTTACTTCTGACACCTCTGGCCCAGCTGAGGGGGGTGACGTTGCTGCTGACGATACGGTGCCCCCCCGCCGCTCACCCCGCTTGACGACCCCTCCGGGTTCTCCACCTCGGCCGACTTCACCGCCTCTGCAGTCGGTTGCGGTTGACTCTGGGGCTGCTGGGGGTGGTGTTACTCGAGGTGCTGCGTGTGGGGGTGCTGAGCCTGTGCGTGAGGTTCTGGGGGGTGCGGAGCCTGCGGGTGCGGAGCCTGGGGGTGCTGAGCCTGCGGGTGCGGAGCCTGGAGGTGCTGAGCCAGAGGGTACCAGGTCCGGGGGTGCTGATTCTGTTGGTGGTTCTCCGGGTCTCCCTCATCTACTGCTGGAGTTGGAGGTTCTGCTTCTGGAGGTACTACTGCTCGAGGTGCTGCTGCTGGAGCTTCTAGAGCTCGTGGTCGTGGAGGCACTGGGAGTGCTGGTTCCGGACGTGCTCGTACCGGGAGTACTGGAGCTGCTGGGACTCGTGGTACTTCTGGTTCTGGAGGTGCTACGACTGGAGGTACCGGGGCTGGAGGCCTTGGAGCTGGTGCTGTCGACTCTAGAGCTGGAGACCCTGAAACTGGCGGTGTCGGTTCTGGGGGTGCTGCTGTTGGAGAGCCTGGAGCTGGAGGTGCTAGTTCTGGGGGTGCTCCTGCTAGAGCCCCTGAGGCATGAGACACTGGAGCTGGAGGTTCTGGAGCTGCTGGAGGCGCTGGAGCTGGAGGTTCTGGAGCTACTGGACACGCTGGAGCTGGAGGTTCTGGAGCTGCTGGAGGCGTTGGAGCTGGCGGTTCTGGAGCTGCTGGAGGCGTTGGTGCTGGAGGTTCTGGAGCTGCTAGATGCGCTAGTGCTGGAGGTTCTGGAGCTATTAGAGGCGCTGGTGCTAGAGGTTCTGGAGCTGCTGAAGGCGCTGGAGCTGGAGGTTCTGGAGCTGCTGGAGGCGCTGGTGCTGGAGGTTCTGGAGCTGCTGGAGGCGCTGGAGCTGGAGGTTCGGGAGCTGCTGGAGGCGCTGGAGCTGGAGGTACTGGAGCTGCTAGAGGCACTGGAGCTAGAGGTTCTGGAGCTGCTGGAGGCGCTGGCGCTACTGGTGCTGGTGGCACTGCACAGCCGCGACTGTTCTTCGCTCCGCCGTCACCGTCGTCTTTGCCACCGCCTGACTCCGTGCTTCGCCAGGTTCTTAGCCTCCCGTCTTTACTGGTCTTCCGTTACAATCAGGCTCACCACTGCCTCCTCCTTCTCCTTATACTGAGCACACAGGAGGTCTTGCTGAGCGTCGTGAGCCTGCGTCTCGTCCTGCCTCGCCTGTTCGCACTGTTCGCACTGGTCGTACTTCGTGTTCCTCGTTAGCGTTCGCCGGCTGTCCCCGGCACGCACCTCATGGCCCTTTGTCCTTCCTCTCCTCCGCAACGTGTTCCCCTGCCGTCCCCTCCTGCGTCTTCTTTGCCTAAGATTCCAGACCCTGAGTCTAGCCGCGTTCGTGCTGCTCACCCTGCTGTCACGCGTCTGCTTGCCACTGTTGTCACTGACCCTTCGTTTGAGTCCACAGCTACGTCTACTTTAGTCGATGAGCTTGTTGACTTTGCTGTTGCCTGTCGTCTAGACTACACTGCTAGTCTTATGGCTGAGTCTGAGTCTGTCTGTCCTCCGTCCGTCGAGGGTGAGTGTGCCCTGGGCACGAACGTCCTTGAGACAGGCAGGAGGACTTTGAGTGTCTTGCGGCTGCTGTACCTCATCTCGTGGCCATGCTGTTTACCCCTGAGGGAGACCCGTATGCACCAGACATCCCGACCCCGTGCTCTTACGCGGAGACGATTACCAGACCCTACTCCTCTCAGTGGCAGACCGCCATGGACGCAGAGATGGCATTTTGGAAGTCCACAGGCACTTACGTCAATGAGGTTCCCCCTCCTGGGGCGAACATCGCCAATGGCATGTGGATTTTCAGGTTGAAGCGGCCGCCGGGTACTCCGCCTGTCTTCAAGGCTCGTTACCTTGCACGAGGCTACAGTCAGCGACAGGGAGTTGACTTATTCCAGACCTTCTCCCCTACCCCGAAGATGACCACTCTTCGGGTGCTACTACACGTTGCCGCACAGCGTGACTACGAGCTGCACTCTCTTGACTTCAGCACAGCCTTCTTACAGGGCAGCCTGCACGAGGAGATCTGGCTGCGCCGCTCACCTGGCTTCATTGGGTCATTTCCTCCTGGTACCCAGTGGAGCCTCCGCCGGCCAGTCTATGGTCTCCGCCAGGCGCCTCGTGAGTGGCACGACACATTGAGGACTACTGTGAGAGTACGACAGCTTATGCCAGCTATGCTTGCTTGCCTCTACTTTATCATGCTATTTCTAGCATAGGATAATCATATGCATGCATGAATTGCTTGATTTCCTAGGCTAGGTGCTTTCCTATATTTTATTATAGTTATAGCACCGAGCTAGGTTGCGTGCACCGAATTCTGGCTTTTCGGTTGCCACCGAATTGCCTTCTACCGAATTCGGTAAGGATCTGTTCGGGACGCTTCGCGACCCGCGGAACCTTCGTGTAACACCTGGTTACGGGGCCTTGTGTCGAGCCTATATATAGCCTCGTGTTGTACCCAGGTGGACATTCAATTCAATTCAATTTGACTCAATTCTCATTCTCTTTTCTGAACTCGATCCTAGATCCTCACACTTGGTAATCAGAGCGGGTTTACACGCGAGGTCTTCAACCGCTTAGTTCCGGCCTTTAAAAACCGCGGGGGCGACGACGAAAGCGCCGATACGGGTATGTAAAACCAGTTCCGCGCAATTTTTCTAAGTCCCCCTCGATTCGGTTTTCAAACACCCCTCGGATCTACTGGTGGAAAGGTTGGAGTTTCGACCGCTCGATCGAGTTTCATCTCAACGGCCCAGAGAATTTCGCCCAAAAAAGTTGGAATTTGGAGCGTCGGGTCGATTTCTCCTCAACGGCCAAGATCGGACGCGAATTTCGCCTAAGGGAGATTTACGCAACCTACAGAATTCGCGCTCGTCGATTCTACAGTCAATTTGACTCGCAGTAAGTCGACCAGCACCTAGAATTCGATTATTTTCGTTGCGCATCTTCCTGTAAATCACCAAATGGAGGGCCAAGGCGACAACTACGCGACTACGAGCGACATCGCGAGCCTCCGCACCGACATGGAGCAGACGCAGGCGACGCTTCGTCGACTCGAGGCTTTTCTCACAAGCCAACCAGGGTTCGCCACCGCAGGAGCAGCGACCACAGCGACTGCAGCACCGACAACTCCAGTAGCAGTGGCAACACCGACATTTCACGGACCAATGGCACCACTGTCGTCGAACCTCGAAGCAGCACGACCGAGACTCCCGGAGGCGTTCGATCCAAGCGCGAAGGGATCCGACGTCCGGCGATTCGTGGCCACCCTCGAAATTTACTTCGAGGCCATTGGCTGTTAGACCCCGCAACACGACGCAGCAAGGATTCGGCTCGCAGCGACACTGTTACGTGGACCGGCTCTCGAATGGATTTACTACACCGACGTAGCCCGCGGGGAGAAAACGTGGCAGTAGTTTCGGGCAGATTTAATCGAGCGTTTCGAACCAATTAATACAACCTACATGGCGTGGCAGCATATACACCGACACAAGCAATATAGTAGTGTAACACAGTACACGCAGCAGATGGAGTTACTGTTCAACCGCATCACCGACCTGACCGAAGGCGAAAAAATCCAGGCATACACCGAAGGATTAAAAATGGAGATTTGGCGGCAGGTGATTGCGGCGAATTACAACAGCTACAGAGACATCGTGCGTGTTGCCGAGCGATACGACGCGCTGACTCGAAGTCAACCCGAAACACGACGCTTCACGCCGAACCGTACATTCGGCACGGAGCGATCGGCACCCCCCACGTTCACCGAACCGATGGATATCGACAAATACGACGCGAAGCAGCAGCCGACAAAATGCGAATTTTGCGGCGCAGCAGGACATCAGTTTTTGTCGTGCTACAAAATGAAGAAAGCACGTGCGGCACTCTGGGACGGAAACAGTGGAGCACCCCCGAAGTAAAAAAACGGGAATCGCCAGTAGCCGCGGATCGACCTAGCGATCGCGTAAAGATCCGAAAAGCTGAAAAAGGCGACGACGTGGCGACTTCGGAGCGGGTGAAAAAAGGAGAAAATGATGGCGCGAATTTAAAACGTCACGACCGGCCGGCATCAGGGGAAATCGCCGAGGCGAATGGAGGCTCCGCGAAAAAAGACTCTGCACCGACCGGGAAACTCCAGCCGAACACCCACGAAAGTAAGAATTCGTTAAAGGTATCCTATAAAGATGCTCTAACGAAGAATATTGCTTCTCGTGGTTTACAAGCCTTCAAAAAATTCAGGGGAGGTCTAGGCCAAGAAAAAGCCTTTAGAAATTATTCAGGTACCTGAGAAGTTAGGCAAAATACTACGGAGCGTAGAGAAGGGTCGTGCATTCCGTGGAATTAATATTCTCTCCCCGCAGCACAGTCTTAAGGCTCCCCGTCGCCCACAGATGAAGCCTACATAGCTGCCAAGGCTTAGAGGAGACATCCAGGCTCAGGAAAAATTATACAAGCCTCGGAAAAATCCTCCTACCCCCCAGGTGAAGTTGGAAAGCGCTGAGTCAGGTATAGGAAAAAGGGAAGGTATTAAGTTTGATGTACCCTATGATCCTGTTAACGAGACCCTCTTTGGCTACTCAGCACAGCAGAAACCACTACTCCTCGAGGTGTTATGCAATGGGCGACGCCTCCAGGCACTGGTGGACAGCGGTGCATCTCACTCGGTGTGTGACCGCGGAGCATTGGAGAAAATTGGAGAGAAGGCGGAAGAGACCCAGTTTTCAGCAACCATGGTGGACGGTACCAAGCTTCCTATCCACGGCAAAGCATCACTGCAACTGCATATAGGTGCGTTGAGGTGGAAGCCGAAGCTACCAGTCACCAACATCAAAGGATTAGATTTTATCTTGGGGCGAGAGTTCCTGAAGCGGTTCAACCCCGAGATCGATTGGGTCAACAGCAAGGTGTGCATCTACAACAATGGGAAGCGGATAGCACTGCGAAGCTGGACGGATACAGGGGACGTACCTGAAACGACACTGGCACGGTTCGAACAGACGGTGAACAAGAGTAACACGGGTTACCTAGCACTGGTTATGGCAGCAGCAGAGGAGGAGAAGCCGAGTTCCGAGCTACCTGCAGCAGTGAAAGAGGTCTTGGAGCAGTATAAGGATATAATGCTCGACGACCTACCTGCAGGCGTACCTCCAGCACGCACCCACGAGCACGAGATCGTGGAGGAACCAGGTGCGAAACCCGTCTCACGTGCACCATACCGACTGAGTCCGACTGAACTGACAGACATGAAAAAACAGATAGAGTATCTACTGGACAGACAACTGATCCGCCCATCCACCTCTCCCTACGGCGCACCAGTTCTCTTCACTCCAAAACCAGACGGCAGTCTACGGATGTGCATCGACTACCGCGCACTGAACAAACAGACAGTCAAAAACAAATATCCCATACTGCGCATAGACGACCTACTCGATCAACCGCGTGGAGCAACAGTATTTTCGAAGCTGGACCTACGATCGGGCTACTGGCAGATCAAGATGGCAGACAACTCCGTCCACAAGACAGCGTTCCGTACCAGATACGGCTCCTACGAATACTTGGTGATGCCGTTCGGACTCTGCAACGCACCAGCAACGTTTCAGGCGGAGATGAATCACATCTTACGACCCCTGCTGGACGAGTGCGTGGTGGTATACCTGGACGACAATCTCATCTACTCCAAGAACATGAAGGAGCACGTGGAGCATCTACGGAAGGTGTTCGAGATCCTGCGGAAAAACAAGTTCTACGTGAAGCTGTCAAAGAGCGACTTCGCACTGAAGAAGGTGCAGTTTCTCGGGCACATGGTGAGTGCCGAGGGCGTACACGTGGACCCACGGAAGATCGAAGCCGTCAAGAAGTGGAAAGTACCAGAGAACGTGAAGGAGTTACAGCAGTTCCTAGGCTTTGCCAACTACTACAACAGGTTCGTGCCGCAGTACGCTAAGATGGCAGCGCCACTAACCAACCTACTGATAAAGGATACGCCCTACAAATGGGATACCCTTCATTAGCAAGCCATGGAGCAGCTACAGATAGCACTGACTACAGCGCCAGTACTCATCTTGCCGGATCCAGACAAGGACTACGTGGTGGAAGCAGACGCTATTGATCAAGCAGTCGGAGCAGTACTGATGCAGGATCACGGACGCGGTTTGCAGCCCATCGCCTACCTCAGTAAGAAGCTACACGGAGCAGAACTAAAGTACCCCATTCACGACAAGGAAGCCTTAGCGATAGTCATAGCCTTCAAGGCGTGGAGGTGTTACCTAGAGGGAGCCAAGACTACAGTCTATACTGACCACAACAGTCTCAAATACCTGAAGTCACAGCCGACACTCTCACGACGACAGGTGCGGTGGGTGGACTTCCTGGAAACTCACTTCCACTACGACATCGTCTACAAGCCCGGGCTACACAACAAGGCAGACGCGTTGAGCCGCCCCGGACATATAGCAGGCATCCAGCTCGCCGGGATGAAGCCTCTGCTCAAGGGTCTATTCCAACATGGGTACTCCGTGGATGCAGAGATTGCTACAGCACAGACCAAGAAGCTATTACAGTGGGAGAAAGACTTAGCTGTAAGGAAGGGTTCTGGAAAGATTTGGGTACCGAATTACGCCCCGCCACGGCAGATCCTATTGGAGGAGTTTCACGACGTACCTTACACGGGACATTTCGGGAGCAACAAGACGTTAGCAGGGATAGCGAAGTATTACTACTGGCCTGGGATGGCAGCAGACGTGCAGCAGTTTGTCACCTCTTGCGACACGTGCCAGCGGATGAAGAGCAGCAAGCAGAAAAAAGCAGGGTTACTTTAGCCTCTACCCGTACCGGAGCAGCCATGGCAGGTCGTTAGCCTCGACTTCATCACAGGGCTTCCTTCGACCTCACGGGGACATGATTCCATCCTCGT
Organism: Closterium sp. NIES-65; assembly: GCA_948144175.1. Lineage (NCBI taxonomy): Eukaryota > Viridiplantae > Streptophyta > Zygnematophyceae > Desmidiales > Closteriaceae > Closterium > Closterium sp. NIES-65. Next base: position 274,306 of record CANXME010002262.1, on the reverse strand, counting down.
GGTGATCGATAAGTTCTCCAAAATGGGTCACTTCATACCGACCAACGCCACAGCTATAGCTGAAGCAACTGCTCGACTCTTCTTGGACCGCATCATCACCATCGACGGCATCCCCGCTACACTCATCTCAGACAGAGACCCCAAATTCACGAGTAAGTTCTGGAAGGATCTCATGGGACTGTTGGGGACAAAGCTTGCAATGTCTTCAGCATACCACCCCCAGACTGACGGACACACAGAGCGACTCAATCAAGTGGTTGAATAGTTACTGCGCACAGCTTGCAAGGACGACGTCAGCCACTAGGACACACAGTTACCAACCCTAGAGTTTGCTTACAACAACGCATCACATGCGGCCACAGGGAAAACTCCTTTCTTCTTGTGTTACGGACGGGAACCACTCACACCACAGCAGCCAACTACACCGGCACACGTCCAAGCCGCACATGACTTCGTCACCACCATGCAGCAGCTATGGGAGAAGACTTAGCGACGTCTCACCACGATGCAAAACTCCCAGAAGCAGTATGCCGATCGTCAGCGACGTGATCACTCAGTAGCAGTCGGAGATCAGGTGCTTCTTGACACGCGCAACTTGAACCTATCTCGCCTCCCATCCAAACTCCGGCCTCGCTTCTGTGGTCCTTTTCTCGTTGAGGCACAGGTGACACCAGTTACATTCCGCTTGCGCTTACCAGATACATGGAAGCTTCACAACGCTTTCCATGTCCAGCTACTGAAGCCCTACAAGGACCCCAACCAACAGTTCCAGGGATGGCAACTACCGCCACCACCACCTGTTCTCATACAGGATGAACCCGAGTACGAGATCGAGCGCGTTCTCTCTCATCGGCGCCGCGGTGGCAAGACTCTCGAGTTCCTGATACGCTGGAAGGGATACGACCCCTTTGAGGACAGCTGGGTTGCAGAAGCTGATATGGGCAACGCACGCCGTGCTCTCAAGGACTATCTTGTCAAACAGGGTGTATCTCACGCCACCCAGCTTTGAGGGGGGGACGTGTGAGAGTACGACGGCTTATGCCAGCTATGCTTGCTTGCCTCTACTTTATCATGCTATTTCTAGCATAGGATAATCATATGCATGCATGAATTGCTTGATTTCCTAGGCTAGGTGCTTTCCTATATTTTATTATAGTTATAGCACCGAGCTAGGTTGCGTGCACCGAATTCTGGCTTTTCGGTTGCCACCGAATTGCCTTCTACCGAATTTGGTAAGGATCTGTTCGGGACGCTTCGCGACCCACGGAACCTTCGCGTAACACCTGGTTACGGGGCCTTGTGTCGAGCCTATATATAGCCTCGTGTTGTACCCAGGTGGACATTCAATTCAATTCAATTCAATTCGACTCAATTCTCATTCTCTTTACTGAACTCGATCCTAGATCCTCACAACTACACATGCGGCTCTTGGGTTTGCCCCTTCCACTGCTGACCCGTCGCTGTTTCTGCGCACCGACACTTCGCTCCCGCCGTTCTACATCATCGTGTACGTCGACGACTTGGTCTTTGCTACTGTTGACACTGAGGCACTCGCCCTTGTGAAGTCGGAGCTGCAGAAGAAACACACGTGCACAGACCTGGGTGAACTGCGCAGCTACCTTGGCTTGCAGATCACCCGGGACATAGCATGCCGCACTATCACACTGATTCTGTCACACATGGTGCAGCAGGTCCTTCAGCGCTTCGGCTTCACTTGGTCCTCGCCACAGTCCACTCCTATGGCTACCGGTCACTCGCTCTCAGCTCTGCCTTCGGATTAGTCTGTAGAGCCTAGTGGCCCGTATCTAGAGCTTGTGGGCTACCTCATGAACCTGATGACCAGCATTCGACCTGACCTTGCCTACCCTCCTAGCATCCTGGCTCGCTACGTTGCACCAGGGAGACAGAGGCGAGAGCACATGGAGGCTACTAAGAGGGTGTTGCGCTACTTGTGCAGTACGTTGGGTATGGGGCTCGTGCTTGGAGGACGGGGTGAGGTTGTCCTCAGTGGACACTCAGAGGCGTCTTGGGTTGACGACCTGGCTACGCAACGGTTGTCACAGGGTTTCACCTTCAGCCTTGGTTGCGGCTCTGTTTCTTGGCGGTCTACCCACTCGTCTTCTGTTCTCGGCTCGAGTTGTGAGGCTGAGATCTACGCCACAGCCATGGCTGCACAGGAGTTACGCTGGCTCACCTACCTGCTGACTGACTTGGGAGAGAGGCCTCGTTCTCCTCCAGTTCTGTACGTAGACAACAAGGCTGCCATTACCTTGTGTCTAGAGCACAGAACGAAGCACATCGCTCTGCGTTACTTCCTTGCTCGAAAGCTACAGCAGCGTGGTCAGCTTCGTGTTGCTTACGTGGCCACCCGGGCCAACACTGCTGATATATTCACCAAGGCGCTTCCGTCTGGTGATCATCAGCGATTCTGTACTATGTTAGGCCTTGTGCCTGTTTCATCTCACCTGCTCACTTCGTGACCTTGCTTGTACTGTGATCTATATATATACCTGCTTGCTTGCTCTTGCTAGGTAGTGATTACTGTACTGTTGCTGCTCCATATATACCGCTGCTTTGCTGTTCTTGACTGGTCTTGTGACCCCTTGGTCCTCCCCCACTTTGTCAAACATATCTATGTATGTTATGAATTTGGGTAGGCTGTAGTGGGGTAGACTATGTGGGGTACAACCCATTAGAGTTCTTCCTTATACCGAAATCACTCGACATTCTAGTCATTCCCCTACCTACTATTATGACAGTTTTTATAGGAGTACAAGGAATATGAAGAGATACAGTTAATAACTGTTTTATTGTTGCTGTTGCGGTTCGATACAGTGACGACTCGGGCAATTGCTCAATAACGAGTCAGTTGTTTGTCCTTGCTGTCGCGTTGTATTTGTCGAGTCAAAGGTCAGCGACCTTTGACCTTCGCGTAACCTCCGTCTGTTACATTTCTGTCAACCTCCTCGGTTGACTCACCGATGCTTCGTTGTAATTCGTTTCGCTTGTGGTTCAGTGTTTTGACACATCAGAAGCGTTTAAGTTACTTATTTCCAACACAATCAAGTACCCTATTTTCTAAGCTATGGAGCCTCCTAGATATCGAGTCTATTATGGTCATTCCCACTTTCAAGTTTGCTGAAGTATGAACAGTAGTCTGCTTGGTTGGCTTTGCGGCCGAAAGGGTTGATTACTTCTGTCTATGTTGATCTTAGCCAATCAGAATTCCCCATCCAAACATTGTTTCCGGTGGTCGCGAGCGAGGGTTTGAAGGCCCAAACCGGGTTACCCTGTTTTTGGCTTTTTCAGCTTCAAGAATCTTGAACTTGAACCGTTGCCATTCTAGACTCGGGCTATAAAATAATTCCAGGCTTTGTAAATAATTACACTGGAATTTATTGTTAGGCCCTTGTGTCTTATATAGGGAAGGTTACTGTTGCATCGTTTGTAGCTAATCGCGTTAGCTTGAAGATTCGTACATGCTTGAAGCTGTTTTGAATTTCAAATCGTGAAAACTTGAGTGCTGACGAACCGAGATTCTGGCCCTCGCCTGCATGCTATCGTAGGGCTGTTCTGGATTTCCAAGTGAAGCCTTCTGCAACAAGGCCCACTGCCCAAGGCGTCTTGCTGCTTGCAGCGTCTGATTCAGTTTGCTGTCCCAGTCGCTTCACACATTTGAAGAAGCTCGAAATCCAGCTGCCGAAACGGTGTACATGCGAGCCACATGCCGATTGCAGCCCAAGCCCAGTCCGCTTGTAACTAGCTATCCCTTCCAAAGCGCGTACCGTTTCCTCACGGCGTGCGCAGCAGCGCGCGCCTCGGCGAGTTGCGACGGATAGAACGCCAACGTGCAGCGCTGCGGTGAGGCTGACAGCGAAGGGCCGTCGTGGAATTGAACGGCCCTTGTTAAACGTTTCGAACGGCGTGCTGTGCGTGCAGCTTTGAGTTGGAGCCGTGGACGCCGCGTGTGAGAGCATGGCGAGCGGCGGCAAGCTGTCGTCGTCGGACGCGGCGTACCAGCTGCTGCTGAAATGCGCCAAACACGGTGCGCGCCGCTGCCGTTGCTACTCGCGTCTCAGAAGTCTTCCTGGCAATATCTCGTGCGTTCACTGCGTTCCCTGGTGTCTCTAGTAGAAACGATTCGAAATCGAATGTCTGAGTCGCTTCATCTAGTAACGCGGCGCGCCGGCGGACGCCTCTGTTGTTCAATGCGAGGGAACGCATTTGCGACGAACCTAATCTGTGCGAGTTTGTCACCCCTCGTATCCCCGCTATAAGCAGGACGAGGCAGGGCTGTGGCGCTCGCGGGCTTGGCGGCGCAGAGGGAGCGGCAGCAGGCGCAGGAGCAAATGGAGGAGCGGAAGCGACGGCAGGAGAAGGAACGGAAGGAGCGGGAGAGAGACGAGCGGAAGGCTAGAGAAGGAGGGTCAGCGCTTCCCAGCAGCTTGTCGAACGGGCAGTTCAAGGCGGACGCGGATTTACGGCTGAAGCGGCCGATATCGCGCCAGTTGTTCTGCGACGGCCTTCAAGATGGCGATGGTGAGTCGCGCACCATTCGCGACTGTTGTAACCTTCCCGCCCGCATGCTTCTCTCGCTATCAAGCTCCCGATTTCGTTTCTTTGTGCTTTTCCCTCCAGTTGATGTTTCCACGCATCCATGGGTCACACTGCAGCACTCGAGTGGCACGCGCATCATCATCGCCACGCCGCTCCACCGATCGTGCATTCGCCGTCACTGCTCACGCAGGCACACTATGTGAATGTGCTCCGTGACTGCTTGAGCAAAGGCCCCTTTACCCCCCTTCCACCTTTTCATCTTGCTCCACCTTTCCATGTCGGTGTCTATGTGCGGCGGAGTGGCAGGTGTGTGGCGGCCCGGACCTAAAGGCTCGTGCAGGCCGCAACCGCAGCAGGCGAAGCGTCGGCTGCAGATGGATGCTGACGTGGACAGCAGGAGTGACGAGAGGCCGGCGAAGGTGCAGCGAAGCTACGTGCTGCAGCAGGTGGGGCAGCAACGCGGGCAGGCAGGGCGGACGCGAGGCGAGGAAGCGGCGGGTGGGCAGACTGGGGCACGCGAGCAGGCAGTGGAAACGGGCCCAGGGAGCAAGCAGGCGGGTGTGGGGCATGGTGGGGCGTGGGCGTGTGAGCATGATGCAGGGAAGTCGCACGGCAGAGGGGTGGGGGGAAACGAGTGCGTGGCGGAAGTAGGGGAAGGTGGTGCTGCAAGCCGCTGTGGTGGCGGGGGGGATGCGGCACGGCACGGCCAGGATGGGCGCCACTATTGCATAACACCACGATCAAGGATAGGGTGCGCCGCTCCTCTCCCCACTCCACTTCTTCTCTCGCTTCTCCCTCTCCTCCTCGCCTTCGTTAATTGTGCACGTTCTGCGCTTCTCTTCACTCTGCTCTCCACCTTCCTCTTCCTCCCTTCCACCCGCAACAAATGTTTCTCTCTCTTCCACTCCTGGTCACTCTCCCCCACCCCCACGTTTCCTCGCTCGTGTGTCCCCGGGCCACGCGTGCAGCGCATGCCCCGTTGCTATCCACATTTCCCGTGACCTTCTTTCTTCCCTCTATCCACCCCCCCCCCTCCTCCCCTTTTCCTTTTCCCAACTATTAGCCCTCCTTTTCCTCCGCCCCACCACCAGTCTCCTCAACAGCAGAATCGATGCAATCAACATGTGTTACGTCAACGCCACACTGCAAGCCCTCGCCTCCCTTCCGCCCTTCCTCTCCCACCTCCTCCACCTGCCCCTCCCCGCCTCTCTCGCCCGCTCCTCCTCCCTCCGCCTCCCAGTCACCACTGAGCTTCAGCGGCTGACGTGGCAGCTGCTGGGCCTGCCACATGGCAACAGCAGTGGCGCCACTGTGGGGAGCATCAGTAGCCGATTGAGGGGGACAGCGGGTGGCGTGGCGGATGCGAGGGCTGTAAAGAGGGCAGTGGGGCGCAGCGCTCCCATCTTTCAGGGTCAGGAACAGCAGGTGAGAGCAGCAGGTGGGAGCAGCAGGTGAGAGCAGCATCTCTTTCCTCCTCTCTCATTCACCCATCCCGTCCCTTTCCCCCTCAGACCCCCCATCTCGCCCTTCCTTAAACCCCTATCTCACCCCCCTCCCCCCTTCACACCCCCCCATCCCATCCGTGCCCATCAGGACGCACACGAGTTCCTGTGCGCGCTGCTGCACTGCCTTGCCTCTGAAGCCGCCACCATCGCCGCTGCCGCCGCCTCTCCCGCCCACGCCCGCACGCCCACCCTCGCCCATGCTCCCGCTCACACCCACATGCCAACCCCCGTTGAAGGCTGGACGGGGGGAGGAAAGGAAGGAGGACTGGGGAATGAGGAAGAGGGCGGAGGAGAGAGGGAAGAGAAGGATGGAGGCGGGGACGAGAGGGTGGAGAAGGCGAGCACTGGGGACGGCAATGGGTGTGCTGTTGGCAGCAATTTCCTGTCAACGGTGAGGGTGGTGAGGGAGTGTGAGGAGTGTGGAGGAAGAGAGAGTGGAGAAGAGGAGTTCCTCTGTCTCTCACTCCCCATCCCCTCCTCCTACCCCTCCTACCCTGCCTGCCCTGCTCCTAACTCTACCACTGCTGCATCTGCAGTTGCTGCTGCTCCTGCTCGCTCTATTGCTACAGCTCGTAGCAGTGGGGGTAGCAGAGGCAGTGATACCGATCCCAGTGCTGCTGGCGCCTCGCTCACTCACCATCCTCTCTCAGCACTGCTGCAACACTTCTTCCAGGTACAACCTGCGTCTTATCGTGTGCCATTGATTCTTATCCATGTCTTTCTCAGTGGCACCAGCTAAGTCCCGTTTCGTGTTCTTGATTTCTTGCTGGTTCTGTTTGTTCCCTTATGGCTCCAGGACGAGACAGTACAAGGCAGGGTATGCACGTACTGTCACCGCTCTGCACCGTGCCGCATCTCCCGAGCCTTTTTGCGCCTGCCACACATCCTCATACTCCATCTCAACCGATTCCAAACCACCTTCCACCCCACTCCATGCCTTGAGAAACCCACTTTGTGCCACGAGGAGCCCACTGCCTCCCGTGGCAACCCCCAAGGCAGCACCACCATCCCACCGCCTCCATCGTGCCAGCCACCTGCCGCTCCGTCCCCTTCGATTGCTCAACACACACGCCCCCTCGCATCCCGCCCTCCTCGTAACCCTTCCCCTCCATTCCCTCAAGAGAACCCATTTTCCGTGCCAAGAGCGACAGCTCCGCCCTCTGCTCCGTCTGGGAAGGCGCCTCATGCTACAACCGACCCTGCCTCCTCTCGCTCCCCCTCCTCTCCTCTTGTGCCGGCTGCTGGTGCTCCGTCGGTCAACCCCTTCTCCCTGGCGAAGGCTGCAGGCAGGCCGGTGGTGTTGAAGGAGGTGGCACCTAAGGGGGTGGTGTGTGGGCTCAAGGGTGGCGGCAGGCTGATCACACGCGTGAGTATGGTGGGTGGAGATGCAGAGGGAATGGACACTGGGGAGAGCATGGAGGGGCAGCTGGCTGACAGAAGAAACATGAAGCTTGAGGGGAGGGAGGCAGAGCACATTGCAGGGCAATGGGAGGAGGGCGAGGCTAGGGAGTGTGGGGAGGTGGAGGAGGATTGGGCAGAGCTGCTGGAAGGGGCAGCTGGTGTGCTTGGGGAGGATGCAGGTGATGCAGGCGATGACAGCCCTGTGAGCGTCATGGTGGATGGTGGCAAGGAGAGCAGCAGCGGTGTGGGTGGTGGTGGTGGCATGGAGGAAACGGAGGCCAACAGGGGGCGGTATGAGTGCAGGAAGAATGTGGACCGGGTCGAGATTGCCACGACACTTGACGTGGGTGAGTGGTGCCACATGGGCATCACTATGCCGCGATATTGTTCTATCTCCGGCCATTGTCTCCGTTTGCACCCTCTTGTGCTGCCATAATGCGCATTGACTCTCTCTGTTTCTACTTCCCTGTTGTGCTGCTAACTTCGCCGTTCACCACATCAGGTCCCTTTTGCGCACCAGCAATGCACGAGACTATCTCTCTAGGAGAAAAGGTGAGCCGATCATATTGCTCAGGCTCGGAGAGGAAGTGCGTTAGCAGGAAAAAATCGTTTTGGCTGTATAATTAGAGAGGGATGTTATGACTGTTTGAAAATATATTCTTCCTGCATTTTCTTTACTCCTCTACTCCTTTAACCCCACTTCTTCTGCCATGGACGTGGGCACGCCGGCATGGCGGGCAGCATGCCACTGTCCCACTTCCCCTTCCAAATTTCACTCCATGTGACGTTGCTTCCACCTCCCTCCATTCCGCTGAACCACAGCGACGTGATAGCTCCGTATTCGCTCTGCGGGCCGTGGTGCGACACACGGGGACCTCTGTGGCGCACGGTCACTACATAGCTGACGTGGCGGATGACAGCCTGTCACCGCCTGGTTGGACGCAGCTCGATGATGGCGTTGTGATCAGAAACGTGAGTTCTTCGGACAACGTTGACAGCGATCTTGTGTGGACGCACGTTGCTGCAATAGCAATTATTCTCCCCCTCGCACCAGGCTATTCTTGCCTACCCCAAAACCCAGCATGCGTGCTCACGTTCGTGCCTCTCCTTGCGCAAAAATTCTCTTTCTTCGAATCCAACCTGCAGGTACCAGAGGCTGATGTTACTGCCTCTCAATCCCAGAAAGAAGCCTATATGCTCTTCTATGTACAAATGGATTCATGACCAGATGCAGAATTGTGTATTTCATCATATAAATTAAGTTACGCGCTATACGATGAGCCCATGTACAATATACCATTGCCTACGTGAGTCCAAGCTTTCTCATATCAAACTATCCTGTAAGTTGGACTAGAATGTGATAGATGAATGACTCTTGCAAGTGTTGGTCTTCCAAAAACCTAACTAATGACAACAAGAGCCAATTGGTAGAGTGTGGTGGTTTCACTTTGTTGGAAACAATAAGTCTTAGTGCGCTTCTGTCGTGTCAAAACCCAAGACACTAGCGAAGCAGTCCGAATCGAAGCATCGAGTCAAACCTCGGAGGTTAGGGTAACCGCCTGGAGGTTACGGGAAAGTCAAAGGTCAGCGACCTTTGACTCGACAATTACAGCGCGACAGTTAAGGACACACAACTGACTCGTTACAGAACAGTTGCCCGAGTCGCACTGTATCGAATCGCAACAGCAAATACAGTTATCTATCCATTCGTATTCCCTGTACTCTTATATAAAACCTTGTATTTGCTTGTTTAATTTAATCCACTTTGCTCTCACACACTAGTGCAAGGTCGGTTCACAAACTTCATTAAACGCTTCCGCTATTACAAATATCCTACCCAGGGTTATCCTCTGCAAAGATCCTTAAGGGCTTTCTCAGCCCAACATGGTATAAGAGCTGACAGGGGAAAACTCTAACTTTTTGATCATTACAAGACATGGCAACAAACAAGGAAAGGAGCTCCCCTAATGGCTCCTCGGGCACTACTCCTACTCCACCGCCAGCCTCTGGCCTGCAGACAGAGGAAGGCACGGCAGCAAGACCAAGGGGAACGTCAACCGAGACCCCCACGAACCATCCTTCTGACTTCGACCAGAGCATGATGGAGAATTTTTTCTCCTTCATGTCCTTCTACGAGCAACACCAGCAGTCGGGACCTGCACAGACACACAACAGCAACAACGGAGCGACACCCATGAGCCTTGACGGATCGTCATATGCGCGAGGGAATCAACAGCAGCAACCCACCTTTGCCCCGTACGAGCGCGGGTCGATCAGCTTCCTGCCTCAACCTTCACCTGCGCAAGACAAACCAATGGACGCTTTACAAGTTCAGTCACAATTCGCGCATGTCCTGAAACTGCAAACATGAAGACCCTTCGACGGAAAGGACTTCTTCACCTGGTCCTTTGAATTCGAGCTGATGATGGAGGGCGCGCAGATACTCGGCTTCTTTGACGGATCCCTGCAGTATCCAGCAAACGGCACACAGTATGAGAAGCAGCAGTATACGTATCAATCGATGATGGCGTATACTATTCTACTGAGAAACATCACACCAACTCAGCAGCAGAACATTCGCTCTTACCGGAACTTCGGCAACTCGGCGGAACTCGCGTACGGCCATCTGAAGAACCTGTATCAAGCAACAGACAGTGTAAACCAGAGCAGGTTAATGGCGCAATTGACAACAGTTGAAATGAAACCAGGAGAAAAGGGATTGGCGTATATCAGCCGATGTCGCGAATTGCGCGACAAGCTTCTTCGATGCGGAGGATCAATCTCTGAAGACGCCTTCGTGACAGTCATCATCGGTGGCCTCGGTCCTCAGTGGCGCGCCACCAAAGCAATTCTTCGAGCCCACGGAAGAATCTCTGAAGCAGCACTTTGCGCCGAAATCCACGCCGAGCAGCAGGACATGGACCTGCAAGAAGAAAGGCACAAGAAAAGGGCATTAGCACCGGAGTTCGCTTTCCATACTCAGCGACGACACAACAACTACAACAACCGACAGCAGCAGCCGAAGCCAGTACCTCCGTTTTGTCACATCTGCAAAACATTAGGACATCCACGCACGCATTGCCCGTCCCGTCAGACAACACCACAGCGACAACTGCGGCCTTCAAGCTCCCAAGTTGCTTCGACACAAGCAAGTCCGACAACCACGATTCAAGCTTCAACGACTTCAACTGGACAACCTGCACAAGGAGCAAGAAACATAGTCAACTGCATGGTCAAGATAAACGATTCTTGCATAACAGAGTCACCACCCCACTACTCACCAGAAGAGGAGCTCGACAACAGGACGCCCCGCCGCGAATCACTCCACCCGAATCCGACTTACGCCGCCATCGCTCAAAGTGAACCGTCCGGCCAAGACACTTGGTTCTTGGATAGTTGCTGCGGGCAACACATGTGCTCGTCCGGACGCTTCGTACAACGCGAACACCGACTCCAACGAGAAGTTGTCATCACGGTCGCCAACAATCAAAACCTGCGCACACGACGACAAGGAGTGGTACAGCTTCAGTCAAGAGAAACAAATGTCATACTGCACATGTCAAAGGTACTCATCGCTGAAGGACTCGGTTACAACTTACTGAGTGTTAGCCAGTTGATGGCGAAGGGGATTCACCTGGAAGCCGACAGCACCACCCAAGAGTTCAAGCTATACCACGGGAGAGGCGGTCTCTACATCGGGAAAGCAATATTGAAGAACAATGTCTTCGTCCTCGACTTCGTTCCTGACCTGGGCACTGCAGACAGCGACGCCATCGTGAACTTTACCGACTGGACACACCCTCCGGATCTCGACCCCGACTTCAGCCCGGGAGGTTTCTGGTACTCCCACACTATCCCTGAAGCAGAACGAACATGAGCGTTAGCAACGATTCAACAAACACCAGAAGCAGAGACAACATCGGCAGCAGCAACAACATCGGCAGCAGCAACAACATCGGCAGCAGCAGGAACAACGACACCAGTCACAGTCGACGAAGCACCACCAACACCCGCGCAACAGCTGAATCCGACTCAACGTGAAGTCCACCGAAGCGCCAACTTCGTCGCCAGTTTTTACTCCAACTCCGACGCATACCAACGTTCACCCGGACACCGCGCCTCTGAAGAAATCTGGCACGCACGCACAGGACATCCAAGCAACACGGTTTTAAACAACACGATAAGAGCAGGAGTTCTTGACAAAGACTCTCTACTTCTACCCGACGGCAGAGAACTCCAAAAGGCACGAGGGACTTGCCTTATATGCCCAGAAGCTGACTTACCTCATCGACCATTCGCTCCACATCACAACCCGAGCGCACCAGCGTACGCACCACTTGAAAAGGTTTACAGCGACATCCTCTACAATCGCGAACCAGGACAAGTCAACTACAACTACACCATCACCTTCATCGACGCCGCCACTCGATACGTCTGGCATCGTAACCTACCTAGCCGCGACATGGCGCTCGCAGCATTCGCCGCCTGGCTACCGATAGCAGAGAGAGAGTCTGGAACGCAACTGAAAAGCTTCCAGTTAGACGGAGGTGGCGAGTACACCTCTCAGCGCTTCAAGCAGTTCCTGGCGGAAAGGGGGATCAAGCAACTCCTCTCCCTTCCCTACGCACATCAGCAGCAAGGTGTTGCAGAAAGAATGAACAGGACTCTGCAGAACAGCATGCACAAACTATTACGTGGCATGCGGCTACCCAACCACCAGTGGCCAGCAGCAATGGACCATGCTTTCATACTGCACAACTTGTTGTCGTCGTCGTCACTCCCGAACAGCGCATCACCGCATCTGCTGTGGACAGGGAAGCAGGGCAGCACAAAAATGTTACGAGTTTTCGGGTGCATGGTACAGTACAGACCCCCAGAAGCACGAGCGGGAAGATTTTCGCAACGGGCACAGTGGGGACTACACCTCGGCATCGAGAAAAATTACAATGCATGGAGAATCTTCGACGTCCACACAAAAGAAACAGTAGCAGCACGTGATTTGATCTTCTACGAACGACTCACCCTTCAGACGTACCTCGCCAACTTGCACGAGAATCAGGACCTCACCGGTGGCTTTCGTGGTGACCGAGCCTTCGCGTCAGCAGCGGATGAAGCAGACTGGGATGAGCAGAACGTCGACAACGCATCGGAGGAAGCCGGACCTCTTCCGTACTGCTCCGTCGACGTGCCCATGGATGAGGAAAATCCTCGCGACATTAACAACACCGAAGTCTTCTACCATTTCGCCGACAATGGTTGCGTAACACCTGCGACAGTCAACACCAACGAAGCAGAAAGGGTAGGGCCAAATTTCATACCCGACCCAGAAGTGGGAGACGAAGCAGCTTATCCCGAGGATCCAGAACTCCCTCGATACTCACAGACTGGACTGCAAATCCTTGGTCTCGTCACTGCAGTCCATGGCGCCGCCATTCCTAAGGAGCCTGCGACGGTTCAACAGGCTCTGGAGGGGGAACATAGGGAGAAATGGCGTGAAGCCATGGACAAAGAGCTGAAGGCACTGGAGGAGCGCAACACCTGGAAAATCGTTCCCATCGGCGTAGCACAAAACAAGACTATCCTTACCGGGAAGTGGGTCTTCCGTGTGAAGACGAAAGCTGACGGCACCATCGACAAATTCAAAGCTCGCTGGGTCGTACGCGGCTTTGACTAGGAGCACGGAAGAGATTACACCAAAACCTTCGCTCCGGTCAGCCGTCACACCTCACTCCGAATCCTCATCGCCGTCGCCGCCATGAAGAAAAAGAAACTGCGACAAATCGACGTCGCGAACGCATTTCTCTACGCACCTGTGGATGCAGAAATCTTCGTCGAGCTCCCGCACGGCTCCCACGGCGAACCCAACCGAGTCTGTCAACTGCTTAAGTCGCTCTACGGGATCAAGCAGGCACCGCGACTGTGGCAGCAGTACCTACACGCCCGCCTCATCCGCGTCGGTTTCAAACAACTCCCACATGACCAGGGCATGTATCGCCTCACAAAGGGAAGCGACTACGTTCTCCTAATCGTCTACGTGGATGATCTCCTCTACATTGGGTCAACCGACGGCATCGCCACGTGGTTCGAAGGGGAGCTTCAGAAAGACCTCACGATCACGGTTTCTTCTACCGTTACGCAGTTCCTCGGGCTCAACATCCGCGAAGAAGAAAACGCAATCTATCTAAGCGCCGAGAAATACGCCGACACGATCGCCAAGCGCTTCTCGCTCACACCTACCGCTATCGCCACGCCTTACCGCTACACGTCAGGAACCGAAAAGGGACGACCTACTCTACTCAAGCCCGCCGGCATACGCGATTATCAGAAGAAGCTCGGGTGTCTTCTCTTCGCAGCAGTCACATGCCGTCCCGACTTATCCTACTCCGCGAGCCAGCTCGCCACCTATCTCAAGAAGCCTGAAGCAGAGCATCTTGCGGAACTCGATCGCGCTCTCCACTACTTCGTCAGCACCGCGACGATCGGATTAACTTATCACAAAAACGCAACTACACCGACCAAGCTAATCGGCTACGTCGACGCCGATCACGCCGGCGACTCCGATAACAGGTGCTCACGCACCGGCTATGTCTACCGCCTCGAGCCTATCGGTCCTATCTCCTGGCAGTCGAGTAAACAGGAATTAATCGCACTGTCTTCAGCTGAAGCGGAATATATCGCACTCTGCTCAGCCACCAAGGAGGGACTTTACCTTCGCGAACTGCTGGAAGAAGCGAAGTTAGCCGAGTTACCCAGCTTCACCGTGTTCTGCGACAACCAGTCAGCAATTCGCATCGCCAACAAGAACGGCTTCGCAAACAGGACGAAACACATCGCCCTGTATAGCGAGATTTGAGGCTCGGTTGGGTTCGCCGTGGGAGCCGTGCGGGAGCTCGACGAAGATTTCTGCATCCACAGGTGCGTAGAGAAATGCGTTTGCGACGTCGATTTGTCGCAGTTTCTTTTTCTTCATGGCGGCGACGGCGATGAGGATTCGGAGTGAGGTGTGACGGCTGACCGGAGCGAAGGTTTTGGTGTAATCTCTTCCGTGCTCCTAGTCAAAGCCGCGTACGACCCAGCGAGCTTTGAATTTGTCGATGGTGCCGTCAGCTTTCGTCTTCACACGGAAGACCCACTTCCCGGTAAGGATAGTCTTGTTTTGTGCTACGCCGATGGGAACGATTTTCCAGGTGTTGCGCTCCTCCAGTGCCTTCAGCTCTTTGTCCATGGCTTCACGCCATTTCTCCCTATGTTCCCCCTCCAGAGCCTGTTGAACCGTCGCAGGCTCCTTAGGAATGGCGGCGCCATGGACTGCGGTGACGAGACCAAGGATTTGCAGTCCAGTCTGTGAGTATCGAGGGAGTTCTGGATCCTCGGGATAAGCTGCTTCGTCTCCCACTTCTGGGTCGGGTATGAAATTTGGCCCTACCCTTTCTGCTTCGTTGGTGTTGACTGTCGCAGGTGTTACGTAACCATTGTCGGCGAAATGGTAGAAGACTTCGGTGTTGTTAATGTCGCGAGGATTTTCCTCATCCATGGGCACGTCGACGGAGCAGTACGGAAGAGGTCCGGCTTCCTCCGATGCGTTGTCGACGTTCTGCTCATCCCAGTCTGCTTCATCCGCTGCTGACGCGAAGGCTCGGTCACCACGAAAGCCACCGGTGAGGTCCTGATTCTCGTGCAAGTTGGCGAGGTACGTCTGAAGGGTGAGTCGTTCGTAGAAGATCAAATCACGTGCTGCTACTGTTTCTTTTGTGTGGACGTCGAAGATTCTCCACGCATTGTAATTTTTCTCGATGCCGAGGTGTAGTCCCCACTGTGCCCGTTGCGAAAATCTTCCCGCTCGTGCTTCTGGGGGTCTGTACTGTACCATGCACCCGAAAACTCGTAACATTTTTGTGCTGCCCTGCTTCCCTGTCCACAGCAGATGCGGTGATGCGCTGTTCGGGAGTGACGACGACGACAACAAGTTGTGCAGTATGAAAGCATGGTCCATTGCTGCTGGCCACTGGTGGTTGGGTAGCCGCATGCCACGTAATAGTTTGTGCATGCTGTTCTGCAGAGTCCTGTTCATTCTTTCTGCAACACCTTGCTGCTGATGTGCGTAGGGAAGGGAGAGGAGTTGCTTGATCCCCCTTTCCGCCAGGAACTGCTTGAAGCGCTGAGAGGTGTACTCGCCACCTCCGTCTAACTGGAAGCTTTTCAGTTGCGTTCCAGACTCTCTCTCTGCTATCGGTAGCCAGGCGGCGAATGCTGCGAGCGCCATGTCGCGGCTAGGTAGGTTACGATGCCAGACGTATCGAGTGGCGGCGTCGATGAAGGTGATGGTGTAGTTGTAGTTGACTTGTCCTGGTTCGCGATTGTAGAGGATGTCGCTGTAAACCTTTTCAAGTGGTGCGTACGCTGGTGCGCTCGGGTTGTGATGTGGAGCGAATGGTCGATGAGGTAAGTCAGCTTCTGGGCATATAAGGCAAGTCCCTCGTGCCTTTTGGAGTTCTCTGCCGTCGGGTAGAAGTAGAGAGTCTTTGTCAAGAACTCCTGCTCTTATCGTGTTGTTTAAAACCGTGTTGCTTGGATGTCCTGTGCGTGCGTGCCAGATTTCTTCAGAGGCGCGGTGTCCGGGTGAACGTTGGTATGCGTCGGAGTTGGAGTAAAAACTGGCGACGAAGTTGGCGCTTCGGTGGACTTCACGTTGAGTCGGATTCAGCTGTTGCGCGGGTGTTGGTGGTGCTTCGTCGACTGTGACTGGTGTCGTTGTTCCTGCTGCTGCCGATGTTGTTGCTGCTGCCGATGTTGTTGCTGCTGCCGATGTTGTCTCTGCTTCTGGTGTTTGTTGAATCGTTGCTAACGCTCATGTTCGTTCTGCTTCAGGGATAGTGTGGGAGTACCAGAAACCTCCCGGGCTGAAGTCGGGGTCGAGATCCGGAGGGTGTGTCCAGTCGGTAAAGTTCACGATGGCGTCGCTGTCTGCAGTGCCCAGGTCAGGAACGAAGTCGAGGACGAAGACATTGTTCTTCAATATTGCTTTCCCGATGTAGAGACCGCCTCTCCCGTGGTATAGCTTGAACTCTTGGGTGGTGCTGTCGGCTTCCAGGTGAATCCCCTTCGCCATCAACTGGCTAACACTCAGTAAGTTGTAACCGAGTCCTTCAGCGATGAGTACCTTTGACATGTGCAGTATGACATTTGTTTCTCTTGACTGAAGCTGTACCACTCCTTGTCGTCGTGTGCGCAGGTTTTGATTGTTGGCGACCGTGATGACAACTTCTCGTTGGAGTCGGTGTTCGCGTTGTACGAAGCGTCCGGACGAGCACATGTGTTGCCCGCAGCAACTATCCAAGAACCAAGTGTCTTGGCCGGACGGTTCACTTTGAGCGATGGCGGCGTAAGTCGGATTCGGGTGGAGTGATTCGCGGCGGGGCGTCCTGTTGTCGAGCTCCTCTTCTGGTGAGTAGTGGGGTGGTGACTCTGTTATGCAAGAATCGTTTATCTTGACCATGCAGTTGACTATGTTTCTTGCTCCTTGTGCAGGTTGTCCAGTTGAAGTCGTTGAAGCTTGAATCGTGGTTGTCGGACTTGCTTGTGTCGAAGCAACTTGGGAGCTTGAAGGCCGCAGTTGTCGCTGTGGTGTTGTCTGACGGGACGGGCAATGCGTGCGTGGATGTCCTGATGTTTTGCAGATGTGACAAAACGGAGGTACTGGCTTCGGCTGCTGCTGTCGGTTGTTGTAGTTGTTGTGTCGTCGCTGAGTATGGAAAGCGAACTCCGGTGCTAATGCCCTTTTCTTGTGCCTTTCTTCTTGCAGGTCCATGTCCTGCTGCTCGGCGTGGATTTCGGCGCAAAGTGCTGCTTCAGAGATTCTTCCGTGGGCTCGAAGAATTGCTTTGGTGGCGCGCCACTGAGGACCGAGGCCACCGATGATGACTGTCACGAAGGCGTCTTCAGAGATTGATCCTCCGCATCGAAGAAGCTTGTCGCGCAATTCGCGACATCGGCTGATATACGCCAATCCCTTTTCTCCTGGTTTCATTTCAACTGTTGTCAATTGCGCCATTAACCTGCTCTGGTTTACACTGTCTGTTGCTTGATACAGGTTCTTCAGATGGCCGTACGCGAGTTCCGCCGAGTTGCCGAAGTTCCGGTAAGAGCGAATGTTCTGCTGCTGAGTTGGTGTGATGTTTCTCAGTAGAATAGTATACGCCATCATCGATTGATACGTATACTGCTGCTTCTCATACTGTGTGCCGTTTGCTGGATACTGCAGGGATCCGTCAAAGAAGCCGAGTATCTGCGCGCCCTCCATCATCAGCTCGAATTCAAAGGACCAGGTGAAGAAGTCCTTTCCGTCGAAGGGTCTTCATGTTTGCAGTTTCAGGACATGCGCGAATTGTGACTGAACTTGTAAAGCGTCCATTGGTTTGTCTTGCGCAGGTGAAGGTTGAGGCAGGAAGCTGATCGACCCGCGCTCGTACGGGGCAAAGGTGGGTTGCTGCTGTTGATTCCCTCGCGCATATGACGATCCGTCAAGGCTCATGGGTGTCGCTCCGTTGTTGCTGTTGTGTGTCTGTGCAGGTCCCGACTGCTGGTGTTGCTCGTAGAAGGACATGAAGGAGAAAAATTTCTCCATCATGCTCTGGTCGAAGTCAGAAGGATGGTTCGTGGGGGTCTCGGTTGACGTTCCCCTTGGTCTTGCTGCCGTGCCTTCCTCTGTCTGCAGGCCAGAGGCTGGCGGTGGAGTAGGAGTAGTGCCCGAGGAGCCATTAGGGGAGCTCCTTTCCTTGTTTGTTGCCATGTCTTGTAATGATAAAAAAGTTAGAGTTTTCCCCTGTCAGCTCTGATACCATGTTGGAAATAAGAAGTCGCTAGAGCGCAGCGGAAGCTCTATGAATTAACGACGTCCCTACGGCGGGGCTATTGGTCACTCAGAGGTAGCTCTCCTGGCTTGCAACGTGGTGCCAAAGCAGCGGCCGAGGGTAGGCCGGACACAAGCTTGAGAATTGTGTAATATGAGCAAGGCATTACATTCTGTTATATAGCAAACGCATAGGGCAAACAGTTACCAAGGCGCAACTGTATAACAGTTGCGCTGCGTCGCTTGGGTTGCCTTGTTACAGTCGCGCTGGCGAGACTTTTCAGCTTCGGCAAGGGCGCGGTATCCTGCCGCGCCCCGGAGGTCAGTTTCGCGTACTGTAGACGATGACTCCTGCTGTCGATTCGACTCTTGAGCTGCCACGCGGGTCGCAACTGCTGTGTTCGGTTGCGGCCCGTTGACTCGCCACCAGGTTCAAATCCCTCGCTATGGCGAGCCCCTGTACACACACTTCGAAAAGTGCACTTATAATAAAAGCATACAAACATATTCTCAACACTCCCCTCCACTGTTAGAAGTGTAGAAACGAGGAGAGCTGCAATCTTGCCGGGTTGAAGTTGTGAAGTCCTTTCCAGGGACTTTGCTGTAACTCCTTGAAATTCGTTTTGCTGAGTCGCCCAAAATGATGCGACGGTGCGTTGAAGATTTCCTCCACGTAATGCTCCGTGGGAAGTGGCAGGTGGAACCTGCTCCTGAAGATGCTCCTGATGATGATTCAGGTGGTGGGCCCATTTGTAGAAGCGCACTAAGACTTATTGTTTCCAACAAATAAAACCCTTTGCAATTAGAAACAAACACTTGAATACTCTCCGATTTTTGAATCCGTAGGGTATACCGCAGTCGAATCAACTAGTCATCCCGCTTTCCTGATCCACGCCGCATCACCAGAGCAACAAAGGAAATGGCGGAGAGAATGACTCCAGTGGCCAAGAAGGTGATTCACCATCCCTCGCGTGTGTTGAGAATATGTTTGTATGCTTTTATTATAAGTGCACTGTTCGAAGTGTGTTTACAGGGGCTCGCCATAGCGAGGGATTTGAACCTGGTGGCGAGTCAACGGGCCGCAACCGAACACAGCGGTTGCGACCCGCGTGGCAGCTCAAGAGTCGAATCGACAGCAGGAGTCATCGTCTACAGTACGCGAAACTGACCTGCGGGGCGCGGCAGGATACCGCGCCCTTGCCGAAGCTGAAAAGTCTCGCCAGCGCGACTGTAACAAGGCAACCCAAGCGACGCAGCACAACTGTTATACAGTTGCGCCTTGGTAATTGTTTGCCCTATGCGTTTGCTATATAACAGAATGTAATGCCTTGCTCATATTACACAATTCTCAAGCTTGTGTCCGGCCTACCCTCGGCCGCTGCTTTGGCACCACGTTGCAAGCCAGGAGAGCTACCTCTGAGTGACCAATAGCCCCGCCGTAGGGACGTCGTTAATTCATAGAGCTTCCGCTGCGCTCTAGCGACTTCTTATTTCCAACAGCGTGGCCACGAATTACTCGAGTGGCCACCAAATTTGGTGATAATGACTCGAGTGGCCACGCCAGGGGATTCTTGGTGGCTTTTTTTTCTTCGGCGCATTACCCTACGGGGCTTTGTAGCCCCGAAATTCCCCATTCGTGCGAGGGTTATCCCGCATAAGTGTACATAACCATTGACCACCCGAAATTTTCGCCAGGGTGGCGGGCTCGAACGTGGCCCGCCCACTGTACAAGAAACCGACAAATATTCCGAACAATAGTGTTTGCGCGACCAATTTCGAGCTAATGCGCGACCAAATTCCAAACCAATCAGCGATCGAGCATATTGCACCGCGATCATATACTTCTATTGACCCGAAACGATCCGTCACAGCAATAACGACCGCGCATGATTGGTCAAGATTTATGCGCGGTGCTATGGTGGCCATTGCACGTCCAATCAAGCGCAACCATTAAGGTTTGGCGATCATATTTGAACGAGTTCATTTATACACAATTTCCTATATGATCCCGCCAATCATATACTAAAAACACTCGCACAAGAGTTAAACTCTGGCCAATTAGGTTTGTATTAAGGCGCTCAATCTGGTTTGGTACGCCCTTTCCATCTTCCCGCGCTTTACCATTTGACCCATATGCTAGAGATCGCTCACACAATTTTTTCTCATCGTTTTAGGGTTGACATCTACCTTAGCCTTTGATTAGACCAGTTAGGTCCTTATAGTAGGTTCATCTAGGAGGGCCTACAGTTAGAACGTTCCTATTTGCCGCAATGAGTTCGACGTCATATACTTCTAACACAGAGTCCAACTCAGGCGATGACGACACAGAGTTTTGCTTCGTTGGAACTGGAGAGCCGAAGCAAAGCGATATGTACCGTGCGTTGCTCCGGAAAATGGTCGCCGACAAGGCTCCCTCGCCACAAATCGTCATAGACGATCGAGCACCGTTGTGTGAAGGTCAACTTTACTCGTCTAAGCAATTTTTGTACGAAGCACTGGAGGACTATTCCGTAGCTTGCAACTTCGGATTGAGGGTTACGAGGTGTCAAACATTATATATGTTCTGCTTGTTTAGGCTACAGTGGGTTAGCCTATAGGGGGTACACAATTCTAGGGTTAGGTACTTGTACTGTTTTCACTGTTAGTTCATCACTTCCTGTTCAATCATTTCAACATGGTATAGAGCAGGTCCTTCCTAGGACCGATTTTTTAGGGCCCACCACAACCTACCTACCTACCTACCTACCTACGTGCGCCCTAGGGCGCCTCGGTTTTCACGGCCCTCTAAGGCCCCGCGACCCGCGACCCGCGACCCGCCCCTTAGCGACCCGCGACCCGCCCCTTCAAGCCCCGTCGGCCCACGCGCTTGCCCCTTATGGCCCCGCGCTCGCCCCTTTACGACCCCGCACTCGCCCCTAGAGGCCCCGAACGGCCCACGCGCTCGCCCCTAGCGGCCCCTGTCGGCCCCGCGATCGCCCCTAACGGCCCCGTCGGCCCCGCGCTCACCTCCTTAGAGGCCCCGAAAGGCCCCGTCGGCCCCGCGCTCACCTCCCTAGAGGCCCCTTACGGCCCCGTCGGCCCCGCGCTCACCTCCCTAGAGGCATCGAACGGCCCCGTCGGCCCCTAGAGGCCCCGAACGGCCCCGTCGGCCCCTAGAGGCCCCTTTACGGCCCCGCGCTCACCTCCGTAGAGGCCCCGAACGGCCCCGTCGGCCCCGCACTCACCGCCCCTAGAGGCCCCGAACGGCCCGTGACCGCCACAGCCCAGGACCGAACCGAGCCGCCAAGGACCGAACCGAGCCGCGCGACCCGAGCCGAGCCGCGCGACCCGAACCGAACCGCGCCGCCCCACCCGAGCCGCGCCGCCCTACCTAAACCGAGCCGCCCTATCTGCTTCATCCTCCTACTCCTACTGCTACTCCTAGTGCTCCTATGGCTAGCCCACAGGTGCTAGTTTTCGATGCTGAGGGCCGCCCAGTGAAGTTTGACACCTGGCTAGACGACCTGCACCTCTATCTACAGCTCACAGCCAAGGATGACATCTCACTGTACGACCACGCCCTAGGCCATGTCACTGCCCCTGCTGCTACTGCTGACAGCACTGCCCGCTCACAGTGGCAGACTCGTGATGCCCACGCTCGCTTCGCTATTCGCAACTCCCTGCCGATAGACGAGCGCGAGCACTTTGGGCAGCACAAGACTGCACAGGCACTGTACACAGCTGTCGTTGCTCGCTACTCCTCACCTGCCTCTGCCGCGCTAGGCCGTCTCTCCCTCCCCTACCTGTTTCCCGACCTGGCCTCGTTCCACACAGTCGCTGACCTCATCACGCACCTCCGTACTAGTGAGGCCCGCTTCCGTGCCGCCATGCCTGATGAGTTCCTTGCCACGCACCCCCCCCCCACTCTGACTCACTCTCTACCACCTAGTCACCCACCTCCCTGACACTCTGCGTGCTGTCACGGATCACTTCCTAGCTCGCTACCCCACTGAGCTCACCATTGCCCTCCTCGAGAAGGAACTGCTTGCAGCTGAGGCTAGCATCGTAGCTGTAGGTGCCTCTCGTGGCGAACCCCGTACCCCATTCTTTGAGGGGTGTTCTCCTTCCCCCCTTCTTCCCTCTGTCGCCTCTGCTGCTGCTGTCGACCTCCTTGGTGCTGAGAAGGTCGGGACTGCGTCTGCTTCGAGCGGGCGCCGCAGCGGCAAGGGCAAAGGGGGCAAGGGCGGAGGTGGTGACGGCGGGGGAGGCGGTGGTGGGGGTGGTGGCGGCGGTTGGGGTGGTGGTGGGACTGGTGGGGCTAGTGGTAGCGGTGGGGGTGGTGGCGGCAGCGGCGGGGGAGGTGGCAGGGGCGGAGGCGGTGGTGGGGGTGGTGGTGGACGCGGCGGCGGCAGGGGTTGGGGTGGTAGAGGAGGTGGCGGCGGCGGTGGTGGTCGTGGAGGCGCTGGCGGTGGCTAGGGCCAGCAGCACACTCCATCGCCCCAGGAGGTCCGTGAGTGGTACTCACAGCACAGGGGGGGGGGGGGGGGGGGGGGGGGGGGGGGTGGCTTTAGCTGCACGTACGTCATTCGCACGGGTGACCGTACTGGTCAGCCGTGTGGGGGACCGCACGCCACACAGCGCTGCTTCGCTCGTCTCAACGATGCTTGGTGTGTTCAGTTCCCTCAGGCCACTGAGCTGCCCCGCTGGGCTGATCTGATGAAGCAAAACATTGATATCTATGCTCTAGACTTTGATGCTATTCTATCTGCTATGTATGTGATGTCTACTAGTGGAGAGGGTGCTGAGTACCTGTGTGTGCCGCCCGACCCGGGCATTAGGTCTAGAGCGTCTGCCGCTCCAGGTACTCGCGTGTCTGCTACCCCAGGTGCTGGTGAGGCAATTGCTCTAGGTGCTTGTGCGTCTGCCCCCCCTGGTACTGAGTCGACTGCAGCACTACACACCTTCACACTGGACTCAGGTGCTTCTCGCTGCTTCTTTCGTGACCGCACTGCCCTTGAGCCGCTTGCTCGGCCAGTTGCTGTCTCCCTTGCTGACCCCTCTGGGGGTCCGGTCATTGCGACCTCCTCCACTTTCCTTCCCTGTCCTGCGGTCCCGTCGGGCACACTGTCAGGTCTCCACCTCCCCTCGTTCTCTACGAACCTGGTGGCAGGATGTGCGCTCCAGGACGGGGGAGTTCACCAGTTCACCCCTGCCTACGAGCGCGTGACACACTGCACGTGTCCTCGTACGGGCCGTCACTTGGCTACCTTCACTAAGCAGCCGGGGTCGGACGTGTACACACTGACCACTGAGTCCCCTCAGGTTGCTGCGTCTGCGTCTGCATCCGCGTCAGGTCAGCTGTCGCCCCCCTGCTCGTGTCGCTCTCTGGCACACGAGACTGTCCTCTGGCACCACCGCCTTGGTCACCCGTCTCTGCAGCAGCTTCGTGCCATGCACTCCCGGTACCTTGTCTCTGGCTTTCCCAGGGTCCTTCCTCCCCTCCCTACCTCACCTGCTCCTCCCTGTCTTCCCTGTGTCGAGGGGCGGCAGCGCGCCGCTCCTCACTCCTCCTCGTTTCCCCCGACGACTGCTCCCTTGCAGACGCTCCACATGGACGTGTGGGGCCCAGCCCGCGTCCGTGGTCAGGGTCAAGAGAGGTACTTCCTGATAGTTGTTGACGACTACTCGCGCTACACCACGGTCTTCCCCTTGCGCACCAAGGGTGAGGTCCCTGATGTCTTGATCCCTTGGATCCGCAGAGCCCGTCTCCAGCTCAGCGAGCGTTTCCACTCGGACTTTCTTGTCCTGCGCTTGCACTCTGACAGAGGTGGTGAGTTCTCCTCCGACCTCTTGGTAGCCTACTGTGCTGAGCACGGCATTGAGCAGTCGTTCACGCTTCCGGCCTCACCACAACAGAATGGGGTTGCGGAGCGCCGCATTGGCCTGGTCATGGAGGTCGCCCGTACCTCCTTGATCCATGCGGCTGCCCCCCACTTTCTGTGGCCGTTTGCGGTCCGGTACGCTGCGCATCAGCTCAACCTCTGGCCCCGTGTCTCCTTGCCGGAGACCTCGCCCACACTGTTGTGGACGGGGGAGGTTGGCGATGCGTCGCGTTTCCGGGTCTGGGGATCTCGAGCTTTTGTCCGCGATACGTCTGCGGACAAGCTCTCCTCCCGTGCTGTTCCCTGCGTCTTCCTCGGCTTTGTCCCGGACGCGCCTGGTTGGCAGTTTTACCACGCCACCTTGCGCCGAGTCTTGCCCGCTCAGGACGTCACTTTTGACGAGTCCGTCCCCTACTATCGCCTCTTCCCCTACCGCACTGCCCCGCTCCCCCCCCCGCCTCTCTTCCTCGCGCCAGGTGCTGCTGTCGTAGACCCCGTCCCCCCTCGGGGTGCCGCTCCCTCAAGTGTGTCTCAGGTAGACCCGGTTGAGCCTGTTGAGGTGGCTGTCGACTCTCGCCCTGCTGCGGGTGCGGAGCCTGGGGGTGCTGAGCCTGGGGGTGCGGAGCCTGGGGGTGCGGAGCCTGGGGGTGCTGAGCCTGGGGGTGCGGAGCCTCAGAGTGCGGAGCTTGGAGGTACTGAGCCTGGGGGTGCTGAGCCTGGAGGTGCTGAGCCTGCGGGTGCTGAGCTGCAGAGTCAAGAGTCTGGGGGTTCTGAGTCTGGTGGTGCTGAGCCTCGTAGTCCTACACCTGGAGGAGCCCTCTCATCGGAGCAGCTGCGTGAGTGGTACTTACAGTACTGCAGCCTCAGGAGTGGTACCTCTGGAGCCAGGCGTACTATTGAGACTGGTGCTAGTGCTTCTCCTCCTAGTCGGGAGGTCCCCTCCCGTGAGCGGATCCGTGAGTGGTACGAGCGGGGCTGCACTCTTCGGAGTGGTGCGCCTTGTGTCGCAGACCCCGCTGCTGCTGGTGCTGCTGCTGGTGCTGAGGACCCGGGCGTTGGAGCTGCGGCTGGTGCTCAGGACCCGGGCGTTGGAGCTGCGGCTGGTGCTGAGGACCCGGACGCTGGTGCTGCTGCTGGTGCTGAAGACCCGGGCGTTGGAGCTGCGGCTGGTGCTGAGGACCCGGACGCTGGTGCTGCTGCTGGTGCTGAGGACCCGGGCGTTGGAGCTGCGGCTGGTGCTGAGGACCCGGACGTTGGTGCTGGTGCTGGTGCTGAGGACCCGGGCGTTGGAGCTGCGGCTGGTGCTGAGGACCCGGAAGTTGGAGCTGCTGCTGTTGTTGACGACCCTGGTTCTGGAGTCGCTGCACAGTCGCGGCCGTACTTTGTTCCGCTCCTTCAGCGGGTTCTTGGTCAGCTCCCTCCTCCTTGTCCTCCTCCCTCCTTAGGGTGTCCTCCGTCTGTCCAGCTGAAGTCGCAGCTACCGTCTACCTCCTCTCTCCCTGGTCCTACTCATTACACTGGTCCGACTGGAGGTCTTACTGAGCGTCGTGAGCCTGAGTCTCGTCCTGCATCGCCCGAGTCTCGTCGTGCATCGCCTGTCCGTGCAGCTCTCACTGGTAGTCGTGTCCCGCGTCAGCTTCTTCCTGCTGTCCCAGGCACTCACCGGATGGCGCTTCGTCCCTCCACTGCTCCACAGCGTGTCCCACTGCCGTCTCCTCCTGCGTCCTCTCTTCCTGCTCTTGCTGACCTGGGGTCAGACTCCCTTCGTGCTGCCAGTCCTACTGTCACGCGTCTCCTGGCTACTGTTGTCACTGACCCTTCCTTTGAGTCCGCTGCTGCATCTGCCTTAGTTGCTGAGCTTGTCGGCTTTGCTGCCACCTGTCGTCTAGACTATGCCGCTAGCCTAGTTGCTGAGTCTGAGTCTGTCTGTCCTCCGTCTGTCGGGGGTGAGTGTGCTCTTGGCACTGACGTCCTTGAGGACAGGTAGGAGGAGTTTGAGTGCTTTGCTGCCGCTTTGCCCCATCTCGTGTCCATGCTTGTTGCCCCTGAGGGAGACCCGGATGCACCAGACATCCCGACCCCACGCTCTTACGCAGAGGCGATGGCCGGTCCCTACTCCTCTCAGTGGCAGTCAGCCATGGACACAGAGATGGCCTCCTGGAAGTCCAAAGGCACCTACGTCGACGAGGTTCCCCCGCCTGGGGCGAACATCGTCAGTGGCATGTGGATTTTCAGGGTGAAGCGGCCGCCGGGCTCTCCGCCTATCTTCAAGGCGCGGTACGTTGCACGAGGCTTCAGTCAGCGAGAGGGAGTTTACTTCTTCCACACCTTCTCCCCGACCCCGAAGATGACCACTCTTCGGGTTCTGCTGCACGTCGCCGCTCAGCGTGACTACGAGCTCCACTCTCTTGACTTCAGCACTGCTTTCCTGCAGGGCAGCCTGCACGAGGAGATCTGGCTGCGCCGCCCACCTGGCTTCACTGGGTCGTTCCCTCCTGGTACCCAGTGGAGCCTCCAACGGCCAGTCTACGGTCTCCGCCAGGCGCCACGTGAGTGGCAAGACACACTGAGGACTACACTTGCGGCTCTTGGGTTCGCGCCTTCTACAGCTGACCCGTCGCTGTTTCTACGCACCGACGCCTCACTGCCGCCGTTCTACATCCTCGTGTTCGTCGACGACTTGGTCTTTGCCACTGCTGACACTGCGGCACTCGCCCACGTGAAGTCGGAGCTGTAGAAGAGACACACATGCACAGACCTGGGTGAACTGACAAGCTATCTTGGCTTGCGGATCACCCGGGACAGAGCACGCCGCACCATCACCTTGACTTAGTCACACATGGTGCAGCAGGTCCTTCAGCGCTTCCGCTTCACGTACTCCTCGCCTCAGCCCACTCCTCTACCTACTTGCCACTCGCTCTCAGCTCTGCCTTTGGATGAGTCCGTAGAGCCGAGTGGCCCGTATCCAGAGCTTGTGGGTTGCCTCATGTACCTGATGACCTGCACTCGACCTGACCTTGCATACCCTCTTAGCATTCTTGCACGCTATGTCGCTCCCGGCCGTCACCGGAAGGAGCACATGGATGCAGCTAAGAGGGTGTTGTGCTACTTGTGCAGTACGTTGGGCATGGGGCTAGTGCTTGGAGGGCGAGTCCCAGTTGTTCTCACTGGGCACTCAGACGCTTCTTGGGCAGACGACCAGGCTACTCAGCGGTCGTCTCAGGGTTACACCTTCAGTCTTGGCTCTGGTTCAGTTTCTTGGCGTTCTACTCGCTCTTCTTCTGTTCTCAGCTCCAGTTGTGAGGCTGAGATCTACGCCACAGCCATGGCGGCCCACGAGCTACGCTGGCTCACCTACTTGCTGACCGACCTTGGAGAGCGGCCTCGTTCTCCTCCAGTGCTGTACGTCGACAACAAGGCAGCCATTGCCTTGTGTCAGGAGCACAGACTGGAGCACAAAACGAAGCACATTGCTCTGCGCTACTTCCTTGCTCGAGAGCTGCAGCAGCGTGGTCAGCTTCGTCAGCGTTACGTGGCCTCTGAGGCCAACACTGCTGATGTGTTCACCAAGGCGCTTCAGCCTTGTGACCATCAGCGCTTTTGCACTCTTCTAGGCCTTGTGCCTACTGGACCTCACTTGCTTACTTCTTGAGTTTGTTTGTACTGTGATCTCTATATATATATACCTGCATGTTTACTCTTGCTAGGTTGTGATCATTGTACCTCTTGTTCTATTATAAACCTGCATGTGAACTGGTCTTGTGACCACTTGCTTGTGCTCGGAATTTGTGTGGTATCCTTGAGATCCACCCTGAGCTTATTTTGCCTTGCTTTGCCTTGACTGGTCTTGTGACCCCCACTTCTCCCCCACTTCGCCTATGGGGGTGTGTCAAACATTATATATGTTCTGCTTGTTTAGGCTACAGTGGGTTAGCCTATAGGGGGTACACAGTTCTAGGGTTAGGTACTTGTACTGTTTTCATTGTTAGTTCATCACTTCTTGTTCAATCATTTCAACACGAGGAGTAGGCGAAACAGAGTCAAAGCCATTTGCATGAGTCAACATGAGCGTCGTAAACCCCCGTGCTGATGGCAGTGTGAGTACTCTACTGACGGAGTGGGTGGGTTTTGGCGTGTCGATAAACTGTCCGCCCCATCATCCCACTGCTGCTCACTCGTTGATCGGGACCGCTACGTGATACACACGACAAATAAAGTGTCCTATCTGCAGCGTCATCACGGCAATCTTGTCCAAGCTGCACCACATCACCCTCTCGGGACGTACAAGGAACAGATTGCGTCTACCGGTGGTCCCGATATTAATTATAAACAATCTTGGCGGTAAGTTTTCTAGCATTCATTCCAGATGACTGCTATTGTTACATGCAAGTTCTTAATCACCCCATCCACCTCATGTTTGTGCCACCTTCTTTTGTTATCTTGCACACCATCGTCCGTTTTTGCAGGCTCAAGTAAAAGATGCTTAAGGAACGTTTTGGAGATTGAAAAATGTCTTTTCGCTACATTCAGCGGGTGTTGGAACGCTTCAAAGAGATTGACGCTGATTCAACGCTCGACCTGGTAACAAGGGATCACGCTTTCTTCCGGGTTTTTATCGCCTCATCCGCGAGAGTGAAAACAAAGATAGTTGGAAGTGGTTTTGTGAGAATTTGTTGAAGCATTTTCCGTCGTGGCCGGCCACCCAGGATGCCTCCCTCATTAGCGATCGTGACAAGGGCTTAATTCCGGCGGTTAAAGAAGTTTTCCCATCCCAGTTCCCCCACTACTTTTGCAGCTGGCACTTGGAGCAGAATGTGCTCAAGTTTGGCCCTAACGCCTCCGAACTCTTCAAGAAACTCGCCAACTGCCGCACTAAGCGGAAGTTTGGCAAACTCATGAGGAGATGCCGGGCCGAATGTGCTGCAATGGCTAACTATCTCTTTGGGGTCGAGGAGGCCAGTGCGCAGCAGAGCCGTGGCGGACGCGGGGCCAACCAGCGTGCACGGGAGCCAGATGCGGGGGATGGGTTGACAAGTCGCACGGGTGCTTCTAGAAGCGCGAGAATGGCAAGGATGGAAGTGCGGAGGCAAAGGAGGAGTGGTCGCAGGGGAGAGCAGCACGCACCTTCACAGTAGGAACCTTCTCAGCAGGCACCATCTCAGCAACGACCATCCCAGCAGCCAGTGACACAACCACCGTCATCGTTGCAGGGACGATCTCAGCTGCCACACGCTCGGCAGTATCCATTTGAACAGCTACCATCTCAGCGTACACCGTCAATCCACAGAAGAGTACAGCATTCACGTCAGCAACAATCAACCCAGCAGCCAGCATTTCAGCAACAGCCATCTCAGCAACTTCCATCGCAGCCGCCCCAAAGGGACCATGGGTTGCCCCCCATGCCAACTGCAGATCACACGTGTCACCGGCCTAGAGACATGCAGCCTCAATCGGCAGCTGCTGACAACATGCATCCACTTGATCATGTGACAGCAACCACATCCGCGCACCCTTCTTTGGCAGGCGAGAATGAGAGAGACAATGCTACAACCATCTCAGACAGTCAGGCGGAGGCAGATACCACAGATGAAGTATTCAAGGAGCACTTTGACGTGGAGGATGGGAGTCAAATCAGCTACGGGGAGGATTCAGAGCCTTATGGGGATGAGGAGCGTACAGACATGGGCCATGGCTGCCAATCCAACAATACTACAACTCAACCGCCATCCACCACAACAGCGCAACAAGCGGCCATGAGACACCAACGGAGGATGGAGATTCTAAGGGGAAGGCGGAGTGCAAGAGAGGAAGGTGCAAGAAGGCGGGAACGCGCCGGATCACCAGTAGCACACCTGCCTACGCAAGGGAGCCAAAGTGCGCGTCAGCCACTGCCGCAGTAGGATGTTCCGACAAACATGGGTCGGGCCAACGAAGCCGCAGCGGCAACGGACGTTAACCACGGTGTCGAGACGGGATTGGGGGGGGGGGGGGTCGGGCAATACTGATGCTGAGCGCGTGGACAGTGACACAATGGAGGATGGGGCGGGCATTATTTTTCGCACGGGCTAGGATGGACCGAGATACAAGAGGAAAAACAAGATCACAGTATTCATCAAGCAATGGGCACTGTGTTATGCCCCCACATGTCGGTTTGGCATTTACAGCAGCCAGATGGTGGAGTCGATCAACAATGCTATTAAGAAGATCCGCATCTTGCCGGTATCTTATGTGATGGCGGGCATGTGGGATTGGATGGCTAAAATATACTCGGATGGGCAGAAAAAGTCATCCAACTGGCAGCATGCATTGACGGTCGAAGCTGAGAAGCGGTTTGAGCTGAAAAAGAACCGCAGCCGTGGTTACAGGGTGACACGCAATGGGCCGAGCAAGGCAAGAGTTCGGAACAAGGTGAGCACTTTGGACCGACGTCCCCTCTCCTTCAACAATGATGTGGGAGAGAGATTGTGCGAGTGCAAGAACTGGCAAGAATATCGGTTTCCTTGTTCTCATACGTTTGCACACTTACGGGATAGGTAAATGGATGTTATCCTCTTGATCACCAGGTACTGGAAGACGGAGAACTGGAGAAGGACGTACTCGGCACTCATTCCGTATTCGTGTATAGACACGGTCATCGCGGAGACCAAGCCCGTTGAGGAGGGAGTTTGTGACCCCCCGGTCTTTGTGCAGAGAGGATCAGGGCGGCCACAATCCAACCGAAGGCGTGAAGCGCCAAAACGGACATACAAATGTGGCGATTGTGGGTCTACTCAGCATACCAGGAAGAAGTGTAAGGGAAAATATGGGGGGTCAAAGGTGTATCGTGTAGCAAATTAATGGTATGGGGTACGATAATTTTCTGAGTGTTGAATAATAGGGACTGTCGGATGCTGCTTTTTTTTGCTTCTATATGAATATAGGAGACTGTCAAGAACATTGATTAATGATCCCACTTATGACCGGTCATATAATTATACGTTCCCGACCAATGATATACTCTCCAACAATTGACCAGCCCTATAGCATTCCGCACTTGACCAGTAATACACACACGCACATATGATTGCGCATATGCTCCCTCGTATATGACCGGTCATATACACAAGAGCACGCGACTGGTCGAAACACAACGCCCATATGACCAGTCCACGAGGCGAATTTGGGGTTCAATGTTATCGCGCACGCATACCGTTACGTGCGAGAGACGGATACAGTAAAGTGGTTTCGGTAAATGCTATCTATACAATAAAATTAGGGTTGTAAATGTCAACACTATCTCACGTCAGTTGTGATGCACCGTAGGTTGATATTGAAATATGTATTCACGCTTATGGTGTCATGTAGTAGGCTTGAGAGCAGTGTCGGCACAACATTAATACTTTCTAATCGGGTATGCATGGAATATGACTTTCCGTCATCAATGTGTGCACATGGCACAAATAGATATAACATTGCGTCAGTGGAGTTTCTCCACCATGGCACTGGGGGATTTATGTATGACGTTCTCAAAGTCACAATTGAGTGTAATACCAATGCAACAGTTACGGACGGGTATCACAAACATGGTATGAAGCAATCATGGTAATAATCAACGGTAGCATAGTTACCACCTTGCAAGGGCTGCAATAAAGGATTGCTCGGTAGTATTGTAATTCAGCCATGTTGTGTAACCAATGCCACCGGATCGTCTCGCTAGAGTAATCAGTACCCTTTGTTTCCATGTGTTGTGACTGCAAATAAGAGGGTTTGGATCCCCAAGCATTTTTGCCGAGGGCCCATTGCATAGAATGGCGTAATCAAAAGGGTTCTAATGCAGGGTACAACATAGCATACAACGCCGTGTGTCTGGGCACTTGTCGTTTTTTATAGTGTATTTATTGTTTTTTTTCTCATAGGTGGGCCACCATTGATACATTTCATGGATTGCCCTAGCCGCTAGACACAACCTTGTTAGGTAGCTGACCAAGTATTATAACACGGTGATTCATAACGTCAAAAGCATATCAATATATAATTTTTGTGCAAAAAAAGAATTTTGTTGAATTGAATCAGGCGGCCACATTGCACAAAACATAAACAAACGTACATAAAAAAATCACCGGGCATAACACTGCAAATTGGTTGAACAAAATGCACGTATGCATTCCCTGTTTTTATTTCTCTTTGATAAGTTTTCTAGCTGTTGAAAAACAAGTTACAACGTGTCAAACTCATATCATATAGCTTGTCTAGGCTATAGTGGGGTAGACACTGTGGGGTACAGTTTCCTAGGGTTTCCTAATTGTACCCAACCTTGTGCTCGTTCATTCATTCCTCATTTCTTCACATAGTATAGAGCAGGTTCCCTAGTGGGAACGCTTCCTTGGGCCCACCACTGAAACTTTTTTTTCTGACTGGAGCGCCAGTCGCTCCTGCCCGAGGCGCGCCTTGTGGGCCGCCCTTCTGTCGAGCTCTCTTAGAGGCCCCTCTCACGGCCCCTCGCGCCACTCTTGGCGGCCCCCTCGTCGCCCCTAGCGGCCCCGTCGCCGCCCTTCCAGGCCCCTCGCCGCCCCTACGCGGCCCCCTCGCCGCCCCTACGCGGCCCCGTCGCCGCCCCTACCGGCCCCGTCGCCGCTCCCCTCCCTACGCGGCCCCGTCACCGCCCCTACGCGGCCCCGTCGCCGCCCCTAGCGGCCCCGTCGCCGCTCCCGTCCCTACGCGGCCCCGTCGCCGCCCCTACGCGGCCCCGTCGTCGCCCCTACGCGGCCCCATCGCCGCTCCCCTCCCTACGGGGCCCCGTCGCCGCCCCTACGCGGCCCCATCGCCGCCCCTAGCGGCCCTGTCGCCGCCCCTACGCGGCCCCGTCGCCGCCCCTAGCGGCCCCGTCGCCGCCTCCCTCCCTACGCGGCCCCGTCGCCGCCCCTACGCGGCCTCGTAGCCGCCCCTACGTGGCCCCGTCGCCGCCCCCAGCGGCGCCGTCGCCGCTCCCCTCCCTACACGGCCCCGTCGCCGCCCCTAGCGGCCCCGTCGCCGCCCCTACCCGGCCTCGTCGCCGCCCCTAGCGAGCAGCCGAACCGCCGAGCCGCCCAGAAGCTGAGCCGCCGAGCCGCCCAGCAGCCGAGTCGCCCAGCAGCCGAGCCGCCCCTGGAGCACCCGCCACTGCTGCAGCCGCCCCTGGAGCAGCCGCCACTACAGCAACCGACCCTAGAGCAGCCGCCACTGCAGCAGCCGCCCCTACATTAGACGCCCTTGGAGTAGCCACCCCTGGAGCAGCCGCCCCTACAACTGCCGCCCCTGGAGCAGCCACCCCTGCATCTGCCGCGGAGCTCTCGCCCTACAGTGGTAGCGGCCTCGCCGTTGCCGCCATCGTATGCCTGCCCTTCTCGCCACTGGTGAGCACTGCCCTGCTCGCACTGCTGTTACTGCTGCTCTTGCTGATGCTGATCTTTCTACTGCTACTGCTGCTCCTGGCGTGGCCAGATGCAGCTCCAGCGTCGCCCGCGTGAGTCCCTCACCCCCCAACAGCTTCGTGAGTGGTACGCTAGTTGGGGTTGTCGGGGTGGCCGTAGTGGGAGTCGTCCTGGAGTGAGTAGTTCCACAGCTGCTTGTAGTGGCCAGGTGCAGCTGCAGCGTCGCCCGCGTGAGTCCCTCAACCCCCAACAGCTTCGTGAGTGGTACGCTAGTTGGGGTTGTTGGGGTGGCCGTACTGGGAGTCGTCCTGGAGTAAGTAGTTCGGCAGCTGCTTGTAGTGGCCAGGTGCAGCTTCAGCGTCGTCCGCGAGCGGTCCTTTCGCCCCAACAGCTTCGTGAGTGGTACACTCAGCGTGACGGGTCACGGGGTACTGCTCGCTGTCCGTACGTCATTCGCACTTATGCTCGGACTGGTCAGCCTTGCGGGACGTTGGGTCACGCGGAGTCCCGCTGCTTCGCCCGTCTGAGCGACGCCTGGCGTACGGAGTTTGGAGACGCGGCTGAGCTCCCCGACTCGGTGGAGCTACTTCGGTTGCGGGCAGATATCTATAATCTTGACTATGATTCTATCCTCACTGCCATGTATGCATTGCCCACTAGTGATGAGGGTGACTGTTACCTGTGTGTTCCGCCGGACCCGGGCATTGAGGCTGCTGCTCTAGGTGCTGGTGAGGCTGCTGCTCAAGGTGCTAGTGCGTCTGCTGCCCCAGGTGCTGGTGAGTCTGCTCTCTCAGGTACCACGTCGGCTCAAGCCTTACACACCTACACTCTTGACTCGGGTGCTTCCCGCTCCTTTCGAGACCACACCACGCTTACGCCGCTCAGTCGGCCGGTTGCGGTCTCCCTGGCGGACCCCTCTGGGGGTCCTGTCCTTGCTCGCTTCTCCACTGTCTTACCCTATCCGGCAGCCCCCTCTAGCACCCTGTCAGGTCTCTACCTCCCCTCGTTCACTACGAACTTGGTGAGTGGTGCTGATCTCCAGGATCGGGGGGTTGACCAGTTCACTCCCGCGAGTTAGCGGGTGACCCACTGTACGTGTGCGCGGACGGGCCGACATTTGGCCAGGTTTACCCATCGGCCGGGGTCGAGCCTGTACACACTGACTACTGAGTCTCCTCTGGTTGCTGAGTCTGGTCAGGTAGCTGCGTCGAGTCAGGTGTTTGCTGCAACGTCCAGGTCTAGTCCTGAGTCTGCTCCCTGCTCGTCTCGTCTCCTGTCCCACCAGACTCTCCTTTGGCACCACCACCTTGGTCACCCCTCCCTGCCTCGTCTCCGAGGCATGGCCTCCCGTGTCCTTGTCTCTGGTCTCCCCCGGTCTCTCCCTCCCCTACCTCCGGGGCCTGCTCCTCACTCCTCCGAGTTTCCTCCGACAGAGGCTCCGCTGCTGACTCTTCACATAGACTTGTGGGGCCCCGCCCGCGTCCGTGGCCAGGGTCACGAGCGTTACTTCCTGTTGGTGGTTGACAACTACTCGCGTTAAACCATGGTCTTCCACTTGCGCAGCAAGGGTGACGTCACTGAGGTGTTGATCGACTCGATCCGCGCAGCTCGTCTCCAGCTCAGAGAGAGTTTCGGCTCAGACTTTCCAGTTCTGCGTCTGCACTCTGAGAGAGGCGGGGAGTTTTCCTCTGCCCGTCTGGGAGCCTTCTGTCGGGCACAGGGCATCCGCCAGACCTTCACGCTTTCGGCCTTTCCACAGCAAAATGGGATTGCTAAGCGCCGCATTGGCATGGTCATGGACGTCGCTCGTACGTCCATGATCCATGTGGCTGCCCCCCATTTTCTGTGGCCGTTTGCGGTTCAGTATGCAGCGCATCAGCTCAACCTTCAGCCCCGGGTCTCCTTGCCAGAGACCTCCCCCACCTTGCGGTGGTCGGGGAAGGTTGGCGATGCGTCTGCGTTTCGGGTTTGGGGATCTCGGGCGTTTGTCCGCGACTTGTCTGCGGACAAGCTGTCTCCCCATGCTGTTCCCTGCGTCTTCCTTGGCTTCCCTACTTACGCGCCTGGTTGGCAGTTTTACCACCCCACCTCGCGCCGTGTTCTGACCTCCCAGGACGTCCCACGACCTCGTTCCGCTCCTTGAGCAGGTTCTTGGTCTCCCGCCCTCTATTGGTCGTGCTCCTCCCTTAGAGTGTCCACAACCTGTCTAGTCGCAGTCACAGTTACGGCCCGCCTCCCCCCTACCTGCTCCTTCTCCCTACATTGGTCCTACTGGAGGTCTTGCTAAGCGTCGTGAGCCTGCATCTCGTCCTGCATCGCCTGTTCGTGGTGCTCGCACTAGTCGTCGTGCTCCACGTCCGCGTCCTCCTGCGGTCCCAGGCACACACCAGATGGCACTGCGTCCTTCCACTGCTCCTCTGCGTGTCCCGTTGCCATCTCCTCCAGAGTCCTCTCTTCCTGCTCTTGCTGACCCGAAGTCTGACTCTCTTCGTGCTGCCAGTCCTACTGTCACGCATCTTCTGGCTACTGTTCTCACTAACCCTTCCTTTGAGTCCACTGCTGCGTCTGCCTTAGTTGCTGAGCTTGTCGACTTTGCTGCTCGCTGTCGTCTAGACTACGCTGCTAGTCTCGTAG
Source organism: Closterium sp. NIES-65 (assembly GCA_948144175.1). Lineage (NCBI taxonomy): Eukaryota > Viridiplantae > Streptophyta > Zygnematophyceae > Desmidiales > Closteriaceae > Closterium > Closterium sp. NIES-65. The sequence continues at coordinate 238,110 of CANXME010002262.1, read as the reverse complement.
CTGAGTCTGCGTCTGTCTGTCCTCCGTCCGTCGGGGGTGAGTATGCTCTTAGCACGGACGTCCTTGAGGACAAGCAGGAGGAGTTCCAGTGTTTTGCTGCTGCTTTGCCTCATCTCGTGTCCACACTGATTGCCCCTGATGGAGACCCGGATGCACTAGACATCCCGACTCCTCGATCGTACGCTGAGGCGATCGAGGGTTGTCAAATCTTTTATATTGTGTAGGCTATAGTGGGGTAGTCTATATGGGGTACACATTTCTAGGGTTGCATATTTGTATCACTCCCATTCCTTAGTCAATCCATTCTCGTTCTACTTTCCTCATGGTATCGAGCATGTTCCCCCTTGGGAACTGTGCCTAGGGCCCACCACATCGAGTTTCATTTTTTTTCTCCTGCCCGAAGCGCGCTCCGCGCGAGTCGCGCTCCGGGCTCTCTCCTCGTCGAGCCGCTCTAGCGGCCCCTATGCCCTAGCGGCCCTATCGCCCTAGCGGCCCCGTAACCCCGCATTGCGGCCCCGCCGCCCGTCTCCGCGGCCCCGCCGCCCGTCGCTGCGGCCCCGCCCTTCTCGGCGGCCCCGTCGCCCCACATTGCGGCCCCGCCACCCATCTCAGCGGCCCCGCCGCCCTTCGCTGCGGCCCCGCTGCCTCCCTCGCTGCTGCCCCGCCGCCCTACTCAGGGGCCCCGCCGTCCTTCTACTCGGCGGCCCCGCCGCTCTACTCAGCGGCCCCGCCGCCCTACTCAGCGGCCCCGCCGCCCTAATCAGCGGCCCCGCCGCCCTTCTCAGCGGCCCCGCCGCCCTACTCAGCGGCCCCGCCGCCCTTCAACTGCGGCCCCGCCGCCCTTCTTAGCGGCCCCGCCGCCCCTCGCACCAGCGGCCCTGCCGCCCTACACCGCCCGCGCCGCTCGAGCCGCCCGGACCACCCGAGCCGCCCGAGCCGCCCGACCTGCCCGAGCTGCCCGAGCCGCCTGAGCCGCCCGACTCTCCTGAGCCGCCCAAGCCGCCCGACCAGCCCGATCCGCCCGAGCCGCCCGAGCCGCCCGAGCCGTCCGAGCGGCCTGAGCCGCCCGAGCCGCCTGAGGAGCCGAGCCGCTGGCACCACGGAGCCGCAGTTGCTGCTGAGTCTTCCGAGCAGCCGTGTTGCCGTGTTGCTGTACAGTTGAGCTGCCCGACCCGCCCTGTCCAATGAGAGCAGCGCTTCTGTCACTGCACTTCCCTTGTCCTACAGTTGGTCCTGCTAGTCTACTGCTCTCATGGCTACCCCCAGTATTCTCGCTTTTGACGCTGAGGGTCGAGCCATTGACTTTGAGGTTTGGGTAGATGACCTGCAGCTCTTCCTACAGTGCGATAGGGCAGACGGTCTCTCCCTCTTTGACCTCACCTCTGGCGCCTCTCCTACCCCTGGTGCTGATGCCGACCCCACTGTTCGCTCCTAGTGGGCCACGCGCGATGCTGCTGCACGTCTTGCTGTGCGTCGCCACCTTCCTACCACTGAGCGCGCGCACTTTAGTCAGTACAAGAGTGCTCAGACCTTGTACGCCGCTGTAGTTGCGCGCTAATCTTCCCCTGCCACTGCTGCACTGAGCCGTCTCATGCTACCGTACCTCTTCCCTGACCTTGCTGCCTTTCCCACAGTCGCTGACCTCACTACGCACCTCCGCACTAGTGACACTCGCTACTGCGCCGCGCTTCCTGCTGAGTTTTGCGCCAAGAACCCCCCCCCATGTACATCACTCTCTATTATATAGTCACCCGCCTCCCTGACTCCCTTCGCGTAGTCAGGGACCACTTCCTCTCAGTCTGTCCCACCACTCTCACTGTTGACCTCCTAGAGAAGGCCCTCCTAGCAGCGGAGAAGAGCATAGTCGTTGTAGGAGCCTCTCGTGGTGACCCTCGCACCCCCATCTTTGAGGGGTGTTCCCCTTCCCCCCTGTTGCCCTCTATCGCCTCTCCTGTTGCGGCCGACCTCGTTGGTCTTGAGTCGGTCGGTGCGGCGTCTGCCCCTAGCGGGAGACGCCGCTCTGGCAAGGGCAAGGGGGGCAAGGGCGTGGGTGGAGCTAGCGGGGGTGGTGGAGGTGGCGGTGGAGGCGGTGGAGGGAGTGGGGGTGGCGGTGGGAGTGGTGGCGGGGGTGGAGGTGGTGGCAGCAGCGGAGGCGGAGGCGGCGGAGGCGGTAGCGATGGGAGCGGAGGCGGCGGTGGTGGCGGAGGTGGAGGCGGCGGTGGCGGAGGAGGTGGAGCTGGTCGGGGTGGTGCTTCGCAGCGGAGCGGCTCCGGTGGTGGTCAGCGCCAGCAGCAGCAGCAGCGTTCTCGGGACATCCCCCCTCCTCAGCAGCTCCGTGAGTGGTACATGCAGAGTCAGCATGGTGGGGGTTTTGGTCCGTGCACCTACGTCCTTCGCTCCAGCGACCGCGCGGGTGAGCAGTGTGGGGGTGCTCACCCCACCCAGCGGTGCTTTGGCCGCCTGACGGACGCTTGGCGTCAGCAGTTCCCGGAGGCTAGTGAGATCCCCCGCTGGGGAGAGCTGTCTAGGGCAGGTGTAGCTATCTATGATCTTGACTTTGATGCTATCCTTGCTGCCATGTATGCTGTGACTATTAGTGATGAGGGTGACTGTTACCGGTGTTTCCCGCCCGACCCGGGCATTGGTACTGCTGCGCTAGGTGCCAATGAGGTTGCTGCTCTAGGTCCCAGCGCTTCTGCGCCCTCAGGTGCTGGTGAGGCTGCGCTCGCAGGTACCGCATCGGCTTCGGCCTCCCTCACCTTCACACTTGACTCAGGGGCTTCTCGCTCCTTCTTTCGAGACTGCACCACACTCACGCCGCTTGGTCGGCCGGTTGCAGTCTCCCTGGCAGACCCCTCTGGGGGTCCTGTCCTTTCTCACTTCTCCACTGTCCTCCCGTGTCCGGCTGCCCCCTCTGGCACCTTGTCTGGTCTTTACCTCCCCTCGTTCTCGACGAACTTGGTGAGTGGTGCTGACCTGCAGGATGCGGGGGTTCACCAGTTTACTCCTGCGAGTCAACAGGTGACCCACTGCTCGGACGCTCGCACGGGCCGGCACCTGGCCACGTTTTCGCGTCGCCTGGGGTCGAGTCTCTACACCCTGACCACTGGGTCCCCTCCTGTCCCTGCGTCTGGCCAGGTAGCTGCGTCGGGGTAGGTGTTTGCTGCAGCGTCCAGGTCTGGTCCTGAGTCTGCCCCCTGCTCGTGTCGCCTCCTATCTCACGAGACTCTCTTGTGGCACCACCTTCTTGGTCACCCCTCTCTGCCTCATCTCCGAGGCATGGCTTCCCATGTCCTTGTCTTTGGTCTTCCCCGGTCCCTCCCTCCCCTTCCTCCAGGGCCTGGTCCTTCCTGTGTCCCCTGTGTCGAGGGGCGGCTCCGGGCTACCCCTCACTCCTCTCAGTTTCCCCCGACAGAGGCCCCGCTGCAGACGGTTCACATGGACGTGTGGGGCCCGGCCCGCGTCCGTGGACAGGGTCACGAGCGCTACTTCCTGCTGGTGGTAGACGACTACTCGCGTTACACCACAGTCTTCCCCTTGCGCAGCAAGGGTGATGTCACTGAGGTGTTGATCGACTGGATCCGCGCAGCTCGTCTCCAGCTCAAGAGGAGCTTCGGCTCGGACTTTCCTGTTCTGCGTCTGCACTCTGACCGAGGCGGAGAGTTCTCCTCTGGCCTTCTGCGAGCCTACTGTCGTGCGCGAGGCATCCGCCAGACCTTTACGCTTCCGGACTCTCCACAGCAAAATGGGATTGCTGAGTGCCGCATCGGCATGGTCATGGACGTCGCTCGTACGTCCATGATGCATGCGGCTGCCCCCCATTTTCTGTGGCCGTTTGCGGTTCGGTACGCGGCGCATCAGATCAACCTTCACCCCAGGGTCTCTAGGCCGGAGACCTCCCCAGCCTTGCTGTGGACGGGGAAGGTCGGCGATGCGTCTGCGTTCCGTGTCTGGGGATCTCGGGCGTTTGTCCGCGACTTGTTTGCGGACAAGCTGTCCCCCCGTGCTGCTCCCTGTGTCTTCCTTGGCTTCCCCACTGACGCCCCTGGGTGGCAGTTCTACCACCCCTCCTCTCGTCCTGTTCTGTCCTCCCACGACGTCACGTTCGACGAGTCCGTCCCCTACTACCGTCTCTTCCCCTACCGCACTCCTTCCCTCCCCCCGCCGCCGCACTTCCTTGTGCCAGGTCCCCCACAAGTAGACCCCCTCCCCCCTCAGGGTTCTGCCCCTTCAGGTGTGTCCCAGGTAGACGCAGTCAAGCCGGTCGAGGTTGCTGGTGACTCTGGTACTGCTGCGGGTGCTGAGCCTGGGGGTGCTGACTCGGGGGGTGCTGCACGAGGGGGTGCTGAGCCTGGGGGTGCTGAGACTAGGGGTGCTGAGCCTGGGGGTACTACGACTGGGGGTGCTGAGCCTAGGGGTGCTACGACTAGGGGTGCTGAGCCTGGGGGTCCTTCGCCTGGGCGTGTTGCGTCTGGAGCTGCTGAGCCTGGGGGTGCTGAGTCTGGAGCTACTGAGCCTGGGGGTGCGGAGCCCGCGGCCGCTGGACCTGCTCGTGTGGCGTCTGGCGGTGCTGAGCCTGGTGGTTCTCTGGGTGCTTCGTCTCGGCGTGAGCCACTCTCTCCACAGGAGCTGCGCGAGTGGTTTGTCCGGCGCTGGAGGCGTACTACTAGAGCTGGTGCTTCTTCGGCTGCTGAGAGTGCTGGTGCCGCCGGTCTCGGAGCTGCTGAGCGTGTTGGCGCTGAGGCTACTGCTGTCAGTCCTGGTGGCGGTCCTGCTGCGGGTGCTGCTGGTGCTGCTAGAGGTACTGGAGCTGGAGGTGTTGTTGACGCTGGTGCTGCCGCTAGGGGTGCTGGTGCTCTCCCTGCTGTGTCTGGAGTCGCCGCGCGGCCTCGGCCGTACTTTGTTCCGCTCCTTCAGCAGGTTCTTGGTCTTCCTCCTCCCTTAGAGTGTCCACCGCCTGTCCAGTCACAGTCACAATTTCCGCCGGCCTCCCCACTGCCTTCTCCTTCTCTGTACACTGGTCCTACTGGAGGTCTTGCCGAGCGTTGTGAGCCTGCCTCTCGTCCTGCGTCGCCTGTTCGTGCTGCTCGCACTAGTGGTCGCGGTTCTTGTCAGCGTCCTCATCCTGTCCCTGGCACGCACCGGATGTCTCTGCGTCCGTCCACTGCTCCTCTGCGTGCCCCTTTGCCTTCTCCTCCTGAGTCCTCTCTTCTTGCACTTGCCGACCTGGAGTCGGACTCTCTTCGTGCTGCTAGTCCTACTGTCACGCGTCTCCTTGCTACTGTCGTCACTGACCCCTCCTTTGAGTCCACTGCTGCGTCTGCTCTTGCTGCTGAGCTCGTCGACTTTGCTGCTCGCTGTCGTCTAGACTACGCTGCTAGTCTTGTTGCTGAGTCTGCGTCTGTCTGTCCTCCGTCCGTCGGGGGTGAGTGTGCTCTTGGCACGGACGTCCTTGAGGACAGGCAGGAGGAGTTCCAGTGTCTGGCTGCTGCTTCACCTCATCTCGCGTCCGTACTACTTACCCCTGAGGGAGACCCGGATACACTAGACATCCCGACTCCGCGCTCTTACGCGGAGGCCGTAGAGGGTCCCTACTCCTCTCAGTGGCAGGCAGCTATGGATGCAGAGATGGCTTCCTGGAAGTCCACAGGCACCTACGTTGACGCGGTTCCCCCTCCTGGGGCGAACATCGTCAGTGGCATGTGGATCTTCAGGGTGAAGCGGCCGCCGAGCTCTCCACCTGTCTTCAAGGCGCAGTACGTGGCTTCAGTCAGCGGCAGGGAGTTGACTACTTTCAGACCTTCTCTCCCACCTTGGAGATGACCACTCTTCGGGTGCTGCTACACATAGCCACTCAGCGTGACTACGAGCTTCACTCCTTTGACTTCAGAACTGCTTTCCTGCAGGGTAGCATGCACGAGGAGATCTGGTTGCGCCGTCCACCTGGCTTCACTGGAACTTTCCCTCCTGGCACCCAGTGGAGCCTCCGACGGCCAGTCTACGGTCTCCGCCAGGCACCGCGCAAGTGGCACGACACACTGAGGACTACACTTGCGGCTCTTGGGTTTGCTCCTTCTACTGCTGACCTTTCGCTGTTTCTACGCACCGACACCTCTCTGCCGCCGTTCTACATCCTCGTGTACGTCGACGACTTGGTCTTTGCCACAGCTGACACTGCTGGACTCGCCCACGTGAAGTCCGAGCTGCAGAAGAGACACACGTGCACAGACTTGGGTGAACTGCGCAGCTACCTTGGCTTGCAGAATACCCGGGACAGAGCACGCCGCACCATTACCCTGACTCAGTCACACATGGTGCAGCAGGTCCTTCAGCGCTTCAGCTTCACGTACTCCCCGCCTCAGGCCACTCCTCTGTCTACTCGCCACTCGCTCTCAGCTCTGCCTTCGGATGAGTTCGTAGAGTCGAGTGGCCCGTACCCAGAGCTTGTTGGCTGCCTCATGTACCTGATGACCTGCACACGACCTGACCTTGCATACCCTCTTAGCATTCTTGCACGCTATGTTGCTCCTGGGAGACACCGACCAGAGCACATGGCTGCAGCGAAGAGGGTGTTGCGCTACTTGTGCAGTACGTCAGGCATGGGGCTAGTGCTTGGAGGGCGGAGTCCAGTGGTCCTCACTGGGCACGCGGACGCTTCTTGGGCAGACGACCAGGCTACGTAGCGGTTGTCACAAGGTTACACCTTCCGCCTTGGTTCCGGCTCTGTTTTGTGGCGGGCTACTCGCTCGTCTTCTGTTCTCGGCTCCAGTTGTGAGGCTGAGATCTACGCCGGGGCCATGGCTGCACAGGAGCTTCGCTAGCTTACCTACCTTCTGACTGACCTCGGAGAGTCGCCTCGTTCTCCTCCGGTGCTGTACGTAGACAACAAGGCCATGCTAGCCTTGTGTCGGGAGCAGCGCCTGGAGCACAGAACAAAGCACATTGCTCTCCGCTACTTTCTTGCTCGTGAGCTGCAGAAGCGTGGTCAGTTGCGACTTGCGTACGTGGCCTCTGAGGCCAACACTGCTGATCTTTTCACCAAGGCACTTCCGCCTTGTGATCATCAGCGCTTTTGCACTCAGCTGGGTCTTGTGCCTGTCTTGCCTCACTTGCTCACCTCTTGATCTTGCTTGTACTCTTACATATATATATATATACCTGCTCTTGCTTGTTTAGCCTTATATATATATATATATATGTGCACTCCCGCATGTGAACTGGCCTTGTGGCCTTGACCTTGTGCTCGGACTGTGTGGTGACGTTGTCATCCACCCTGAGCTTTGCTTTGCTTTGCTTGATTGGTCTTGTGACCCCTTGTTCTCCCCCACTTTGCCTTTTGGGGGTGTGTCAAATTATACTTTTGTGTAGGCTATAGTGGGGTAGTCTATATGGGGTACACATTTCTAGGGTTGCATATTTGTATCACTCCCATTCCTTAGTCAATCCATTCTCGTTCTACTTTGCTCAAGGGTCCCTACTCCTCACAGTGGCAGTCAGCCATTGACCCAGAGATGGCTTCCTGGAAGTCCACACGCACCTACGTCGACAAGGTTCCCCCACCTGGGACGAACATCGTCAGTGGCATGTGGATTTTCAGGGTGAAGCGGCCGCCGGGTTCTCCGCCTGTCTTCAAGGCGCGTTACGTGGCTCGAGGCTTCAGTCAGCGCTAGGGAGTGGACTACTTTTAGACCTTCTCTCCCACCCCAAAGATGACTACTGTTCGGGTGGTGCTGCACATAGCCGCTCAGCGCGACTACGAGCTTCACTCTCTTGACTTCCGCACAGCTTTCCTACAGGGCAGCCTGCACTAGGAGATCTGGCTGCGCCGCCCACCTGGCTTCACTGGGTCGTTTCCTCCTGGTACCCAGTGGAGCCTCCGGCGGCCAGTCTACGGTCTCCACCAGGCGCCCCGTGAGTGGCACGACACACTGAGGACTACACTTGCGGCTCTTGGGTTTGCTCCTTCTACTGCCGACCCGTCGCTGTTTCTGCGCACCGACACCTCTTTGCCGCTGTTCTACATCCTCGTGTACGTCGACGACTTGGTCTTTGCCACTGCTGACACTGCTGGACTAGCCAAGTGAATTCCGAGCTGTAGAAGAGACACACGTGCACAGACCTGGGTGAACTGCGCAGCTACCTTGGCTTGCAGATCACCCGGGACAAAGCACAGCGCACCATTACCCTGACTCAGTCACACATGGTGCAGCAGGTCCTTCAGCGCTTCGACTTCACGTACTCCTCGTCTCAGGCCACTCCTCTGTCTACTCGCCACTCGCTCTCAGCTCTGCCTTCGGATGAGTCCGTAGAGCCGAGTGGCCCGTACCCAGAGCTTGTTGGCTGCCTCATGTACCTGATGACGTGCACACGACCTGACCTTGCATACCCTCTTAGCATCTTGGCACGCTATGTTGCTCCTGGGAGACACCGAGCAGAGCACATGGCTGCAGCGAAGAGGGTGTTGCGCTACTTGTGCAGTACGTCGGGCATGGGGCTAGTGCTTGGAGGGCGACATCAAGTGGTCCTCACAGGTCACGCAGACGCTTCTTGGGCTGACGACCAGGCTACGCAGCGGTCGTCACAGGGTTACACCTTCAGCCTGGGTTCCGGCTCTGTTTCGTGGCGGTCTACCCGCTCGTCTTCTGTTCTCGGCTCTAGCTGTGAGGCTGAGATCTACGCAGGGGGCCATGGCTGCACAGGAGCTATGCTGGCTCACCTACCTGCTGAGTGACCTAGGAGAGCCGCCTTGTTCTCCTCCAGTTCTGTACGTAGACAACAAGGCCATGCTGGCCTTGTGTCAGGAGCATAGACTGGAGCACAGAACGAAGCACATTGCTCTTCGTTACTTCCTTGCTCGTGAGCTGCAGCAGCGTGGTCAGCTGCGCCTTGCTTACGTGGCCTCTGAGGCCAACATTGCTGATATCTTTACCAAGGCTCTTCCGCCTGGTGATCATCAGCGCTTCTGTACGATGCTAGGTCTTGTGCCTACTTGGCCTCACTTGCTCACTTCTTGACCTTGCTTGTACTATGATCTTTCTATACGTGCACTTGCCTGTTTACCTTTATATATGATCTTGCATATAAACTGGCCTTGTGGCCTTGCTGTTGTGCTCGGATTGTGTGGTGACGTTGTGATCCACCCTGAGCTTGCTTTGCTTTGCTTGACTGGTCTTGTGACCTCTTGTTCTCCCCCACTTTGCCTATGGGGGTGTGTGAAACTCGTATCATATAGCTTGTTTAGGCTATAGTGGGGTAGACACTATGGGGTACAGTTTCCTAGGGTTTCCTACTTGTACCCAACCTTGTGCTAGTTCATTCATTCCTCATTTCTTCACACAACGTTGCCGTTATCTAAAATGAATACGCAATTCGTAAAAACGCGTACATCAACAGTTTGACGTGCAAATTCAACGTGCATTTTACCGGTCTTATACGACGTGCCAAAGTGGATATGGCCGGTCAATTCGGCCGGTCATATCAGACGCGGACATACCTGTTCAATTTGCGCGACGATATGACCGGTCAATTCCAGCATGCATTTGATTGGTTGGCGCGCTTGATTGAATCATATGCATAGCTTGGCGATTTGACCGGTGCGATTGCGCCTGGATTAGCCGGGCCAATTTTGAAGCCCTTGATTGGTCGGTGCATATAACCGATCATATGGACTCGTGTCCATCTGACAGGGTCATTTTGACCGTTGATTTTTTTCCTTGCGTTTGATTGGTTCGCGCATTTGAGCGTCATATGCGTTGCTCGTCTTCCATCTCGCGCATAGGGTTAATTCATGCGCAGATCAACGAGGATGTTTTTCGAAAGTCCGGCCAACGGTCTCAGCGCAACCATAACTTTTCGTAACTGAGTACAATGTGCGAAACTGCAAAGGCACACGTAACATCGGCCGTCGGCAAACGAAAAAAACATAACCGTGTAATCGTGCGAGAGGTTTGGAGTTGAACCCAGACCGTTGCACCTTTTAGACCACGTCATGTGGCAGACATATTACCCAAAACTCAAGACAATAGCCACGACGTAACAAATATACCCAGGAAGAATGATTTTTTGGATTTTTTTTATAGGTTTTATTAGCTTCCTAAGCATCATCAAATATGCGCGCACATAAAGGTTATTGCGCGGTCTTATATAATATATAAGAGGGGGGGGCGGTGCACGTGCCCCCGGTGCTCCGTGACAGGCGACGGAGCATGGCCGGGGCGGGGCTGGGGTAGGGTCGAGGCAGGGCCAAAAGGGGCGGCGACGGGGCCGCAAGGGGCGCCGACGGGGCCGCTGGAGGCGGCGACGGGGCCGAGAAGGGCGGCGACGGGGCCAGTAGAGGCGGCGACGGGGCCGCGAAGGGCGGCTACGGGGCTACTAGAGGCGGCGACGGGGCCGCGAAGAGCGGCGACGGGGCCGCTAGGGGCGGCGACCGGGCCGATAGGGGCGGCGACGGGGCCGCTAGGGGCGGCGACAGGGCCGATAGGGGCGGCGACGGGACCGCAAAGGGGCCGCGAGGGGCCTGGAAGGGCGGCAACGGGCCGCTAGAGGCGGCGACGGGGCCGCGAGGGGGCCGCGGGGGGCCTGAAAGGTCGGCGACGGGGCCGTTAGGGGCGGCGACGGGGCCGCGAAGGGGCCGCGAGGGGCCTGGAAGGGCAACAACGGGGCCGCGAAGGGGCCGCGAGGGGCCGAGAAGGGCGGGAACGGGGACGCGAGGGGTGGCGACGGGGCCGCTAAGGGTCGGGCGAGGGGCCGTGAGAGGGGCCTCTAGGAGTGCTTGACAAGAGGGCGGCCGGCGGGAAGGAAAATTCCGTCGCACGCCACGGGGCGTGCAGCACACAGAGTAGCAACGAAAGCAGTTAGGTGGGCCCACAGGCCAGGAGCGTAGATGCTCTGATAACATGTGAAGAATGAGGAATGAAGAAGAGAGGAGGTTGCACTAGCAGCAGTTGGCATACATATAGGAAACCCTAATTGGGTTGTACTCGCTATAGAGTACCCCACTGCAGGCTAGACAATAATAACATTCTGACAGTTTGGACGTTCTTTGATTGGACGCGCAATGTCTGGTCATATCATGCGAACAAGACAAACCAATCATGCGCGGTCATCTGATTTCTCGCGAAGCGACGGCCGATCATTTCAGTATATGATCGGGAACTATATGATGACACCTGATTGGACGCGCATATCTCCTAACCAATCGAGCGCGGTCGTTTTTGCAGTGTCGGTTTGTTTCGGGTCAAATGCAATATACACATCATCCCGCTTGAGCCACTCCCGGTTGCCTTGTGAAGGGGGCGCATAAGCTGTCACGTGCATTTCGCATAAGTTTCGTCAACTCGCAGCTAGCAAAATGTGAAAGAACGAGGAATGAATGCACTAGGAAACAGGTGGGCACAAGTAGGAAAACCTAAAAGTGTTGTACCCCATATTGTCTACCCCACTACAGCCTACAAAGACTATAGCATATAAGTTTGACACACCCCCATAGGCAAAGTGGGGGAGAACAAGAGGTCACAAGACCAGTCAAGCAAAGCAAAGCAGGCTCAGGGTGGATCACAACGTCACCACAAATTCTGAGCACAAGTTCAAGGCCACAAGGCCAGTTCGCATGCAGGATCATATATATAGGTAAACAAGCAAGTACAGGTATAGATAGATCACGGTACAAGCAAGGTCAAGAAGTGAGCAAGTGAGGCCAAGTAGGCACAAGACCTAGCATAATACAGCAGCGCTGATGATCACAAGGCGGAAGTGCCTGGGTAAAGATATCAGCAGTGTTGGCCTGAGAGGCCACGTAAGCAAGGCGCAGCTGACCACGCTGCTGCAGCTCACGAGCAAGGAAGTAACGAAGAGCAATGTGCTTCGTTCTGTGCTCCAGTCTATGCTCCCGCCACAAGGCCAGCATGGCCTTGTTGTCTACGTACAGAACTGGAGCAGAACGAGGCGGCTCTCCTAGGTCAGTAAGCAGGTAGGTGAGCCAGCGTAGCTCCTGTGCAGCCATGGTCCCTGCGTAGATCTCAGCCTCACAACTGGAGCCAAGAACAGAAGACGAGCAGGTGGACCGCCACGAAACAGAGCCGGAACCAAGGCTGAAGGTGTAACCTTGTGACGACCGCTACGTAGCCTGGTCGTCAGCCCAAGAAGCGTCTGCGTGACCAGTGAGGACCACCGAACGCCGCCCTCCAAGCACTAGCCCCATGCCTGACGTACTGCACAAGTAGCGCAACACCCTCTTCGCTGCAGCCATGTGTTCTGGTTGGTGTCTCCCAGGAGCAACATAGCGTGCCAAGATGCTAAGAGGGTATGCAAGGTCAGGTCAAGTGCAAGTCATCAGGTACATGAGGCAGCCAACAAGCTCTGGGTACGGGCCACTCGGCTCTACGGACTCATCCGAAGGCACAGCTGAGAGCAAGTTGCGAGTAGACAGAGGAGTGGCTTGAGGTGAGGAGTACGTGAAGTCGAAGCGCTGAAGGACCTGCTGCACCATGTGTGACTGAGTCAGGGTAATGGTGCGCTGTGCTCTGTCCCGGGTGATCTGAAGGCCAAGGTAGCCGCGCAGTTCACCCAGGTCTGTGCACGTGTGTCTCTTCTGCAGCTCAGACTTCACGTGGGCGAGTCCAGCAGTGTCAGCAGTGGCAAAGACCAAGTCGTCGACGTACACAAGGGTCTAGAGCGGTGGCAAAGAGGTGTCGGTGCACAGAAACAGCGACGGGTCAGCAGTAGAAGGAGCAAACCCAAGAGCCACAAGCGTAGTCCTCAGTGTGTCGTGCCACTCACGTGGCGCCTGGCGGAGACCATAGACTGGCCGCCGGAGACTCCACTGGGTACCAGGAGGAAACGACCCAGTGAAGCCAGGTGGGCGGCGCAGCCAGATCTCCTCGTGCAGGCTGCCCTGCAAGAAAGCTGTGCTGAAGTCAAGAGAGTGAAGCTCGTAGTCGCGCTGAGCGGCTATGTGCAGCAACACGCGAAGAGTGGTCATCTTTGGGGTGGTAGAGAAGGTCTGAAAGTAGTCAACTCCCTGTCGCTGACTAAAGCCTCGAGCCACGTAACGCGCCTTGAAGACAGGCGGAGAACCCGGCGGCCGCTTCACCCTGAAAATCCACATGCCACTGACGATGTTCGCCCCAGGTGGGGGAACCTCGTCGACGTAGGTGCCTGTGGACTTCCAGGAAGCCATATCTGCGTCCATGGCTGACTCCCACTGATAGGAGTAGGGACCCTCGATCGCCTCAGCGTACGATCGAGGAGTCGGGATGTCTGGTGCATCTGGGTCTCCTTCAGGGGCAATGAGCATGGACACGAGATGAGGCAAAGCAGCAGCAAAGCACTGGAACTCCTCTTGCCTGTCCTCAAGGACGTCCGTGCTAAGAGCACACTCACCCCCGATGGACGGAGGACAGACAGACTCAGACTCAACAACGAGACTAGCAGCGTAGTCTAGACGACAGCGAGCAGCAAAGTCGACTAGCTCAGCAACTAAGGCAGACGCAGCAGTGGACTCAAAGGAAGGGTCAGTGACAACAGTAGCCAGGAGACGCGTGACAGTAGGACTAGCAGCACGAAGAGAGTCAGACTCCGGGTCAGCAAGAGCAGGAAGAGAGGACTCTGGAGGAGATGGCAACAGGACACGCAGAGGAGCAGTGGAAGGACGCAGTGCCATCTGGTGTGTGCCTGGGACCGCAGGAGGACACGGACACGACGCTCAGCAAGACCTCCAGTAGGAGCAGTGTAGGGAGAAGGAGCAGGCAGGGGGGAGGCGGGCTGTAACTGTGACTGCGACTGGACAAGCTGTGGACACTCTGAGGGAGGAGTAGGACCAGTAGAGGGCGAGAGACCAAGAACCTGCTCAAGGAGCGGAACAAAGTACGGCCGCGGCCACTCAGCGCCTCCTTAAATAGCAGGGACAGCACCAGGACCCCCAGCGGCAGCACCTGCGCCAGCAGGACCTCTAGCTCCAGCAGCGCCAACTCCAGCACCCTCAGAAGTACCAGCGCCAGCAGCACCTTTTGCGCCAACACACCCAGCAGCTCCAGTACCTCCAGCAGCACCCGCAACACCTCCAGTAGGACCAACTCCAGCAGCCCCAGCAGCACCCCCAGTCCCAGCAGCTCCAGTACCGCCAATACGAGCACCTCCAGGACCAGTGTCTCCAGTACCTCCCGCGCCGACTCCAGGGTCAGCAGCAACAGTAGCACCTCCAGCTCCAGCAGCACGGCTCCAGCGCTAGGCAAACCACTCACGCAGCTCCTTTTAAGAATGAAGCTCCCGCCGAGGCGAAGCACTCGAAGGACCCCCAGAACCGGCACCACCAGAGGCCACACGAGCAGACCCAACACCCCAGGCTCCGCACCCCCAGGCTCCGCACCCCCAGGCTCTGCACCCCGAGGCTCCGCACCCCTAGGCTCCGCACCCCCAGGCTCTGCACCCACAGACTCCGCACCCTCAGGCTCAGCACCCCCAGGCTTAGCACCCCTAGCAGCACCAGAGTCAACAGCTACCTCGACAGGCTCGACTGCGTCTACCTGGGACACACCTGACGGGGCAGGACCCTGAGGGGGAAGGGGGTCTACGAGGGGGGGACCTAGAGCGAGGAAGAGCGGCGGCGGGGGGAGGGGCGCAGTGCGGTAGGGGAAGAGACGGTAGTAAGGAACCGACTCGTCAAAGGTGACCTCCTGGGAGGACAGAACACGGCGCGAGGTGCGGTGGTAAAACTGCCAACCAGGCGCGCCAGGGGGGAAGCCAAGGAAGACGCAAGGAACAGCACGGGGGGACAGCTTGTCCGCAGACAAGTCGTGGACAAACGTCCAAGATCCCTAGACACGAAACGCAGACGCATCGCCAACCTTCCCCGTCCACCGCAAGGTGGGGGAGGTCTCCGGCAAGGAGACCCGGGGCTGAAGGTTGATCTGATGCGCTGCGTACCGAACCGCAAACGGCCTCAGAAAATGGGGAGCAGCCGCATGGATCATGGAAGTACGAGCGACGTCCATGACCATGCCAATGCGGCGCTCAGCAATCCCATTTTGCTGTGGAGAGGCCGGAAGAGTGAACGTCTAGCGATGCCCTGTGCACGACAGAAGGCTCCCAGAAGGGCAGAGGAAAACTCCCCGCCTTTGTCAGAGTGCAGACGCAGAACAGGAAAGTCCGAGCCGAAAATTTCTCTGAGCTGGAGACGAGCCGCGCGGATCCAGTCGATCAACACCTCAGTGACGTCACCCTTGCTGCGCAAGGGGAACATCGTGGTGTAACGCGAGTAGTCGTCAACCACCAACAGGAAGTAACGCTCGTGATCCTGGCCACGGACGCGGGCGGGGCCCCACACGTCCATGTGAAGAGTCTGCAGCGGAGCCTCTGTTCGAGGAAACTCGGAGGAGTGAGGGGCGGCGCACTCCCGCCCCTCGACACAGGGAACGCAGGTAGGGGCAGGCCCCGGAGGGAGGGGAGGGAGGGACCGGGGGAGACCAGAGACAAGGTAACGGGAGGGCATGCCTCGGAGACGAGGCAGGGAGGGGTGACCAAGGCGGTGGTGCCAGAGGAGAGTCCGGTGGGATAGGAGACGACACGAGCAGGGAGCAGACTCAGGACCAGACCTAGACGCCGCAGCAAACACTTGACCCGACGCAGCTACCTGACCAGACTCAGCAACCGGAGGAGACTCAGTAGTCAGTGTGTACAGGCTCGACCCCGGCAGACGGGTGAACGTGGCCAAGTGTCGGCCCGTCCGAGCACACATACAGTGGGTCACCCGCTGACTCGCAGGAATGAACTGGTCAACCCCCCCATCCTGTAGATCAGCACCACTCACCAAGTTCGTAGAGAACGAGGGGAGGTAGAGACCTGACAGGGTACCAGAGGGGGCCGCCGGACACGGTAAGACAGTGGAGAAGTGGGCAAGGACAGGACCCCCGGAGGGGTCCGCCGGGGAGACTGCAACTGGCCGACTAAGCGGCGTAAGCGTGGTGCGGTCTCGAAAGAAGGAGCGGGAAGCACCCGAGTCAAGGGTGAAGGTGTGTAAGGCCTGAGTTGACGTGGTACCTCAGAGAGCAGACTCACCAGTACCTGGGGCAGCAGACGCACTAGCACCTAGAGCAGCAGCCTCACCAGCACCTAGAGCAGCAGCGTCAATGCCCGGGTCAGGCGGAACACACAGGTAACAGTCACCCTCATCACTAGTAGACACAACATACATGGCAGCAATAATGGTATCATAATCCAGATCAAAGATAGCAACCCCCAACCTAAGCAGCTCGCCCCAGCGGGGGATCTTAGTGGCGTCAGGGAACTGGAGACGCCAAGCGTCCGTCAGGCGGCCAAAGCAGCACTGGGTGGTGTGCGGGCCACCGCACTGCTCACCAGTTCGGTCGCCGGAACGCAGGACGTAGGCACAAGGACCAGCACCCCCACCCCGCTGACGCGCAGTGTACCACTCACGAAGCTGCTCGGGGGGCGGGGTCTCACGAGTGCGCTGCTGCTGCTGGCGCTGACCACCACCGAAGCCGCTCCGCTGCACAGAGCCACCCTGACCAGCTCCACCTCCGCCGCCGCCACCTCCGCCACCGCCGCCACCGCCTCCTCCTCCGCTCCCACCGCTACCGCCGCCGCCTCCGCCTCCACCGCCGCCACCGAAGCTTCCACCCCCGCCACCACTCCCACTGCCACCCCCACTCCCTTCGCCGCCTCCACCGCCACCTCCACCGCCCCCACCAGCCCCTCCAGCTCCCTTGCCCCCCTTGCCCTTGTCGGTGCGGCGTCTCCCGCCAGGGGCAGACGCAACGCCGACCGACTCGGTGCCAACGAATTTGATTGCAGCAGTAGAGGCAAAAGAGGGCTAAAGGGGGGAGGGGGAGCACCCCTCAAAGAAGGGGGCACGAGGGTCACCACGAGAGGCTCCTACAGCGTCTATACTCTTCCCAGCTGCCAGGAGGCGCTCCTCAAGGAGGTCAACGGTGAGTGTGGTGGGGCAAACAGAGAGAAAGTGGTCCCTGACTGAGCGAAGGGAGTCAGGGAGTCGGGTGACTATGTAGTAGAGGGTGATGTAGAAGGGGGGGGGGGGGGGGGGGGGGGGGTTCTTGGCGCAGAACTCAGCAGGAAGCGCTGCGCTGTAGCGGGTGTCACTAGTGCGAAGGTGCGTAATGAGGTCAGCGACTATGGGAAAGGCGGCGAGGTCAGGGAAGAGGTACGGCAGCATGAGGCGGCTAAGGGCAGCAGTGGCAGGGGAAGAGTATCGTGCAACTACAGCGTCGTACAAGGTCTTAGCACTCTTATACTGACTAAAGTGCGCGCGCTCAGTGGACGGCAAGTACGCACAGCAAGACGGGCAGCAGCATCGCGTGTGGCCCACTGTGAGAAAACAGTGCTGTTAGCATCGGCAGCAGGGGCAGCAGAGGCGCCAGACGTGAGATCGAATAGTGAGAGACCGTCTTTCCTATCGCACTGGAGGAAAAGCTGTAGATCATCGACCCAGACCTCAAAGTCAACAGCCCCACCCTCAGCATCAAAGACGAGCACGCTAGGGGTAGCCATGACAGCAGTTGCAGCAGGGTAGGGGCAGCAGCAGCAGTAGCAACAGTAGGGGCGAGGCTCGGCGGTGCTCTTACCAGGGCAGGTGGGTAGAGGTCCGTAAGTGGTGGGGCAGGGCCGAGGCGCGCCAGCAGGGACGGGGCCGCTACAGGGCGGCAGAGGATTGCCGCGCCTCTTTGGAGGGCAGGGCCGGGACAGCGGCGGCGGCGGCCCCTGCTGTCGGCGGGGGCGGCGGCCGCAGTCGGCGGCTGCGGCCCCAGCTGTGGCGGCGGCAGCTGCTGCTGTTGGCGGCTGCGGCCCCGGCAGTGGCGGCGGCGCCTGCTGGTGTCGGCGGCACCGGCGGTGGCGGCTCCCGCTGCAGGGGCGGTGACGGCTGCTGCAGCAGGGGCGGCAGGTCCGTGAGGGAGCCGAGAAGGGGCCGCGAAGGAGCCGAGAAGGGGCCACGAAGGGGCCGTGAGGGGTGGCGACGGGGCCGAGAAGGGGCTGTGAGGGGGCTGCGAAGGGCGGCGACGGGGCCAAGACGGGACCGCGAGGGGCCGCGAAGGGTGGCGACGGGGCCGTGAAGGGCGGCGACGGGGCCGCAAAGGGCGGCGACGGGGCCGAGACGGGTAGCTACGGGGCCGCGATGGGCGGCGACGGGGCCTAGAAGGGCGGCAACGGAACGCGGAGGGCGCCGACGGGGCCACGAATGGCGGCGACGGGGCCGCAAAGGGCGGCGACGGGGCCGCAAAGGGCGGCGACGGGGCCGCGAAGGGCGGCGACGGGGCCACGAAGGGGCCGTGAGGGGCCACGAAGGGGCCCCGAGGGGCTTGAAGGGGCCGCAAAGGGCCGTGAAAGGGGCCGTGAGGGGCCGTGAGAGGGGCCGCTACGGGGCCGTAAGGGAGTGCGACGGGCCGCTTAGGGCAGGGGACGCGACGGGAGGGCAGGCACACGGGGCGCGACTCGGGCAGGGGCAAAGCGCGCTCCGGGCAGGAAAAAAAAAAATCGATTTTTGGTGGGCCCTAGGAAACGTTCCCACTAGGGAACCTGCTCTATACCATGTGAAAGAACGAGGAATGAATGCACTAGGAAACAGGTGGGTACAAGTAGGAAAACCTAAAAGTGTTGTACCCCATATTTTCTACCCCACTACAGCCTACACAGACTATAGCATATAAGTTTGACACAAAAAAGGATTCGTCAGGTGCTTATAAACATTCTGTAACTGGTCCGTTGACATTTTGACTTCAGTCTCTTCATTTTGACTTCGGTCTGCTCGTTCCTATTGGTTTACGTGCTTGCAACGTGCGTGCAACTGGCTGGGGATAAAACCTCGGGTGCAGGTTTTCCATCCGGTGCAGGGCAAATTCGCGTGCACGGGTTGGGCATCATGTGTATGATCGCGAAGTTATATGCTCGTTCGCTGATTGGATGTGAATTATATTGACAGCGCGCTCATTAGTCGAGCATTTGGCCGAAACTGACCGGTCAATGTACTATTGGTAAATGTACAGTGAGCGGGCCACTTTCGCGTCCGTGAGCCTGGCGAAACTTTCGGGTGCAAAACAGAATGGAACACTACCTAGGGATACCACTCGCACGAATGGGGAATTGCGGGGCTACAAAGCCCCGTAGGGTAATGCGCCGAAGAAAAAAAATCCAGGAAGAATCCCCTGGTGTGGCCACTCGAGTCATTATCACCAAATTTGGTGACCACTCGAGTAATTCGTGGCCACGCGAGGGATGGTGAATCACCTTATTGGCCACTGGAGTCATTCTCTCGAAATGGCGGATTGTGATGTGAGGCCATCGGACAGCACAGCAGCATTGGACACGACGGAGCAACGCCGCAAACTGCAGAGGGGAGGAGGGGCAATAGGCGAGAGATCAGAAATGCAGAATCAACATAGCAGCCACAATATATTCCATTTTGAGAAGTTATTATCCGTAAGACCGAAATCCAAGCGAGCGCTCTTGCTTTCGTACCCCTTTTTATCTAGGTTACCTTAAACCTGAGGTAGTGTGATGGCGTGTTGCCGCATGAACGTCCTTCGAGCTTCTCATTGCCATCTTCTGGCCCTCCCACCGCCTCTCCTCCCGCCAGCCCGACGATAAGGCTCTGTGGGCCACCGTGCGGCCTACCCCGAAGTTCATTCGCGAAAATGCAGACGAGCCAAGTTACCAGCAGAGAGAGGCTGGTATCACCATGTTTCCGAATCCCCCTCTTCCTCAAGCGTACGCCGACGTCGCGTACAATCTTCTCCTTGCGTCGATCTGCCGTCGCTGGCGTTGCCTGGCACAGCGCCACGTGTCCACGCTCCTCATCAAGGAGGACCGCGCCGTGTCTCGCGAGGAACTCGGCGCGGCGGTCGCGTGCTTCCCACACCTCACGCACCTGCATCTCAGTGACGGCAGCGCGCAGCCCATCGACGACTCCTTCCTCGCTCGCCTCTCCGCGTGCTGCCCGAAGCTGATGGCGTTCCACCTGGGGAGGGCCATCGTGCAGAATCCCGAGTTCGACCCGCCGGGGGACACCTTGCTCACGCCAGCGGGCTTCGATGTGCTCTTCCGCGGCTGCACGCAGCTGGAGCACCTCTCGCTGGACTGCTTGCATTGCGATTTCGGGTTACCACCTTCGCTCTTCCAGCTCGTGCATCTCCGATCCCTCGCGCTGGCCGATCTGTCCGCGGTAACGACTCCAGAAGTGAAGAGCTTGAGCGCGCTCACGGCGATCGCCATCGACACGGCGGTGTGGGATTTCGACGACCTCGAGCCCCTCGCGCACCTGCCGCGCCACGTCCCTCTCCGTGCGGCACGAAGTCTCGCTTTTATCAAGCAACGTTCGCCCTCGACCGTTCTCCTTCGCGCGCCTATCATCGCTCGGGTCGCTGGATCTCGGGTCCAGCCTCTCTCTACCGCTCGACGTGATGTTTCCGTAAGGTTCCCCGTGCAGCCTGCTGGAGCGCGTGGCGCTGTACGAGTGCGACGAGCTGAGCAATCTCCCCCACGACATCGCCGAGCGCCTGCCGTGCCTGCGCGAGCTGAGCATCAGCGCATGCGACACTTTGCTGGAGCAGCCCGAGGCGGTCACGTTGCTCACCGGGCTGCGCTCCTTGAAGCTTGCCAGGTGCCCATTCGTGGGCCTGCCAGACTACTTGGGAGAGTTGCCTGCGCTGGCAACGCTCGTGCTGCACAAGCTGAACGTCTACTTCCCCGGGTCGTGCAGCCAGCTGCAGGCCCTTGACACGCTCGTGGTCACGGACTGCGAGTACCTGGACGACCTACCAGAGCCGCTCGCCGCCCTCACCGCGCTCAACACCATGTGCATCGCGGGTTCTCCCTTCGTGGTTCTCCCTGACAACATCGGAGGCTTCACCAACCTCCAAACCTTATTCCTCAAGTCGTACAGGGCTCGAAAAACCCTCCCTTCCTCCTTCACGCAGCTAGCGTCGCTCGCGCGCCTGGAGCTGCACGAGTGCGAGTTGGCGGAGCTGCCAGACGCGATAGGCGAGCTGAGGCGCCTGCGCGAGCTACACGTGCTGTCGTGCCCGCGCATCCAGCAGCTCCCAGAGTCCATGGCCGCGCTGCTGAGCCTGCAAGTGCTCGTGGTGGACAAGTGCGGCATCCTCTTCTCCGTGCCCAAGAGCCTCGTCAATCTCACAAGGCTGAAGCAGCTGGAGCTCTCCGAATGTGGCAGGCTGAGGCGAGCCCCTGAGTTTTTGCCGGGGTCGCTGGAAACCATATGCTTGGAGAATGGAGCCCAGCAGGTGATGCATCTGCCGGGTACCTACTCTCTCCCACGCCTCAAGAGCGCAAGGTTGAACATGATCATCCTTCCACTTGCTCTGTCCAGCAGCCTTTCCTCATTGGAGCACTTGCATGTGGTGTTGGCGTGTGAGGAGTTCCCATTCGCGTTGACGGACCTCCCTTGCCTGCGCTCCCTCACACTCATCACCATTGGAGTCATGCAGCTGCCAAACTTCTCCACCTCAACACTGCAGGAGCTGCGGCAGCTGGAGTTACTCTTGCCTGAGCTGAAAGAGGTCCCAGCCACCATCTCAGCGCTGCAGAAACTCACCTACCTCGAGATCAACGCCCCCAATCTGCCTTCCTTGCCCGATTCAATCGGGGCGCGATCCCGACTAGGCAAGCTGATTCTCTCCAACAGCCCAGCGCTCACGCATCTCCCGGCCACCCTCACGCAGCTGGCCTGTGTGCGTGAGCTGCGAGTGCACAGTGCCGCCATCACATGCCTGCCCGCCAACTTGTCTCGCCTCACCCGCCTGCACAAGCTTGACTTGGAGGGGTGCGCGCAGCTGGAGGCGCTGCCGGATGATGTGGGCCAACTCAAGCTGCTGGACTGTGTGGTTTCCAGTGGCTGTGACAAGCTGCACGACAGTGAAGGCAAGATTCGTCTCTCTGGGGGAGGTACTTCGTACCGGTGGATGTACTTGTTGGAAACAATTGATCTTAAGCGCCTCTCTCGTGTCGAAACACCAAGGCACAAGCGAAGCAAAGCATATCGAGGCACCAGCGAGTCAACCCTCGGAGGTTGAAGTAACTGCTGGAGGTTACACGAAATTCAAAGGTCAGCGACCTTTGACCTGACAAGTACAGCGCGACAGCAAGGACACACAATTGACTCGCTACAGAGCAGTTGCCTGAGTCGTCACTGTATCGAACCGCAACAGCAACAGCAGTTATAACCATACCTCTTCATATCCCTTGTACTCATATATAATCCTGTATCTCTTTGCTTTAATTAACTTACTTTGCTCTCACATACTAGCGCAAGGTGGTTCACAACCCTTTAATTAATGCTTCCGCTACTACACCCACTCTACCCAGAGTTCACCCCTGCAAAGATCCTAAGGGTTTTTCAGCCCAACATGGTATGAGAGCAATCAGGGGGAATTCAACTTCTATACCGACAATATCAATTAGCATGGCTACAAAAAAGAAAAGGAGCAACTCCAACGGCTCCCAGGGCACTACTCCTACTCCACCTCCTACCTCTGGCCTACAGACAGAGGAGGGCACGGCAACAAGGCCCAGAGCAATATCTACCGAGACTCCCGCGAATCAACCTGCAGACTTCGACCAGAGCATAATGGAGAAGTTTTTCTCCTTCATGTCCTTCTACGAGCAACACCAGCAATCGGCACCTGCGCAGTCACACAACAGCAACAACAACGGAGTAACACCCATGAGTCTTGACGGCTCATCATATGCACGAGGAAATCAACAACAGCAGCCTACCTTTGCTGCGTACGAGCGCGGGTCCATCAGCTTTATGCCACACCGACAGCCTTCACTTGGACAAGAAAAATCACTGGACGCATTACAAGTTCAGTCGCAGTTCTCACACGTTCTGAAGATGCAGACGTCAAGACCCTTCGATGGAAAGGACTTCTTCACCTGGTCATTTGAGTTCGAGCTGATGATGGAAGGCGCGCAGATACTCGGGTTCTTCGACGGGTCTCTGCCATACCCAACAAACGGCACACAGTACGAGAAGCAGCAGTACACCTATCAGTCAATGATGGCGTACACGATCCTACTGAGGAATATCACCCCGACTCAACAGCAGAACATAAGGTCTTACCGAGGTTACGGCAACTCCGCGGAGCTCGCGTACAACCACCTGAAGAGCCTATATCAAGCAACAGACAGCGTAAGCCAAACTCGGTTAATGGCGCAACTAACAACGGTTGAAATGAAACCAGGGGAGAAAGGAATGGCGTATATCAGTCGATGTCGCGAGTTGCGCGACAAGCTTCTTCGATGCGGAGGGTCGATTTCTGAAGACGCCTTCGTGACAGTCATCATCGCCGGCCTCGGTCCTCAATGGCGCGCCACAAAGGCCATTCTCCGAGCTCACGGAAGAATCTCCGAAGCAGCGCTCTGCGCCAAAATCCACGCCGAGCAGCAAGACATGGACAGTGAAAAGGAACGAGAATGAATTGACTAAGGGAAAGTTGGGTACAAGTACAAACCCTAGAAAGTCATACCTCATATGTGCTACCCCACTATAGCCTACAACAGCTATGTCATATAAATCTGACACACCCACATAGGCAAAGTGGGGGAGAACAAGGGGTCACAAGACCAATCAAGCAAAGCAAAGCAAGCTCAGGGTGGATCACAAAGTCACCACACATTCCGAGCACAAGTTCAAGGCCACAAGGCCAGTTCACATGTACAATTACACATATATATAAGGCTAGACAAGCAAGAGCAAGTGTATATATATGTAACAGGACAAACAAGGTCAATTGGTGAGCAAGAGAGGCAAGGCAGGCACAAGACCCAGCTGAGTACAGAAGCGCTGATGATCACAAGGCGCACGCGCCTTGGTGAAGATATCAGCAGTGTTGGCCACAGAGGCCACGTACGCAAGGCGCAGCTGACCACGGTGCTGTAGCTCACGAGCAAGGAAGTAGCGAAGAGCAATGTGCTTTGTTCTGTGCTCAATTCTCTGCTCTCGACACAAGGCCAGCATGGCCTTATAGTCTACGTACAGCAGTGGAGGAGAACGAGGCGGCTCTCCGAGGTCAGTCAGCAGGTAGGTGAGCCAACGAAGCTCCTGTGCAGCCATGGCTCCTGCGTAGATCTCAGCCTCACAACTGGAGCCGAGAACAGAAGACGAGCGGGTAGCCCGCCACGAAACAGAGCCGGAACCAAGGCTGAAGGTGTAACCCTGTGACGACCGCTGCGTAGCCTGGTCGTCAGCCCAAGAAGCGTCTGCGTGCCTAGTGAGGACCACTGGACTCTGCCCTCCAAGCACAAGCCCCATGCCTGACGTACTGCACAAGTAGCGCAACACCCTCTTCGCTGCAGCCATGTGCTCTGATCTGTGTCTCCCAGGAGCAACATAGCGTGCCAAGATGCTAAGAGGGTATGCAAGGTCAGATCGTGTGCAGGTCATCAGGTACATGAGGCAGCCAACAAGCTCTGGGTACGGGCCACTCGGCTCTACGGACTCATCCGAAGGCAGAGCTGAGAGCGAGTGGCGAGTAGGTAGAGGGGTGGCCTGAGGCGAGGAGTACGTGAAGCCGAAGCGCTGAAGGACCTGCTGCACCATGTGTGACTGAGTCAGGGTAATGGTGCGGCATGCTCTATCCCGGGTGATCTGAAGGCCAAGGTAGCTGCGCAATTCACCCAGGTCTGTGCACGTGTGTCTCTTCTGCAGCTCGGACTTCACGTGGGCGAGTCCAGCAGTGTCAGCTGTGGCAAAGACCAAGTCGTCGACCTACACGAGGATGTAGAACGGCGGCAAAGAAGTGTCGGTGCGCAGAAACAGCGACGGGTTGGCAGTAGAGGGAGCAAACCCAAGAGCCGCAAGTGTAGTCCTCAGTGTGTCGTGCCACTCACGAGGTGCCTGGCGCAGACCGTAGACTGGCCACCGGAGGCTCCAGTGGGTGCCAAAAGGAAAACACCCAGTAAAGCCAGGTGGGCGACGCAGCCAGATCTCCTCGTGCAGGCTGCCCTGCAAGAAAGCGGTGCTGAAGTCAAGAGAGTGCAGCTCGTAGTCACGGTGAGCAGCTATGTGCAACAGTACCCGAAGAGTGGTCATCTTCGGGGTGGGAGAGAAGGTCTGAAAGTAGTCAACTCCCTGCTGCTCACTGAAGCCACGAGCCACGTAGCGCGCCTTGAAGACAGGCGGAGAACCCGGGGGCCGCTTCACCCTGAAAATCCACATGCCACTGACGATGTTCGTCCCAGGCGGGGGAACCTCGTCAACGTAGGTGCCTGTGGACTTCCAAGAAGCCATCTCTGCGTCCATGGCTGACTGCCACTGAGAGGAGTAGGGACCCTCTATGGCCTCCGCGTAAGAGCGCGGAGTCGGGATGTCAAGTGCATCCGGGTCTCCCTCAGGGGTAAGCAGTACGCACACGAGATGAGGTGAAGCAGCAGCCAAACACTGGAACTCCTCCTGCCTGTCCTCAAGGACGTCTGCGCCAAGGGCACACTCACCCCCGACGGACGGAGGACAGACAGACTCAGACTCAGCGACAAGACTAGCAGCGTAGTTTACACGACAGCGAGCAGCAAAGTCGACGAGCTCAGCAACTAGGGCAGACGCAGCAGTGGACTCAAAGGAAGGGTCAGTGAAAACAGTAGCAAGAAGACGCGTGACAGTAGGACTGACAGCACGAAGAGAGTCCGGCTCCGGGTCAGCAAGAGCAGGAAGAGAGGACTCATGACTAGAAGGCAAAGGGGCACACAGAGGAGCAGTGGACGGACGCAGAGACATCCGGTGCGTTCCAGGGACAGGAGGAGGACGCTGACGCGAACCACGACCACTAGTGCGAGCAGGACGGACAGGCAACGCAGGGCAAGACGCAGGCTCACGACGCTCAGCAAGACCTCCAGTAGGACCAGTGTAAGGAGAAGGAGAAGGCAGTGGGGAGGCCGGCTGGAACTGTAACTGTGACGGGACAGGCTGTGGACACTCTAAGGGAGGAGGAGGACTAGTAGAAGGCGGAAGACCAAGAACCTGCTGAAGGAGCGGAACCAAGTAGGGACAAGGCCGCGCTGCGCTAGCACCCTCAGAAGCCGAAGAACCTCCAGCTCCAGCAGCACGGCTCCAGCGCCGAGCAAACCACTCGCGCAGCTCCTGTGAGAGAGTGGCTCCCACCGAGACGAAGCACCCAGAGAACCTCCAGGCACAGTACCGCCAGACGCGACACGAGAAGGCCCAGCTCCCCCAGGCTCCGCACCCCCAGGCTCAGCACCTCCAGGCGTAGCACCCCCAGGCTCAGCACCCCCAGTCGTAGCACCCCAAGGCTCAGCACCCCCAGGCGTAGCACGCCCGGGCTCAGCACCCCCAGGCTTAGCACCCCCAGTAGTAGCACCCTCAGGCTCAACACCCCCAGGCGTAGCACCCATACGCTTAGCACCCCCAGAGTCAGCTCCCCCAGGCTCAGCACCCTCAGCAGCACCAGAGTCACCAACAACCTTGACAGGCTCGACTGCGTCTACCTGGGACACACCTGAAGGGGCAGGACCCTGAGGGGGGAGGGGGTCTACCGGGGGGGGACCTGGCATAAGGAAGAGCGATGGAGGGGGGAGGGATGGAGTGCGGTAGGGGAAGAGGCGGTAGTAGGGGACCGACTCGTCAAACGTGACGTCCTGGGAGGACAGAACACGGCGAGAGGTGGGGTGGTAGAACTGCCACCCTGGCGCGTCAGGGGGGAAGCCAAGGAAGACGCAAGGGGTAGCACGAGGGGACAGCTTGTCCGCAGACAAGTCGCGGACAAACGCCCGAGATCCCCAGACCCGAAACGCAGACGCATTGCCAACCTTCCCAGTGCACAGCAAAGCTGGGGAGGTCTCCAGCATGGAGACCCTGGGGTGAAGGTTGATCTGATGCGCCGCGTACCGAACCGGAAACGGCCACAGAAAATGGGGGGCAGCCGCATGCATCATGGACGTACGGGCGACGTCCATGACCATGCCAATGCGGCGCTCAGCAATCCCATTTTGCTGTGGAGAGTCCGGAAGCGTGAAGGTCTGGCGGATACCTCGTGCACGAGAGTAGGCTCGCAGAAGGCCAGAGGAGAACTCTCCGCCTCTGTTACAGTGTAGACGCAGAACAGGAAAGTCCGAGCCGAAGCTCTGCCTGAGCTGGAGACGAGCTGCGCGGATCGAGTCGATCAACACTTCAGTGGCATCACCCTTGTTGCGCAAGGAGAAGACTGTGGTGTAACGCGAGTAGTCGTCAACCACCAGCAGGAAGTAGCGCTCGTGACCCTGTCCACGGACGCGGGCTGGGCTCCACACGTCCATGTGAAGCGTCTGCAGCGGGGCCTCTGTCGGAGGAAACTGGGAGGAGTGAGGGGCAGCACGATGTCGCCCCTCGACGCAGGGGACGTAGGCAGGGGCAGGCCCCGGGGGAAGGGGAGGGAGGGACCGGGGAAGACCAGAGACAAGGACACGGGAGGCCATGCCTCGGAGACGAAGCAGGGAGGGATGACCAAGGCGGTGGTGCCATAGAAGAGTCTCGTGAGACAGGAGGCGACACGAGCAGGGGGCAGACTCAGGACCAGACCTGGACGCTGCAGCAAACACCTGACCCGACGCAGCTACCTGACCAGACGCAGTGACAGGAGGAGACTCAGTGGTCAGTGTGTAGAGGCTCGACCCCGGCCGACGTGTAAACGTGGCCAGGTGTCAGCCTGTTCGAGCGTCCGCGCAGTGAGTGAACTGGTGAACCCCCGCATCCTGTAAGTCAGCACCACTCACCAAGTTCGTAGAGAACGAGGGGAGGTAAAGACCAGACAGGGTGCCAGAGGGGGCCGCCGGACATGGGAGGACAGTGGAGTAGTGAGCAAGGACAGGACCCCCAGAGGGGTCTGCCAGAGAGACCGCAACTGGCCGACCAAGCGGCGTGAGTGTGGTGCAGTCTCGAAAGAAGGAGCGAGACGCCCCCGAGTCAAGGGTGAAGGTGTGGGAGGCCGAAGCCGATGCGGTACCTGAGAGAGAAAACTCACCAGCACCTGAGGAAGCAGACGCACTGGCACCTAGAGCAACAGCCTTGCTAGCACCTAGAGCAATAGCCTCACCAGTACCTAGAGCAGCAGTCTTAATGCCCAGGTCGGGCGGAAAGCACCGGTAACAGTCACCCTCATCACTAATAGTCACAGCATACATGGCAGCAAGAATAGCATCAAAGTCAAGGTCAAAGATACCTACTCCCTCCCTAGACAGCTCGCCCCAGCGAGGGATCTCAGTGGCCTCAGGGAACTAGTGACGCCAAGTGTCCGTAAGGCGGCCAAAGCAGCGCTGGGAGGAGTGCGCACCCCCGCACTGCTCAACCGCGCGGTCGCCGGTGCGTAGAACCTAGGTGCACGGACCAGTACCCCCACCCCGCTGGCGTGCAGCGTACCACTCACGGAGCTGCTGAGGGGGGGGGATGTCACGAGTGTGCTGCTGCTGCTTGCGCTGACCACCACCGGAGCCGACCCTCTGCGCAGCGCCACCCTGACCAGCCTCGCCGCCTCCGCTGCCGCCTCCTCCTCCGCCGCCACCTCCGCCACCTCCGCCCCCACCGCCACCTCCGACTCCGCCTCCACTGCCGCCACCGACACCTCCACCCCCGCCACCACTCCCACCACCACCCCCACCCCCTCCACTGCCGCCACCGCCACCTCCGCCACCCCCTCCAGCCCCTCCAGCGCCCTTGCCCCCCTTGCCCTTGCCGGTGCGGCGTCTCCCGCTCGGGGCAGACGCAGCGCTGACCGACTCGAAACCAACGAGGTCGGCCGCAGCAGCGGAGGCAACAGAGGGCAAAAGGGGGGAGGGAGAACACCCCTCAAAGACGAGGGTGCGAGGGTCACCACGAGAGGCTCCTACAGCGACTATGCTCTTCTCTGCCGCTAGGAGGGCCTTCTCGAGGAGGTCAACGGTGAGAGTGGTGGGGCAAACTGAGAGGAAGTGGTCCCGAACTACGCGGAGAGAGTCTGGGAGCTGAGTGACTATGTAGTAGAGGGTAATGTACATGGGGGGGGGGCGGGGTTCTTGGCGCAGAAGTCAGCAGGAAGCGCAGCGCGATAGCGAGTGTCACTAGTGCGGAGGTGCGTAATGAGATCAGCGACTGTGAAAAAGGCAGCAAGGTCAGGGAAGAGGTACGGTAGCATGAGGCGGCTGAGTGCAGCAGTGGCAGGGGAGGAGTAACGTGCAACTACAGCATCGTACAAGGTCTGAGCACTCTTGTAGTGGCTAAATTGTGCACGCTCAGAGGTAGGCAGTGTGAAAATGAGTAAGGAGGAATGAATGAACTATGAATGAAAGCAGTACAAATATGAGACCCTAACTGGGTTGTACCCCCTATGGGATACCCCACTACAGCCTACACAGCAGTATAAGCTATAGATATGTTCTGACACACCCCCATAGGCAAAGTGGGGGAGAACAAGGGGTCACAAGACCAGTCAAGCAAGACAAAGCAAAGCTCAGGGTGGATCACAAAGTCACCACACAGTCCGAGCACAAGAGCAAGGCCAAAGGCCAGTTCACAAGCAAGAGTACAGACATATATATATATAAAACTAGACAAGCAAGAGCAGGTATATATATATGTCACAGTACAAGTGAAGTCAAGAGGAGAGCAAGTGAGGCAAGACAGGCACAAGACCCAGCTGGGTGCAGAAGCGCTGATGGTCACAAGGCGCAAGTGCCTTGGTGAACACATCAGCAGTGTTGGCCTCAGAGGCCACGTACGCAAGTCGCAACTGACCACGCTGCTGCAACTCACGAGCAAGGAAGTAGCGGAGAGCAATGTGCTTCGTTCTGTGCTCCAAGCGCTGCTCTCGACACAAGGCCAGCATAGCCTTGTTGTCTACGTACAGCACTGGAGGAGAACGAGGCGGCTCTCCAAGGTCAGTCAGCAGGTAGGTGAGCCAGCGAAGCTCCTGTGCAGCCATGGCTCCGGCGTAGATCTCAGCCTCACAACTGGAGCCGAGAACCGAAGACGAGCGAGTAGACCGCCACGAGACAGAACCGGAACCAAGGCTGAAGGTGTAACCCTGTGACGACCGCTGCGTAGCCTGGTCGTCAGCCCAAGAAGCGTCCGCGTGGCCGGTAAGGACCACTGGACTCCGCCCTCCAAGCACTAGCCCCATGCCTGACGTACTGCACAGGTAGCGCAATACCCTCTTCGCTGCAGCCATGTGCTCCGGTCTGTGTCTCCCAGGAGCAACATAGCGCGCAAGAATGCTCAGAGGGTATGCAAGGTCAGGTCGTGTGCAGGTCATCAGGTACATGAGGCAGCCAACAAGCTCTGCATACGGACCACTCGACTCTACGGACTCATCCGAAGGCAGAGCTGAGAGTGAGTGGCGAGTAGGCAGAGGAGTGGCCTGAGGCGAGGAGTACGTGAAGCCGAAGCGCTGAAGGACCTGCTGCACCATGTGTGACTGAGTCAAGGTAATGGTGCGGTGTGCTCTGTCCCGAGTGATCTGCAAGCCAAGGTAGCTGCGCAGTTCACCCAGGTCTGTGCACGTGTGTCTCTTCAGCAGCTCGGACTTCACGTAGGCGAGTCCAGCAGTGTCCGCTGTGGCAAAGACCAAGTCGTCGACGTACACGAGGATGTAGAACGGCGGCAGGGAAGTGTCGGTGCGAAGAAACAGCGACGGGTCAGCAGTAGAAGGAGCAAACCCAAGAGCCGCAAGCGTAGTCCTCAGTGTGTCGTGCCACTCACGCGGTGCCTGGCGGAGACCGTAGACTGGCCGTCT
The DNA here is from genome assembly GCA_948144175.1 of Closterium sp. NIES-65. Lineage (NCBI taxonomy): Eukaryota > Viridiplantae > Streptophyta > Zygnematophyceae > Desmidiales > Closteriaceae > Closterium > Closterium sp. NIES-65. The sequence goes on along the minus strand of CANXME010002262.1, from coordinate 207,373 downwards.
GAGGCTCCACGGGGTGCCAGGAGGGAAAGTCCCAGTGAAGCCAGGTGGACGGCGAAGCCAGATCTCCTCGTGCAGGCTACCCTGCAAGAACGCAGTGCTGAAGTCGAGAGAGTGAAGCTCGTAGTCGCGCTGAGCGGCTATGTGCAGCAGCACCCGAAGAGTAGTCATCTTCGGGGTGGGAGAGAAGGTCTGAAAGTAGTCAACTCCCTGCCGCTGACTGAAGCCACGAGCAACGTACCGTGCCTTGAAGACAGGTGGAGAGCCCGGCGGCCGCTTCACCCTGAAGATCCACATGCCACTGACGATGTTCGCCCCAGGAGGGGGAACCGCGTCAATGTAGGTGCCTGTGGACTTCCAGGAAGCCATCTCTGCATCCATGGCTGCCTGCCACTGAGAGGAGTAGGGGCCCTCTACGGCCTCCGCGTAAGAACGCGGAGTCGGGATGTCTAGTGCATCCGGGTCTCCCTCAGGGGCAAGCAGTACAGACGCGAGATGAGGTGAAGCAGCCGCTAGACACTGTAACTCCTCCTGCCTGTCCTCTAGGACGTCCGTGCCAAGAGCACACTCACCCCCGACGGACGGAGGACAGACAGACGCAGACTCAGCAACAAGACTAGCAGCGTAGTCGAGACGACAGCGAGCAGCAAAGTCGACGAGCTCAGCGACTAGAGCAGACGCAGCAGTGGACTCAAAAGAGGGGTCAGTGACGACAGTAGCAAGCAGACGCGTGACAGTAGGACTCGCAGCGCGAAGAGAGTCCGACTCAGGGTCGGCAAGCGCAGGAAGAGAAGACTCAGGAGGAGAAGGCAAAGGGGCACGTAGAGGAGCAGTGGACGGACGCAGAGACATCCGGTGCGTGCCAGGGACAGGAGGAGGACGCTGACGCGAACTGCGACCACTAGCGCGAGCAGCACGAACAGGCGACGCGGGGCGAGACGCAGGCTCACGACGCTCAGCAAGACCTCCAGTAGGACCAGTGTAAGGAGAGGGAGCAGGCAGTGGAGAGGAAGGCTCCAGTAGGGACTGCGACTGGACAGGCGGTGGACACTCTACTGGAGGAGAAAGACCAAGAACCTGCTGCAGGAGCGGAACGAAGTACGGCCGAGGCCGCGCGGCAGCTCCAGACTCAGCAGGGACAGCACTAGCACCCTCAGCGACAGCACCAGCGCCACCCACACCTCCAGCGGCAGGACCAACAGCAGCAGGCTCAGCACGAACGCCCTCAGCAGCTCCAGCTCCAGGAGGACCCGCAGGTCCAGCAGCTCCGGGACCGGCAGCACCCGCACCCTCGACGGTCGAAGAAGCTCCAGCTCCAGCTCCAGCAGCACCTCCAGACACAGCAGCACGCCTCTAGCGGCGAGCGAACCACTCGCGCAGCTCCTGTGGAGAGAGGGGCTCCCGGCGAGACGCAGCAGCAGGAGAAACCCCAGGCTCAGCAGCTCCAGACGCAGCACCTCCAGGCTCAGCAGCTCCCAGCTCAGCACCCCCAGGCTCAGCAGCTCCCGACCCAGCACCCCCAGACCCAGCACCTCCAGGCACAGCACCCCCCGGCTCAGCACCCCCAGGCTCCGCACCCTCCGCAGTAGCACCCCCAGGCCCAGCACCCCCAGCAGTAGCACCCCCAGGCTCAGCACCCCCGCGCACAGCACCCCCAGAGTCAGCACCCCCAGGCTCAGCACCCGCAGCAGCACCAGAGTCACCAGTAACCTCGAACGGGTCAACGGCGTCTACCTGGGACACACCTGAGGGGGCAGGAACCTGAGGGGGGAGGGGGTCTACCGGGGGGGGAACCGGCACAAGGAAGTCCGGGGGAGGGGGGAGGGAAGGAGTGCGGTAGGGGAAGAGACGGTAGAAGGGGACTGACTCGTCGAACGTGACGTCCTGGGAGGACAGAACACGACGAGAGGAGGGGTGGTAAAACTGCCACCCTGGGGCGTCAGTGGGGAAGCCAAGGAAGACACACGGAGCAGCACGAGGGGACAGCTTGTCCGCAGACAAGTCGCGGACAAACGCCCGAGATCCCCAGACACGGAACACAGACACATCGCCAACCTTCCCCGTCCACAGCAAGGCTGGGGACATCGCAGGCCGAGAGACCCGGGGGTGAAGGTTGAGCTGATGCGCCGCGTACCTCACCGCAAACGGCCACAGAAAATGGGGGGCAGCCGCATGCATCATGGACGTACGAGCGACATCCATGACCATGCCAATGCGGCGCTCAGCAATCCCATTTTGCTGTGGTGAGTCCGGAAGCGTGAAGGTCTGGCGGATCCCCCGTGCACGACAGTAGTCTCGCAGAAGGCGAGAAGAGAACTCTCCGCCTCTGTCAGAGTGCAGACGCAGAACAGGAAAGTCCGAGCCGAAGCTCTTCCTGAGTTGGAGACGAGCCTCGCGGATCCAGTCGATCAGCACCTCAGTGACCGCACCCTTGCTGCGCAAGGGGAGGACTGTGGTGTAACGCGAGTAGTCGTCAACCACCAACAGGAAGTATCGCTCGTAACCCTGCCCACGGACGGGGGCTGGGCCCCACACATCCATGTGAAGCGTCTGCAGGGGAGCCTCTGTCGGGGGGAAGTGGGAGGAGTGAGGAGTAGCCCGGAGGCGACCCTCGACACAGGGGACACAGGAAGGTCCTGGCCCGGAGGGGAGAGGAGGGAGAGACTGGGGAAGACCAGAGACAAGGACACGGGAAGCCATGCTCCGAAGACGGGGCAAGGAGGGGTGGCCAAGACGGTGGTGCCACAGGAGAGTCTCGTGAGACAGGAGGCGACAAGAACAGGGGGCAGACTCAGGACCTGACCGGGACGCAGCAGCAAGTACCTGACCCGACGCAGCCACCTGACCAGACGCAGGGACAGGAGGAGACTCAACGGTCAGGGTGTAGAGACTCGACCCCGGCCGACGCGAGAACGTGGCCAGGTGTCGGCCTGTGCGAGCCTCCGTGCAGTGGGTCACCCGCTGACGCGCAGGAGTGAACTGGTGAACACCCCCATCCTGCAGGTCCGCTCCACTCACCAAGTTCGTAGAGAACGAGGGAAGGTACAGACCCGACAGGGTGCCCGAAGGGGCAGCCGGACACGGGAGGACAGTGGAGAAGTGAGACAGGACAGGACCCCCAGAGGGGTCAGCAAGGGAGACCGCAACCGGCCTGGCGAGCGGCGAAAGGGTAGTGCGGTCTCGAAAGAAGGAGCGAGAAGCTCCGGAGTCAAGTGTGAAAGTGAGGGAGGACGAGGACGACTCAGTACCTGAGAACGCAGTCTCACCAGTACCTGAGAGCGCAGACGCACTGGCACCTAGAGCAGCAGCCTCACCAGTACCTAGCGCAGCAGTACCAATGCCCGGGTCGGGCTGGAAACACCGGTAACCCTCATTCTCCTCACTATAGTCCACAACATACATAGCAGTAAGGATAGCATCAAAATCAAGATCAAAGATCGCTACACCAGCCCTGAGAAGCTCATCCCAGCGAGGGATCTCACTAGCCCCAGGGAACTGCTGACGCCAAGCGTCCGTCAGGCGGCCAAAGCAGCGCTGGGTGGCGTGGGCACCCCCACACTGCTCACCCGCGCGGTCGCCGGAACGAAGAACGTAGGTGCAGGGACCAGTACCCCCACCCCTCTGACGCCCAGCGTACCACTCACGAAGCTGCTGAGGCGAAGGGATGTCCCGTGAGCGCTGCTGCTGCTGCCGGTGCGAGCGCTGGCCACCACCACCGCCGCTACGCTGCTGGGTACCACCCCGACCAGCTCCACCTCCTCCACCACTACTGCCTCCGCCGCTGCCGCCTCCACTGCCTCCACCTCCGTCGCCTCCACCTCCGCCGCTGCCTCCACCACCACCGCTGGCACCACCACCACCGTCTCCGCCGCTGCTGCCACCACCACCACCACCACCCCCGCCACTAGTCCCGCCACCACCCCCACTCCCTCCGCCGCCACCGCCGCCACCGCCACCGCCCCCTCCAGCTCCACCCGCGCCCTTGCCTCCCTTGCCCTTGCTGGAGCGACGTCTCCCACTAGGGGCAGACGCCGCGCCGACCGACTCAAGACCAAGCAGGTCGGCAGCAGCAGCAGAGGCAACAGAGGGCAGCAAGGGGGAAGGAGAGCACCCCTCAAAGATGGGGGTGCGAGGGTCACCACGAGAAGCACCTATAGCGACTATGCTCTTCTCCGCTGCGAGGAGGGCCTTCTCGAGGAGGTCGACGGTGAGAGTGGTGGGACAGACTGCGAGAAAGTGGTCCCTGACGACGCGAAGGGAGTCAGGGAGGCGCGCGACTACGTAGTAGAGAGCGATGTACATGGGAGGGGGGTTCCTAGCGCAGAACTCAGCAGGAAGGGCGGCGCGGTAGCGAGTGTCACTAGTGCGGAGGTGCGTAATGAGGTCAGCGACAGTGGGAAAGGCAGAGAGGTCAGGAAAGAGGTAGGGAAGCATGAGACGGCTCAGTGCAGCAGTGGCAGGGGAGGAGTAGCGCGCAACTACAGCGTCGTACAAGGTGTGAGCACTCTTGTACTGACTAAAGTGCGCACGCTCAGAGGTAGGGAGGTGGCGACGCACAGCAAGACGTGCAGCAGCATCGCGGGTGGCCCACTTAGAGCGGACAGCGGGATCAGCATCAGCAGCAGGAGCAGGAGAGGCGCCAGAGGTGAGGTCAAAGAGAGAAAGGTCATCAGCCCTGTCGCACTGTAAGAACAGCTGCAGGTCGTCTAGCCAGACCTCAAAATCAATGGCGCGACCCTCAGCGTCAAAAGCTAGGACACTAGGGGTAGCCATGACGACGACTGTGAAGCAGTGCAAGCAGTAGGGGGGAGAGCACGCAGTGACAGTGGGACTGTGCTCACCAGGCAGGGCAGGTCGCGCAGCTCGACAGAAAAGCAGAACGGCGACCGGGCGGCTTGACAGCGGGGCGGCTCGGGTGCAGGGCGGCTCGGCTCCCGGGCGGCTCAGCTGCAGGGCGGCTCGGGTGCAGGGCGGCTCGGCTCCCGGGCGGCTCGGCTGCAGGGCGGCTCGGGTGCAGGGCGGCTCGGCTCCCGAGCGGCTCGGCTGCCGGGCGGTTCGAGTGCAGGGCGGCTCGGCTCCCGGGCGGCTCGGCTGCAGGGCGGCTCGGGTCCCGGGCTGCTCAGCGACAGGCGGCTCGGGTCGCGTAGAGGTGAGACGGGGCGGGGCCGCGTCAGGGCCGGCGGTAGGGCCGCGTAGGAGCCGGGGCAGGGCCGCGAAGGAGCCGGGGCGGGGCCGTGATAGGAGCCGAGTACAAGCCGGCAGGGCCGAGTAGGAGGCCGGCGGTGGGGCCGCTTAAGGGGCCGGCTGTGGGGCCGCGTGAGAGCCGGCGCGGGGCCGCGTAGGAGCCGGCGGCGTGGCCGCGTAAGGGTCGCGTAGGAGCCGGCGCGGAGCCGCGTAGGGGCCGGGGACGGGCCGAGTAAGGAGCCGGCGCGGGGCCGCGTAGGAGCTGGCGGCGTGGCCGCGTAAGGGCCGCGTAAGGGCCGCGTAAGGGGCCGGCGCGGGGCCGCGTAAGGAGCCGGCGGCGTGGCCGCGTAAGGGCCGCGTAAGGGCCGCGTAAGGGGCCGGCGCGGGGCCGCGTAAGGGCCGCGTAGGAGGCGACGCGGGGCCGCGTAAGGGCCGGGGCGGGGCCGCGTAAGGAGCAGGCGGCGGGGCCGCGTAAGGAGCAGGGCGGGGCCGCGACAGAGTGGGCGGCGAGGCCGCAGGGGAGAGGGCGACTCGAGGGGTCGCTAAAAAAAAATCGCGCCTCGGGGGCGCGCTTCGGTGGGCCCAAAAAAAAATTTCGGTCCTGGAGGGACCTAGCTCTATACCATGTGAAAATGAGTAAGGAGGAATGAATGAACTATGAATGAAAGCAGTACAAATATGAGACCCTAACTGGGTTGTACCCCCTATGGGATACCCCACTACAGCCTACACAGCAGTATAAGCTATAGATATGTTCTGACAGGCAGGTGGCGACGCACAGCAAGACGTGCAGCAGCATCGCGTGTGGCCCACTGTGAGCGAACAGTGGCGTCAGCATCAGCAGCGGGGGCAGGAGAGGCACTAGAAGTGAGGTCAAAGAGGGAGAGACCGTCCGCCCTATCGCACTGTAGGAAAAGCTGCAGGTCATCTACCCAGACGTCAAAGTCAATGGCCCGACCCTCAGCATCAAAAGCGTGGACACTAGGGGTAGCCATGATAGCAGTAGACTAGCAGCGCGAACAGTAGGGTAAGGTCAGTGCAGTGATAGAGGCGCTGCTCTTACCGGACAGGGCGGCTCGGGCGGCTTGGCGGGTCTGGCGGCTCGGGCGACTCGGCGGTACAGCGGCTCGGCAGCAACTGCAGCTCGGCGACTCGGCGGCTCTGGCGGCTCGGGCGGCTCGGCGGTACGGCGGCTCGGTAGCTCGGCGACACGGCGGCTCGGGCGGCTCAGGTGGCGCGGCGGCTCGGGCGGCTCAGGTGGCTCGGGCGGCTCGGCAGTAGCTCAGCGGCGCCGGCGGCCGCGTGGGGACGGCGGCGGGGCCGGTAGAGGCGGCGCCAGGGCCGGGAAGGGTAGCGCCGGGGCCGCAGGGTAGGCGTCGTGGCCACAGGGTAGGCGCCGGGGCCGCAGGGTAGGCGCCGGGGCCGCAGGGTAGGCGCCGGGGCCGGAGGGTAGGCGACGGGGCCGCGGGGTAGGCGACGGGGCCGCAGGGTAGGCGCTGGGGCCGCAAGGTAGGCGACGGGGCCGCGGGGTAGGCGCCGGGGCCGCAGGGTAGGCGCCGGGGCCGCAGGGTAGGCGACGGGGCCGCAGGGTAGGCGCCGGGGCCGCAGGGTAGGCGCCGGGGCCGCAGGGTAGGTGACGGGCCAGCAGAGGCGGCGCCGAGGCCGGGAAGGGCGGCGCCGGGGCCGGAAAGGGGGGTGCCTGGGCCGGAGGGGTAGGCGACGGGGCCGCTAGGGCGGATAGGAGGGGGGGTCGCGAGGGCGGCTTGAAGAGGCCGTGAGGGCGGCACGAAAGGGCCGCTAGGGCGGCGCGAACGGGCCGCGAGGGCGGCGCGACGGGGCCGCGAGGGCGGCGCGACGCGGCCGCTAGGGCGGCGCGACGTGACGGGGCCGCGAGGGCGACGCGACGGGGCCGCAAGTGCGACGCGACGGGGCCGCTAAGGCGGTGCGACAGGGTCGAAAGAGGGGAGCGCGACTCAGGCAGAGTAGAGCGCGCTCCGGGCAGGAAAAAAAAGGTGGTGGGCCCTAGGAACAGTTCCCACAGGGGAACCTGCTCGATACCATGTGAAAATGAACGAGAATGAATTGACTAAGGGAAAGTTGGGTACAAGTACAAACCCTAGAAAGTCGTACCCCATATGTGCTACCCCACTATAGCCTACAATAGCTATGTCATATAAATCTGACATGGACCTGCAAGAAGAACGACACAAAAAGAAGACATCAGCACCAGAATTCGCGTTCCACACTCAGCGACGCTACAACAACAACAACCGGCAGCAACAACCGAAGCCAGTACCTCCGTTCTGCCACATCTGCAAAACTTCAGGACACCCGCGTACGCACTGCCCGAATCGTCAACACTCAACAACTCCACAGCGGCAACTTCAACCTTCAAGCAGCCAAATCGCCTCAACGCAAGCAAATCCCACGACTCAGATTCAAGCCTCAGCGACCTCAACAGGACAACCTGCACAAGGAGCAAGAAACATCGTCAGCTGCAAGGCAAAGCTGAGTGACTCCTGCATCACTGAGTCACCACCTCACTACTCACCGAAAGAACAACTCGACGAAACCACACCCCGCCGCGAGTCACTTCAGCCGAACCCGACATACGCCGCCATCGCCCAAATCGAACCATCCGGAAAGGACACATGGTTCTTGGACAGTTGCTGCGGACAGCACATGTGCTCCTCGGGACGCTTCGTTCAACGAGAACACCAACTTCAACGCGAAGTTGTCATTACAGTCGCCAACAATCAGAACCAGCGAACACGACGACAAGGCGTAGCTCAACTTCAGTCAAGGGAAACAAATGTTATACTGCAGATGTCAAAAGTACTAATCGCGGAGGGACTCGGCTACAACTTACTAAGCGTCAGTCAGCTAATGGCGAAAGGGATTCACCTCGAAGCAGACAGCACCACCCAAGAATTCAAGCTGTATCACGGGAGAGGAGGACTCTACATCGGCAAGGCGGTCCTCAAGAACAATGTCTTCGTTCTTGACTTCGTTCCTGATCTTGGCACCGCCGACAGCGAAGCCATCGTTAACTTCACCAACTGGACACACCCTCCAGACCTTGATCCAGACTTCAGTCCAGACGGCTTCTGGTATTTACACACCATCCCCGAAGCAGAAAGAACAAGGGCGTTAGCAACAATTCAGACAACATCAGCAGTAGCAGAGACAACATCAGCAGCAGCAGAGACAACACTGGCAGCAGCAGAGACAACATCAGCAGCAGCAGAGACAACACCGGCAGCAGCAAGAGACAACATCGGCAACAGCAGAGACAACATCGGCAGCAGCAGAGACAACATCGGCAGCAGCAGAGACAACATCGGCAGTAGCAGAGCCATCAACGGCAGCAGCAGGAACGTCAGCACCAATTGCTGGTCCTTCAACGACACCGCTCCTCATCGACGACACACCACCGACACCCGCGCAACAACTACACCCAGCACCACGAGAAGTTCATCGTAGCGCCAACTTCACCCCCAACTTCTACTCCAACTCCGATATGTACCGACGATCACCCGGACATCGCGCCGACGAAAGCACCTGGCACGCAAGGATGGGACACCCAAGCAACAAAGTATTAAACAATAGGATAAGAGCAGGAGCACTCGACAAGGACTCACTCCTACTGACCAACAGACGAGAAATTCAACGAGTACGCAGAGCGTGCTTCACCTGCCCTGAAGGTGACTTACCACATCGACCGTTTGCGTCTCATCACAACCCGAGCGCACCCGCGTACGCACCACTCGAGAAGGTGTATAGCGACATCCTGTTCAATCGAGAACCAGGACAAGTAATATACAACTATACAATCACCTTCATCGACGCCGCCACCCGTTACGTCTGGCACCTAAACCTCCCTAGCCGCGACATGGCATTCGAAGCCTATGCTGCCTGGCTACCAGTAGCAGAGAGAAAATCGGGCGTGAAACTGAAAAGCTTCCAGTCAAACGGAGGAGGAGAATACACCTCTCAGCGATTCAAGCAGTACCTGGCGGAAAGGGGAATCAAGCGGCTCATCTCCCTTCCCTACGCCCATCAGCAGCAAGGTGTAGCAGAAAGAATGAACAGGACCTTACAGAACAGCATGCGCAAACTGTTACGTGGCATGCGGCTACCCAACCACCAGTGGCCTGCGGCAGTGGACCACGCCGTCATGCGGCACAACTTGCTCTCGCCATCATCGCTTCCAAACAACGCATCACCGCATCTGCTATGGACAGGGAAACAGGGCAGCACAAAAATGTTACGAGTATTCGGATGCATGGTACAGTATCGACCCCCAGCAGCACGAGCGGGCCGATTTTCTCAACGAGTACAGTGGGGACTACACCTGGGAATCGAAAAGAACTACAACGCGTGGAAAATCTTCAACGTCCATTCCAAGGAAATAGTAGCATCACGTGATGTAATTTTCTACGAACGACTCACGCTCCAGACATACCTCGCCAACCTGCAAGAAGATCAGGATCCCACAGGTGGTTTTCGCGGTGACCGAGCCTTCGCCTCAGCAGCGGACGAAGCTGACTGGGACGAGCAGAATGTGGACAACGCATCAGAAGAAGCCGGACCTCTTCCGTTCTGCTCCGTCGACGTTCCCATGGACGAAGATAACCCTCGCGAAAGTGTCAACGCCGAATCCTTCTACTATTTCGCCGACAACGGTTACGTAACACCTGCGACAGTCAACACCAACGAAGCAAAACGAGTAGGACCGAACTTCATACCTGATCTAGAAGCGGGAGATGAAGCAGCTTATCCCGAGGACGCAAATCTTCCCCGCTACTCACAGAGTGGACTGCAAATTCTCGGACTCGTCACCGCAGTCCACGGCACCGCCATTCCTAAAGAGCATGCGACAGTTCAACAGGCTCTGGGGGGGGGAGCATAAGGAAAAATGGCGCGAAGCCATGGACAAGGAGCTGAAGGCACTGGAGGAACGCAACACGTGGAAAGTGGTTCCTATCGGCGTAGCACGGAACAAGACAGTGCTCACCGGGAAGTGGGTCTTCCGTGTGAAGACAAAGGCTGGCGGCACCATTGACAAATTTAAAGCTCGTTGGGTTGTCCACACCAGCCGCCGTCACCGGAAAGCCATCCCCGGCCCCCCGGTTCCACTGCTTCGTCATGCCCTTGCCCACGTGCAGCGACACCAGCTTCGGGCACGCAGCGGCGAGGTGAGCGAGGAAGGCGTCGTCGATGGTCTCGACGCTGTTGTCGCTCAGATGCACGTGGGAGAGGTGCCGGAAGCACGCGACGGCCGCGGTGAGATGTGCGAGCGGAACGACGCGGTTCTTCTTCACGAGGAGCATGGACACGTGCCGACGCGCCAGGCGACGCCAGCGCGAGCACACGGAGGCGATGAGGAGATTGTATGCCGGGTCTGTGCGCGTGGCAGGAGCTGACAGCGGACTACTGCTAGCAATGTTCGTTCTACTACTGTTGTCGTTCCGATGCGACAAGGGCAGCAAGTAACCTTCGGAGGTGGTGAGCTTTTCGCCATACGGGTTTTCGCTAGAGTACCTTGGCCCTGGCAAGCCGAATAGCGTTGTATCAACGTTGTTGTCTATGGGCTGGCGAGTAATGTAGGGTTCTTTGGCGCTCCAGAAGATTCTAACAAGTAGGTCGTCTGATAGATCGTTGATGTATGCGTGAGGCATGGTATCTAAACTAGCGGAATCCCTAGCGCGCCTTCGGTGCTGCAGGTAAGAGTGAATGTGAACTGCAAAAGTGTGGCAGGCAATCGTGCTTCACAGTATCCCAGATACAGTTGATGCCCATTAGAGGAGCCCCACCTTCGCCTTATCAAAGAGCGGGGAATGAGCAAAAGCTTTTCGTGAAATCGCTTAAATTCGCCACCGGAAAAGATGGGACTGTAACGCGGAAGTGGAGGGGTTGGCGAATTACCATGTGTTGTTTCTAAAATATCTGACGAAGGGATGGTTGACAGCGTGATAAGCAGTTTGATTGACGGCTACGATCTGCTGACGTGACTGTATATGAGGGGCCGTTGCCTGTCCACGAATGCACGAGGGAAAAGTTGTTAGATGGATCGAGCAAATTCCACGGCACTAAGTGAGCATCGACTGTACTGTAATGGTGTGCTCCACAGAGCTCTCACTGCGCTTCCCGCAAGCAGGGGTTTGTTTTTCTTTCCGCTAGGCTTCTGCACCCAGAACCGACTCCGCTCACAAAGGTGAAGGGGACCCTGGCGAAAATGCCGAAACATAACAGGAGGTAACGAAATGATGTCTCTGACTGTGATTGCATATTTTCTGTGGTAACATTTGCAAGCGGGGCAAGACGACCTGGAAATTGACGGGAAGGTGGAGGTTGTTGGGGTTGGAGTTTTGGGGCGGATCTGGGATTGCGCTGGGGCTGCGGAACCGAACGTGGGCAGTCTTGCGGAATAGGCTGGCAGAAACCGTGTGTGTAGTTGCGGAGTGGGGGGGTGGGAGGCAGGTTTCGCGAGTGATGAGATTCCTCATGGAGGAGTTGACGCTTTTGCGCATCGAGCCGCGAAGGTCAGCAGGCGCCCTCATTTGAGTGGTTTGAGCATCTACCTTCTTGCCTGCCACCAGCGTTTCGAATACTGGCCTAGTTATTGAGCGTGAATGGTATGAGATCTTATTTTGTTCCGTGGTCGTGTTCTTTCGTTTCCATAAAGGCGATGTTGTTGTGCATACATCCATTTGCTAGCCACACCCAACTCAGTTTCACTCTGCCAGCAGCGGCACGGAAGTAGTTTCACTCCCGTGTCCAGTACTTTCTGCTTCTCCTGCGGCGCATCGATTTGATTCGCGCGCATGGTTTCGTTGGCAGCAGCAGCATCGAGTGTCCCTCGAACATGACGCCTCGGTTCAGCGCCTCCTCCTTCGGCCTCTTGTCCTCGGAGGGTGCCATAGGTTAAGTCAGCTCTGCTGCCGGGCACGGTCGGCCTGGTTTCAATTCCGCCGATCCGGGAACCAAAGTAATCCTGACCGTATATCGCTCACGAACCGAAGATCACGGCTCGCGGGCCTTCTTTTGACTGGCTTTGTTGGCTGAGTAGGTAAGTGGCGGTTTCCGTTCGAGGGTTGCACGGACAGAGTGCTGTGGGGCGAGGACGCTTGTGAGAGTCGCTCCAAGGGCTGTGAGGGACCGCTGGAGAGGGGGGATTGTCGATGGGTCTGCGGAGGCATAAGAGGATGCTTGCTGTGCCCATGCCCTCTCGCCTCCACCTGCACAGCCGTACTGCTCGTCAGCGCACCATCTAGAACCCTCCCTCTACCCCCCTTGCGCACTCTCCTTTCACTTACACCCTCCCCCTCTCCCTCTCCTTACCCCTGCCTTTACGCTTCCCCTTGCCTCCTTCCCCTGACCCCAATCTCCTTCCTCTCCCCGAACCCCAATCGCCTACCGCAATGCCAGGTTCTGCGTAGCCCGTGTCGCGGCTCATCTCCGCCGAGGTACGCGCGGGGCGATGGGAGTGGGTGGGCGTGCCATGTGACGGTGTGTGCGCAGCAGGCGTCAACGCGGGGTCAAGCCAGACCATCACGGGAGCCGTGCCTCGCCGGGGTGCTGCCTCGCTGGGATTGTGCCGCCAGTGTCACTGCTGTGGGAAACGTAGTGATTCGCCGTGATACCTGATCCAAAAGCGGGAGATGAAGCAGCTTATCCCGAGGACGCAAATCTTCCCCGCTACTCACAGAGTGGACTGCAAATTCTCGGACTCGTCACCGCAGTCCACGGCACCGCCATTCCTAAAGAGCATGCGACAGTTCAACAGGCTCTGGGGGGGGGAGCATAAGGGAAAATGGCGCGAAGCCATGGACAAGGAGCTAAAGGCACTGGAGGAACGCAACACGTGGAAAGTGGTTCCTATCGGCGTAGCACGGAACAAGACAGTGCTCACCGGGAAGTGGGTCTTCCGTGTGAAGACAAAGGCTGGCGGCACCATTGACAAATTTAAAGCTCGTTGGGTTGTACGCGGCTTCTCACTGACAACGGGATGTACGTTGGGATGTAAAGCTCATCCAGCCCTTCTCGCACATCACCGAGATACTCGACTCCCTCACTGACCTCACCTCGTCAACCTGGAGCTTCTCAAGGTCCGCGCGTGCCGCGACCTCTCCTCCTTTCCCACCACCTTGAGCAGCCTTTCGAGGCTCAGGAGTTGGCCTTGGCCAAGCTCCCTCAGCTGCCCCACCTCCTGCCATCGCTGCCGCACTCCCTCGAGATCCTCTCCCTTGGAACCTACCAGCGCCTCACCCCTTTTCTGGAAATCCGTGCTCTGCCCAGGCTGAGGAGCTTGAGCCTCATAAGTGTGGGCTGCATGCGCGGGCTGGTCCCGAGCATGGTGCTGCCCGCCATGGAGCACGTGGAGCTGTTGCTGGTGGGCGAGGCCGAGGACCTCCCACTGCCCCTAGAGTTGTTCCCCAACCTCCGCACCCTCAAAATCGCAACTGCTGGCCGCCTGAAGAGTTTTCCAAAGAAGTATGTTCCAGTGTTGCAGCGACTGCAGCGCATTCACATCAACCAGGCTGTCAAGTTGAGGGAGCTCACAGACAGTGTCACCGCTCTGCACCGCCTCACATCCATTGAGATCCATGCTCCCGAGTTCTCCTCGCTACCGGATGGTATCGGCGCCTTGACTCGACTGCGTCGGCTGAATCTGGCCAACTGCTCGGCACTTGCAGAGCTCCCGGCTTCCCTCACGCAGCTCTCCTGCCTGCACGACCTGAACCTGCGCTGCACCTCCCTGCACTCCCTGCCTCGCCACTTTGGACGGCTGCGTCGGCTCAAGACTCTTACCGGTAACCTGCATGGGTGCAAGCAGCTGGTAGCGTTGCCAAGGGATATCTCCCAGCTCACGATGCTTCATAGCTTGACCATCACAGGGTGTGCTGATGACCTTGACTGACACTGAGTGCCCTGACGGCATGCGTGGATTGCATATCGCCAAGACCTTCTATGACTACTCGGAGTAAGCATAGATTGCTAGATTAGTGCTTGGGTGGTGAAGAGGTTGTTGGACGCATCCAATGTGGGATAGCTGACTCCACTCCACTCACTGCATATCCCCACCATGCTTGTTCCTTGCCCTTCACGTCACGTGCTTTCATTTCAGCACAGCATTTGTAGCCATGCCATGAGAATTATCTTGTCCCACATGCATGAAACCGCCTTTAGTCGGAGGCAAACAAGATTCTGTCAAATGTAGGGTCTTAGGAAGATGGGAAGAGGAGAGAGGGGTTTCACTTTAAAGAGAAGAGAAGAATGGTAGGGCAGGCTAGGTGCACCACCCATAGGGTAGGCAAACAGCTACACTCAGCAAGTAGATCGTCGACACACCCCTGCCTGCATCAACAACTGGTTACAACAACACCCACTGAAAGGGTCCACCATTCTAGCAGAAGGCAGAATAAGAGAAATGTACAGCAGAAGATACGGTGGCAGGCCAGTGCAGCGTTGGCAGATTCAACGGCGACAGATAGCGGCACCAGGTGCGGCGGCTACAGCAGGCAGCGACGGGCCGACGGCTGATGCAGCGACAGCAGGTGCAGCGACAGCAGGTGCAGCGACAGCAGGTGCAGAGACAGCAGGTGCAGAGACAGCAGGTGCAGCAGGTGCAGCGACAGCAGGTGCAGCGACAGCAGGTGCAGCGACAGCAGGTGCAGCGACAGCAGGTGCAGCGACAACACGTGCAGCGACAGCAGGTGCAGCGACGGGCATTGTGCGAAAGCGGCAGGTGCAACGGGCTGGCGCTGTAGGCTCACGGCCACCCCCGCAGCCGCCCCCACACAGCGTTCGCCGTTGCAGCGGCGTGGCAGGCGCTCGGTGAGCGCGGCAGCAGGGAGCATGCAGGTCCTCCCAGGGCGTGGCTGGTGCTGGCGACATGGGAGCACTCGCCAGCCTGCACACGCTCGTCCTGAAGTCGTACAGCACACGTCCACTGCTGCCGCCCTCGTTCACGCAGCTGGATCGCTCACACGGCTGGAGGTCCACGAGTGCCCTCATGCACTGCATCTGAACGCCTGTAGACTTGTACCTGCAACAGAGGTTTGAATGGAATGGCAGCCACTGGTTGCTGCAAGAAAGTTCAAAGGAAATAAGGCAGAAACTTCAGAGCAAGGAGTGGCAAAAGGTTTGCGGGGATGAATAGACTTTAGGAAGTGAAGGCAAGCATGGTGTGGTGCGGGAAAGTATGGAGTGGTGCAGGCGTGGGTCATGTGAAGATAACTTGCCTCTTTAACAACGTAGTCCATACACGTGCAAAAGTATAATTAAACACCATCTGAAACTGTGGAACAGTACAGAGTTCTATTGCCGTAGTGTCATCCTGCTATGGTACCGTTCTGGAAGGCTCAGATGAGAAGGATTGAATACTGGGTGCCAGCATGGTTGACGAGGGGTAGAGGGGGTGGTAGCATGAATGATGCACAATAGAGTTATCAAAGCCATGGCACTTCTCTCTGAGTATGCAGTAGAAACAGCCATTCACTGCTGACGCACTTCCCTCCCAACCCCCACTGACACGTTCTCCCACTCACCTCTCAGTCATGCATCGCTTCTGCACTCAAGGAACCTGATGCGACCATGCGAGGACCAGCAGCATTAGCAGCCGCGAGTACAAGTGAAAAGGACAATGTCAATGCACAATGTAACAGCACAGAACACCTGGGAGGGACTAATCACGATAATGAACAATGGTGCATGCTGGAATCATGTCCGGCGTGGCAACACTCACCCATGTCAAGTGATAAGTGATGCGCAAATCAGCAATCAGCACCCAGTTTCTCCTCTTGTTGCATTCATAACTCTTTGCCTCGCCACCCTGTCCTCCACGCCACCACCACCACCCACTCTGCTGCTCTCCTTGCCACCATCCACCATGACGCTCACAGGGCTGGCAATCGCCTGCATCGCCTGCACCCCCCCAATCACACCAGCCACTACTTCCAGCAGCTCTGCCCAATCCTCCTCCTCCTCCCCTCACCATCCTCTTCGTGGCCCTCCTCTTGCTCGACCACATTCCCTCTCTCTGTATCCTTCTTGTCACCAATCCCCCTCTTCTTTATCTCCGTCCTCCACTCCACCACCATCTATCCACGCCTCGCGGCCCACCACTCTCCCACCATCCCGTCACATCTCCCTCCCTCACGCATTGACAGTCTGCCCTTTTCCGCAGACCCTGCTTTGTAACTCAAGAGTCAGTGGCAGTCAGTGCCCTGCTTGCCAGTCAGTGCCTTGATTGCCAGTCAGTGCCTTGCTTGGCAGTCAGTGCCTTGCTTGCCAGTCAGTGCCTTGCTTGCCAGTTAGTGCCTTGCTTGCCAGTCAGTGCCTTGCTTGCCAGTCAGTGCCTTGATTGGCAGTCAGTGCCTTGCTTGCCAGTCAGTGCCTTGCTTGGCAGTCAGTGCCTCGCTTGCCAGTCAGTGCCTTGCTTGGCAGTCAGTGCCTTGATTGGCAGTCAGTGCCTTGCTTGCCAGTCAGTGCCTTGCTTGCCAGTCAGTGCCCTGCTTGGCAGTCAGTGCCTTGCTTGCCAGTCAGTGCCTTGCTTGCCAGTCAGTGCCTTGCTTGGCAGTCAGTGCCTTGCTTGCCAGTCAGTGCCCTGCTTGGCAGTCAGTGCCTTGCTTGCCAGTCAGTGCCTTGCTTGCCAGTCAGTGCCCTGCTTGGCAGTCAGTGCCTTGCTTGCCAGTCAGTGCCTTGCTTGCCAGTCAGTGCCTTGCTTGGCAGTCAGTGCCCTGCTTGGCAGTCAGCGCCTTGCTTGGCAGTCAGTGCCTTGCTTGCCAGTCAGTGCCTTGCTTGCCAGTCAGTGCCTTGCTTGGTACCAAGGGACGGCCGTCTGTGCTGGGGTGGAGGGGTAGAGGGAGCGGGAGAAGTGGGGGAGGGAGAGGGTGTGGGGATAGACAGGGGATCGTGCAAAAGAGTAGTATGATGAGGATGTAACGAGAGGAGTGGGAGTGGGGGTGTGAGAGGAGTGGGGGTATGGGAGGAGTGGGAGGTTATGAGAGGAGTGGTGGGGATGAGAGAAGACGGGAGTATGGGAGCATCATCACCTTCACCTGTGATGTAAGGAGACATGCCAAAGTCGTCCAGCGCACCGCCAATTGAGTGTGCTTGATGATGTGTATGTATGATGTGGTGCATGCACGCATGCACGTGACCATGCATGAACTTGTACCATGGCCACGGAAATCGTGGAATTGTGATAGCCATGCAAGGATGATGATGAGTTGCATTGCATGGTCATGCATGGATGGGCTTTAGCATGAACATTTGACAAGGTCTGCATGTGGCAAACCAGGACTGTGAGCCGAGTGAGGTGGCTTCAGCTGGAAGGGCACAGCGTGCAGGCAATGCTGCACGATGAGGAGGCAGGTGACGAAAACCAAGGTGGGGGCGGGAATATGGGAAGGTTGTTCAGAGAGAGAAAATCGGTACAAAAACGGAGTGGCAGGAGGGTAGAGGGGAAAGGGAACATAATGTCGCCACTACTTCAATTGCCAGCACATGCACATGCCAGCACATGAGATGGCAATGCATAACCTGATCTACCATTATCTGCAGTTTAACCTACTTGAATATTGATAAGACGTGGCCATTACACGAAGCCAAAAAAAGTATTTTACAGCCCAGCTTCCATTCTCCCCTCCCTCCTGCCCTCTTCCCCCACTCCCTTCATCCTCCCGTTTCTCCTCACCCTCTCTTCACGCAACATCTTTCCACCTCCCCCCTGCGCCCTCCACTTGTGTCCCCTTCCTTGTACGACTTGTGCGATGAGATGAATGCATGTATGGAGATTTCTCTGCTTTCCACTTCCCTGTCACTGTTACCCATAGCATCTAGTAGTTCACTACCTGGAAAGTAGTTCACTGACTTGTACGCAGAATTCAAAGGAAAAGTTTTTAAACCACTTCAAACTAGATTGTAGTGGAGCCTCAGTGTGCTGGCATGTACTCACACTAACTACGGACCTAACATATGAGAGGTGAAAAGCACCTTCAGCGTTGGAGCATAACACACCTCCTAGTGTTCAAGTCATCAAGCATTCTAAGATCACATAAGTCGCCCGGCAGAGCCTCCAGCTGCTCGCATTGATCCAGATCAAGCTTCTTGAGTCTGCTGAGGTTAGCAAAGCCAGCAGGAAGCAGGCGGATGCTGGCGTCGCAGAGGTTCAACTCATGCAGGCAAGAGAGCTGTGTGAGGGAATCAGGGAAATGCGCGAGCGAAGAGCAGAAGGATAAGTCCAGCTTGCGCAGCCTTAACAATGCCCCAAAGGCGTACGGGAGAGATGATAACTTCGGTGCGTGGATCTGAAGGGATGTGAGGTGGTGGAGAGTGGTGATGGCGTCAGGCAGCTCTGTGAATCTCTCAGACCTAGTGTAGATGTTCAGCTGCTGCAGCTCCTGCAATGCCGAGCCACCAGGTTCCACCAGATTGCTCACACTGCCGACCTCCGTGAGCATCAAGGTGCGGAGGTGGGGAAGCCTTGCCAGCAGGGACAGAGACTTCTCTGCTTCTTCTTCCAGCACCAGTTCCAGGTGCTCCATGTTAGGGAGATGGGCACTGATGGCCTCAAGACGAGTTGCATACACAAAGGCCAAGCACAGTTCCCTCAGCCCTGTGAGTGCTGAAATGTCTAGCATAGACGCTACCTCCTCATTGTTACTGAATGACAAGGCTTGGAGACTGAGCGGCAGAGCCCGAGGGGCTTCGTTCAGCTCGCAACAGCCCCTCACCCGCAACTGCGTCAGCTTGTTAAGGCTGTCCAGCCTCGTGGGAATGGAAGAGAGATTGGGACACGCTTCAATCCTCGGTACTTCAAGGCTGACGAGCGCCGTCACAAGCTCTGGAAGCTCCCTAAAAGAGCAGTTGCAGAAGTAAAGCCCTGCAGGTTTTGAGTCGACTCAAAAGCAGTTCCAGAAGTAAAGCCATGCAGGTTTGTCATCTCCACCATGCCCTCTGGAAACTCTGCAATCTCGCACCCGTCCAGCTCCAACCGGGTCAGCGACACCAGCTGCGTGAATGAGGACGGCAGCTGCTCTTGTCTGTTATCCTGAAGATCAAAGGTTCGCAGATTGGTCAGGGCACCCAAGTCTTCTGGAAGGTGCAGGGTGGGCGAACATGCCAGGCTCAG
This sequence comes from Closterium sp. NIES-65, assembly GCA_948144175.1. NCBI lineage: Eukaryota > Viridiplantae > Streptophyta > Zygnematophyceae > Desmidiales > Closteriaceae > Closterium > Closterium sp. NIES-65. Next base: position 188,052 of record CANXME010002262.1, on the reverse strand, counting down.
AGTCTGGAGTGCTGTGAGGCAGCAAAACCCTGCAGGTAGCTCCAGCAGCTCCTTGCACCCAACGAGAAGCAACGACTCCAGAGATGCGAGTCGGGTGAAGGAAGCAGGGAGACGGAGCAGTGGCAGCTGGCGCAGCACCAGCGCCTTCAAAGCTGGAAGATCCCCAAAGCTCTCGGGCAGAGTGGACACACGGGATGAGTACAGCGACAGATGCTCCAGTTGAGCGCACTGGCGGAAGAAATGATCCAAGCCAGATTCGGTGATCACGCGCTCATTGCTTCCATGCGGTCCCCCATTCACCGCTAGCATCCCCACGTGCAGCGCTCTCAACCAAGGGCACGAAGAGGCGAGGTCAGCTAGAAACGCGTCGTCCAGCGATTCAACGCTCAAATCCGCCAGGTGCAGATGGGTCAGCCGGGGAAAGAAAGCGACGGCGTTGAGCACATCGCGGTGAGACACGGCGCGGCCCTCCTTCACCAGCAGCGACGAGACGTGCCTCTTAGCGAGATCCCGCCAGCGCCGACAGATGGACGCAATGAAGAGGCAGGCATCTGCGGAGGCGGTCGGCACGGAAGTATCCCCTCGCATACGCCAGGCCTCTTCTGAAGTAGCGTCCGCGACGAGGTACGTGGGCCTGTGCCCCACTGTGCTCCGCAGGTCATTGCTATTAGATCTGCACGAGATCAACTGTTCGGAAGGCCATAAGATCCTGATAAGCACGTCGTCGGGGAGATCGTGGATGTGGGTTCCACTGGACGCCATGCTGACAGTCGTACGCACGGACTGGCTGCTCAAGTGAAGCTCAACACAACCTTGAGAAAGCCAAATGCCTGAGATGCGAGTATGCTTGTATACCACGGCTTCCACGAGCATACGATAGTGTCGAAGGGCACTTAAGATCAGTTTCGTGTGTTCTTTATGACTTAAGACAGACCAAGCTAGGAGCAGCCGTTGTTGCGAATGTAAATCCTCCCGCTCACCTGAAACAACGCTGGGTCGCTCAGAATGCGTGCGCCGCGGCTAATAAAACGCGATTTCAGCTGGACCCGTGCTTTCAGCAGCATCCGAGTCTACACGTGGCTTGACCACGTCGGTTGCTCGTAGTCAGTTCCACATGCAGCTCGCGAGACTCCTCCAGACGCTCTCAAGCGCAGCTCTCAGTGAAGAGATGTGAAGCTTTCTGGCAAGAGCAATTTCTTCCCCCTAAGGACGTGTGAGATTTTTTATGGAGTTCGTAATCAGGGTCGAACTTTTGGTGGTTACCCTTTTCGCCAATGTTCGCTAACCGCCTCGCCGAAGTCGAAACAAATTCCCCGTTTGGGAAGTGCGAACCCTCATTTGTGAACTTGATACAGAAAAATTCGTGAACTTGCACAAACACAAAGATCCAAACGTGTGTGGTGTCAGGCACGTACGAGGTTTCAGCGAACCTCGCGACTCATTCGTGCGCCAATGAGATCACAACCAAGACACAGCGCATTGCTGAACTCGCTATGGCCACCACGTGGCACAATTCGTGCCACGATGGCAGTGAGCATTGGAAGTACGAGGCATCGCAGGTAGCCTTGAAGCACAATCCCCAGGAAACGCACGAGCTGAATGAGAGTCATTGTGAGATGCTGACTTGGAAATTGGTTCATCTCGCCGATATTTGTATCGTGCACAACAGCCACAGATGTGAAGTTGAGCTGGAGGTCTAGGGCTCACTTTTTTTAGCAGCGCTCCGGTGACGTGTCGCGCTGTGGTGTGCTTGAAACCGGGTAACCTACAGTCTCCAATTGCGGCTCGGTTCCCCCTCTGTAAATTCGAACTTGCAAATTCGCACCTTGGTGTGTGATTGTGAGTATACAAGAATTTGCACTCGCGGTGCGAACCTTGCCACATCTCAAAATCGATTCAAGTTCAGGTTATAAAACCCTGCTTAAATCGAGTAAAAACGTGAACTTTCATAAACCTTTGTTTCACACACGTCCTAACTGTCTGACGGTTCTCGAACATGGGCTGAGGGAGAGGCTTCCAACTTTCTGGGGATGCCGCTCGCTAGGGTTACCGCTTTGTGTGCCAATCCGTATTTTCGCTCAAGGTCTTCGAGGCCCAGGGCTCGTTTCACTAAGCAGAACATGTTGGGAACTTGCTAGCAGTCAAACATGAAATTTTCGTCCCCCGCTAGCGAAATGTGTTTCACGATTTCGCGTTATCAGCTTGCGTATGGTAACCGCGCTGATATTTTCGTCAGACCCGTCACGAAATTCACCTTGGCAGATCCAGCGAGCGCCACTCTTGTAGATCTACAACCTAGGATCGCAGCTAGAAACCCAAGACAAGCAGACTAAATGAATCAGGTAGCGAGGCTCATAGTTGGAAGTGTGAATGTTGGGAGTACAGTAGTCGAAATAAGTACCTCTCGATCTTCATCTCTTCTTGAAACGCGAGCCCGTACTTCCCGTTGATCTTTAGAAATCAGCGTCCAGATTAGTACCAACTGCTCGATCTCGCAGTATGAAGCGCACGCATATAAGCTCTCTTCCGACTCACCAGCCCATAACTGACGATTTTGAGGATGACGCTTATGAGTGCTTGAGTCCGGAGCCAAGTCGTTATGTTGGATCACCTGAGAACAGCATCACTCCCATACCCGCGCCTCCTGCTTCTGCAGGCACCGCCTGGAATCTCCTTGTAGCTTCTGTTTGCCGTGACTGGCGCGATCTCGCTCGGCGACACGTTACCAGCCTTTCTGTCCGAAAGGATCTACTTGTTTCCCGCGAAGATCTCGCAAACGCCATCACTCGCTTTCCGAACCTGACCCACCTTCACTTGAACGACGGCAGCGTGGAGATGGTAGACGACGCCTTCCTCACCCACCTCGCCTCCGCCTGCCCTAAGCTCAGGGTTCTTCACGTGGGAAGCAAGATCAACCTATACTACTATGATGACGAGAGCAACCACCCAGGGAATTCGCATACAATAACTGAAGCCGGTTTAGATCGGTTCTTTACCCAATGTCCACGACTGGATCAGTTTTCTCTCTTCTGCCTGCACAAAGATGTCAACATGCCACCTTCCTTCTTCCAACTCACTCATCTGCGCACCCTCCTCTTCACGACCGCATCTGCACTAGAGGCTCCCGGTTTAGCCAATCTCAGTTCGCTCTCCACTCTCCACATAGCCTCCCCGAACCTCAGTCCTGAGCAGTTCTTAGGCCTCCGTCATCTCTCAAACCTTATTAGTCTTACAATATCTCGTCAGAACGTTCGGTCTCAGCCTGATGTCGCCCCTACTTCTTACCCATCGCTTAAGCTACGCAGTCTGAGGTCATTGGAAGTCAATGGCCACGGCAAGGCATTCTACCACTTGTTCTCTTCGATCAATCTAGGCACCAACCTCCAACGGCTGGAAATTGGCTCCCCTAATAGTATCGAGCGTTTCCGCTCTAACATTGGAGAGTTGATGCGGTGTCTGCGGGAGTTGGAGCTGACCTTCTGCAATCGCTTGACCGAGCTGCCAGATGAGTTGGCCTCCCTCAGACGGCTAGAGAAAGTGCGCATCTCTTGGTGCGATGTGTTTTCCAGGCTTCCAAGCAACTTGGGAGCGTTTCCGGCTCTCAAGCACTTGGAGCTACACTTGTTGCTGCTCACAGACCTCCCTGACTCGCTCTGCCAGCTCACCTCGCTGAAATTCTTCTCGCTCCTCTATTGCCAACGGATCCACCAGCTACCAGACGAATTCAGCTGCCTTACTGCACTGGAGACACTGTACCTTGGGCAGTCGCAGGTGTTGATGTATCCAGACGACATTGGAAGGCTCAGTAACCTGAAAACGCTTCTTCTGGAAGGTAATTGCGAGGCGCAGCGGCTGCTCCCATCTTCTCTGACGCAACTCTCTGCCCTGACAAGGCTTGAGCTCAAGCACTTTCAGTTTACAGAGCTTCCTGAGGACATAGGGATGCTGAGTAACCTGCAGCACCTGCACATGTGTTCCTGCTTTCATCTTACGGCACTTCCAGACTCCTTCTCCCGCCTCACTGCGTTGGAGATCCTAAGGATTGATGGTTGTGAACAGCTCTCTTCAATTCCAAGGTTGGATGCTCTCACGAGACTGAAGCGGCTGGAGCTGATTGACGGTTTGAACAGAAGGCTGGCTGAACCTCCTGCATCCCTCCCCCCTTCTCTGGAGATCTTAACCATGCCGAGTTACAACCAGCATGCTCCTTGCTTCGACATGCCCAGAATGCCACACCTGAGGAATCTCAAGCTCAGGAATGTTGGTGCTGGAAGCAGCCTGGCGGTTGACATGGGAGCATCTCGGCTGAGGCGACTCCAGTTGGTACCAGCGGAGCATGCTGAGGATCTCCCCTCACCCTTTCCAGTCCTCCCACATCTCCACACCCTCCTCCTTTTGGGATCTCCCAATTTCTTTCCCTACGATTATGCGGATCTTACGAGGCTTCCCGAATGCATTGGATTGTCTGTGCTGCGGCTGAGGAGGCTGAAAGTTGAGCAGTTGTCTTTGAAAGAGCTTCCGGCAAGCGTGTGTGAGCTGCAGTGTTTGACGTCGTTGGAGGTTATACGATGTAGGCTAGTGTGTCTCCCTGGTGGCATCGGTGCGTTGACTCGGCTGTGCAAGCTGGACGTGTCCAGACCAGATGCAGGGCCTTGCAGACCAGATGCAGGGCCTTGCAGACCAGATGCAGGGCCTTGCAGACCAGATGCAGGGCCTTGCAGACCAGATGCAGGGCCTTGCAGACCAGATGCAGGGCCTTGCAGACCAGATGCAGGGCCTTGCAGACCAGATGCAGGGCCTTGCAGACCAGATGCAGGGCCTTGCAGACCAGATGCAGGGCCTTGCAGCAGCTGCCTGCTTCCCTCACCCACCTCACATGCCTCCAGGAGCTAGATGCTTCATACACCGGCATTCTCTCCCTCCCTTCCGGATTCGCTAGGCTGGCCAGGCTGAGGCGACTGAGTGTGAATGGCTGTGAGCATTTGGAAGCCCTGCCGCATGATGTGATGGAGCTGAGGATGCTGCGCTACCTGGGAGTGAGGGATTGCATGTACCTGCTTGACAGTGAAGACATGGTGCAGCCTCGTGGCGTGTACAGCATGTATGGGCTGGAGCTGGATGATGAAAGGACCATGTACCGCCGGGTAGCTTAAAGGGGATCATGTTGGGGTGGTTGGTTCTCTGTTGCTTGCTAGGGATACCGAGATTGATTTTGTTGCCTCCAAAGGGTTGCTTGCTGATGCATGCACAATGAGTGGTGTGAAACGGTTCAACAGAATGATTGCATACACATCATGTACTTGACACAAAAAGTGAGGCATGGGATGGGAGGGAATTCCCATATGGCCACGTGCCAGGTTCTACAATCAAGCAAAATTCCTGGATAAGATAAGAATGTTTATGGGGATAAGGGGAGCCACCAGAATGGGCTTCGTTCCTGGGCTTGAACGTGGACATTCTTAGGGCAAAATCGTACTGCACATGTGTTTCTATTGAGACCGCACCATTCCCCTCAGTCCCATGTCACCTTGGTTTTGTTTGAAATTTGGGGTGTGCTTGTGATCGGAAATAATAAATACAATAAACAATCAGGGACATGAATACAGACATGGCGGGTGGTTAGCAGAGACGAGCAGCAGCCTATCCCCAACCACATCCATGGCCGGGTGCAGCAGCCCATTCACCCGCCTGCCCACCACCCCCACCAGCCTCCGCTCCTCCACCCCCTCGCTCCCCCCACTGCCCACTCCACCACCATCTCCACCACCACCGCTGTCACACTCCACGGCCCTCGCAATGCCATCCTGCCCCCCTTCACCCTCCTGCCCATCCACACCCTCCTCTGTTTCATACCCCTCCTCCCTTCCATAACCGCTCTCTCTTCCCTGCTGCCCCTCATTGCCGGGTGAGCCCTCAGACCCCTCAGCAGCACCACTGTGCCATGCCTGGGGACGGAGCACCACCGCTGCTTCTTTCTCTGCCCCTCCGCTCTCTCTTCCCGTCACCGTCGCACCGCACTCAACCGCTCTCTGCACAGGGGCTTGCGTGGTCGCTGCTGCCATGCCCGCCATTGCACTCCCACATCTGTCTCTACCTCTCCTCCCCTGCCCTGCCCTTTGCTGCAGGTAACCCCGCCCCCGCACCTCATACCCCCCATCCCCGCCCGCACCCCTGCCTGCCCCCGCTCCTCCGCCCCGCTGCGCCGCCCGGTGCAGGCGGAACACGTGCACGCCGCCCGCATGCAGTGCAAACAGCCGCCCGGCGTGCACGCGCACGGCGAGCAGCGGCCCTCTGCTGGCGCGCGGCACGTGCGAGTCCAGGTGGTACCGCTCACCCTCCCGCCCGCTGATGCACTCTATGCGCTGTAGGGCCGTGCGGACAGGGGGTGGGAGGGAGGGTCGGGTGGGGACCTGAGAGAGTGGCAGTTGGATGATGGAGAGGAGGCAGGGAGATGAAACGCTGATTGCAGTGGCGGAAGGAGTTGGCCCATGTGCTCTCATCTTCTGACCCACGTGCACTCACCTGCACGGCGGCAAAGTCTTCATGCGGCAGCGAGGGCAGCGCCACAAAGAGAGACGTGCCCGCGAAACACATGGCGTCTGGGAGTGGTGGTGGAGGGTGGGGGGGTGGGCAGATGGGGAATGAGTGGGGGGCGGGGATGAGTGGGGGGCGCAGATGAGTGGGGGGCGCAGATGAGTGGGGTGGTGGGGGGAGGATGGAGAATGGCAAAGGTCGAGCACCACAAGCTGCTAGTAAGCATGTGCAGCATACATGCACATGTACCATCCATGCGCATGCACCATCCATGCGCATGCACCATCCATGCACATGCAGCATGCGAGGCAAGGCGAGGGGAGAAGAAGGGTTGACCTGGCGGGCGGGCGTGGGAGGAGGCGATGCGGTGGAGGATGACAGCCGGGGTGCTCCAGTCCGCCAGGTACACCGCGCTCTCGCTTGCTACTGCACATGTCACTCCCTCGCCCCTCCTGCCATGCCGTGCCATGGGGTCATGTTACCACACCGTGGTCCACGGGAGAGCAGGGCAGCAGGGGGAGCCGGACATCAGCGGGCGCACACAGTGAGAAGAAGGAAAAAAGGGGTTGAGCGAATGACGCAGCGATGGATGCAGTAGGCACAGTGCAATGAGCTCAGGCAGCAGCACTGACAGCGAGGAGAAGAGGCGCTTGTTGCAGCGCCGCCCCGGCATGACAGCAACGGCGCACACGCGCTCAGCCTCGCCCCACGGGTCCAGCAGCTGCACGTGGTGGAACAGCACTGCCTCGCCACCCGCCACGTGCCACAGCCCCACGCTGCCGCCCTCCTCCACGACGACGAGGCGCTCCTCGTCCAGCCACAGAATAGGAGAGCAGCTCGCCATGCGCTCCACCGCGCCCTCCGTCTGCATGCTCACCGCCACGCCCCCGTCCCGCACGTCCCAGATGCGCACGTCGCTGCCGCCCGCCTGCACCATCGCCAGCGATGCACCGTATGGGGCTGCGTGCCATTCGGGCGGCGCGAGGTGCTTCCAGGATGGCGGTGCGGGCGGCGGAGGGTGGGCGGGCAGGTTTGGCGGCGATGGGAGTGGGGACGGGTGCGGGGATGGGGTGGGGAGGGAGGCGGGTTGGGGGGTTGGCGGAGTGAGGGAGGGGGTTTCAGAGGCAGGTGGAGTCAGCGGCACTTTACCACCCGGTGGAGCAGCGGTGTGCTGCGGTGCGAGGCGGTGGTGCATGCGTGCAGGTTGGGGTGGGCAGCAGAGGTGTGCCGCGCGTGAGTGGTGCAACTCAACACTGCCCTCCTCTGCTGCGCACCTCCCCGCATGCTCGCTTGCACCTGCACACCCCGTGCTGCCCCGCCCCACTGCACTGCCTGCGAGTGCCGAGCTGCATGCCATGTGCAGTGCGCCATGCCCTGACGCCATCCTGCTACACCAGTGACCTGTTACATCTGTACGAGGCACCGCTGCTAGCGCGCTGGGGAGAGGAGACGGGGCAGGGGAGGGTGGTGACGGCATGGCCGAGGGCCTCGCTTGGGGTGCGAGCACTGCCCCCTCTGCTGTTGCGGTTGCTGAGGCCGCTCCTTGTGTGCCTGCTGGCTTAGGCGCAGCAGCAGTAGGGAAAGCGGCGGGGGCAGGGGAGGCAGGAAGGACGGGGGGGACAGTGGGGAGGGGTGCGTGGGGCGATGGTGACGTGGCATGAGGTGGCGAGTGGCTGTGGCAGGGTGAGTGGTGCGGCGGTGGCTGACGGGGGGAGGACGAGGGGCAGCAGGTGAATGGCGTGTGGTACACAGGCGAGGGGTGGGAGGAGGGGCAACGAGAGGACAGTGGGGAGCAGTTTGCGGCCATAGCAGTGGGTGCTGGTGGTGGTGCTGCTGGGGGGAGTGGTGCCAAGGGTTCTCCACGCATGTGGATGGAAGTGGCAGGGGCGGCAGCAGCACCATGGGCCAGTGCAGCAGCGGCAGCAGTGCGAGTGCGTGTGTCACAGGGAACGCGACTATTCATGGGCGAGGAGCCCGGTGAGCGCACAGGCGAGGGCGCAGGGGAGGGCGCAGGGGAGGGCGCAGGGGAGGGCGCAGGGGAGGGCGCAGGGGAGGGCACAGGGGAGGGCGCAGGGGAGGGCGCAGGGGAGGGCGCAGGGGAGGGCTCAGGGGAGGGCGCAGGGGAGGGCGCAGGCGAGGGCGCAGGCGAGGGCGCAGGTGAGGGCGAGGGCGAGGCGGTGGGGTTGGGAGGGGGGAAGCAGGAGACGAGGAGGGAGGAGAGGAGGTCCCAGCAGCAGAAGGCGGCGTGCGAGCGCGACGTGGCGAGCAGCAGACGCGCTGTGAGCCCATCGTGTGATGGTGCCGCCACCACGTGGCATGCTGCTGGCTCTGCTAGCTGCATCCCTGGTGGTGGCCGGAACAATGCTCGCTGCTGTTGGTGGTGACGTGGGTTGTGGGGGGGCATGAGAGAGAGAACGGAGAATGAGAGGAGAGTGGACAGATGAGAGAGAGGGAGAGAGAGGGGGATGAAAGTGGGGTGTTCCAGGAAGCAACGTGGTGTGGTGTGGTGGTGGTACTGCCTCACGTGCATTGCACTGCACTGCATTGCCATTCCACATCTACAACCTCCCTGCCCCCCCGCCTTTCCGCCCACGCCCCTTGTTACCACCCGCCCGCCCAGTACCTGCAGAGTGCTCGAGTCCAGCAGCACGCAGCACCCATCCCAACCTGCCAGCACCACACACTCCCCATCGCTCCCCACGAATCGTCCCGCAGGGTAAGTTCCCCTTCCGCCCATCCATAGCCCCTCTTCGTCCCCACATCCCCCACCTGCCCCTTCGCCCTCCGCCCTCCCTCCGCCACCCGTCTTCCCCCCCAGCGCCGTTCCCCCCAGCTCTGCTCCCCCCAGCGCCGTTCCCCGGACGACTGTTTCCGCAGCCCCCTGCCACCCGCACTGCACGGGTTGCGGGCGGAAGCGCGGCGAGTCCTGAGCGGAGCAGGGGCGATCGCAGTCCGACTCGTCGTCTGAGTCGAACCGCCAGCTGCAGAAGCGACACGCGCACGCGCCGCGACGCGCCGCGTCAGGGTGCGGCGCCTGCCCGTCCGCGCGTCGACGCGCGGCCTCCGAGTCGCAACCGCAGTCGCCCCTGCTGCCAATGGGCTCCGCGCCACCCACCACGTCGATGTCCGCGCGCGCTTCCGTGGCGGCAGCGCCGTAGTCGTCACGAACCCGCTGCCCCGGTTGCAGCTGGGCCTGCTGGGCTCGGCGAGTCCTGGGCGAGCGCGCGGGGGAATGGACGCACGGCGAGCGACGGGCGGCCTGGTTGCCTGCCGCTTGCCCTCGCCACGCCTCGTTCTCGCATGCTGGCGCGCCACTGACGCTGACGTGCTGACTTCGACGCGGCTGAGCGCTTGTTGTATCGCGAGGCGATTCGTGCGACGCGTAACCGCGGAGCGTCACTCGTGGCAATGCAGATTCTCTTTCCTCGTTATAATTACGCCTGCGCCGCTTCATTCGTTGACTCCGGCTGTTGTGGTCGCCGTTGTGATGAGCCTAGTGCATGCACCACATGGCATAGCTGGTCGTGTGTGGGTGCGGAGGTGCTGCTGTCGTGCGGAGGTGGGAGGTGGATGGTGTTAGGTTGAAGGTTGTATATTGATCGTAAGGGCGTGTCCAGCTCGTACGTTTTCTGTTCATATACAGTTCATTTACCGTGGTGCAAAACAATATCAGAAGGTGCAAAGCGATTTTGGATTTTCACCTTTGTTTACCGTGACGCAAAGCGGTCAACCGCACAAATTGAACTGAAAACGTACGAGCTGGACACGTGGAACATTGTAACGAACATGGCTGGTGTTCGAACAAATGTGCTGGTTGGACGATTTGCGAACTCTAGTAACGCATACGCGAGTCCCGCCACACGTTTCGGGCTGGTCTTTCGCCAGCCCGAAGGGGTTCTAAAAAAGCTACATCCATAAACCTAGAAAAAATCCTCGACTAACCTTTCCTCTTTTGAGTGTAGCCATGTAGCACAGAGAGCCGGGTGAGACAATAGTGTTTTGCGAGTGCAGTGGGAAACGCCAAACATTGGACCCTACTGGGGATGAGTCTGAGATGGAAACTTCAAGGTCGAGGAACGTTTTGTTTTACCCTTGAACTGAAGTCAAGATAGGGTGAGTACCATTTGAGAGAATCTTTAGGCGTTACCCTAAATTCTTCGCAAATCGTCCAGCCCGCGCATGTGTACGAACATTCACAAAGTTCGTTGCAATGTTCCACGCCCTAATCAGATACAGAGATGAACAAAGCAAATCGAAAATGGCAAATAAACCAACCTCATGTGCAAAGGTGCTTAAAAACCTACGCTATTCAACTGTCCCGTAAGGGCGTGTCCAGTTCGTTCATTTCGGGATTTTTCGTGCCAACGCACGTATCGAGGTTCAAAAATGACTACCGTACCTAGAAACGAATGCATTGTGAGTGGAGTCGAACCATCCTGTAATTTCAGAAGCGCAGACACATTCCCCGCCACACGAATCAACAGTGCTCTGACCACGTTGAAAACGAGGTAACAGTTTCCCTCGTCAATCATAGCTTGAAAATTTTTGTGCGGGCGCAGGGGGCGCTGGCGAGTAAAGCGAACCACTGACGAAATCGTGCAAGCGATACAGGGGAAACGAACTGTAGTAGCCAGGACGCGGTGCTGTAACCTTGTTCGCGTCCCTCCTGATTCCAGTAACGTGAGTCAGACGACTCTAGGTACGTGCATGGGGCGTGCCGTCATGCGAACAGAAGCTGATTGTGTCCGCAGGACACGTTCAATAAAGGGTTACCACAAAAAATGTGGTAACTGAGGGAGTTTACGAACAGCAAATGTACGAACTGGACCCCCCCTAAGACTGTCAGAATATATAGCTTGTGCTCATTGTGTAGGCTATAGTGGGGTAGCCCATAAGGGGTACAACCCAATTAGGGTTAGTATTTGTACTCAGTTCATTCATAGTTCATTCATCCTCGTTTCAATCTTCTCATGGTATCGAACAGGTTCCCTTGTGGGAACTGTGCCTAGGGCCCACCAACTCGATTTTTTGGGTTGCGAAGCAACCCTTTACGATCGATTTTGCCAGATTTTATTTTCATGTTTATCATTTTTAATAGAACATGAAAATAAAATCCGTAAACTACAGTACCCTTCCCACACCGTGTGCATGTTGAAGAATTTTAAATGTTGTTCACAATATATTAAACCATATGTTTTTCTGGTCAGTGGTTTGGTGAATATTGTGAGAATAAGCGAACAGGAATGAATGAACTAGCAGTGAAATGAGTACAAGTAGGAAACCCTAGAATTGTGTACCCCCTATAGGCTAACCCACTGTAGCCTACACAAGCATAACATATATAATGTTTGACACACCCCCATAGGCAAAGTGGGGGAGAACAAGGGGTCACAAGACCAGTCAAGCAAAGCAAAGCAAGCTCAGGGTGGATCACAAAGTCACCACACAGTCCGAGCACAAGAGCAGGGCCAGAGGCCAGTTCACATGCAGGAGTACAGACATATATATAAAACTAGACAAGCAAGAGCAGGTATATATATATGTCACAGTACAAGTGAAGTCAAGAGGAGAGCAAGTGAGGCAAGACAGGCACAAGACCCAGCTGGGTGCAAAAGCGCTGATGGTCACAAGGCGCGAGTGCCTTGGTGAACACATCAGCAGTGTTGGCCTCAGAGGCCACGTACGCAAGTCGCAACTGACCACGCTGCTGCAGCTCACGAGCAAGGAAGTAGCGGAGAGCAATGTGCTTCGTTCTGTGCTCCAAGCGCTGCTCTCGACACAAGGCCAGCATGGCCTTGTTGTCTACGTACAGCACTGGAGGAGAACAAGGCGGCTCTCCAAGGTCAGTCAGCAGGTAGGTGAGCCAGCGAAGCTCCTGTGCAGCCATGGCCCCGGCGTAGATCTCAGCCTCACAACTGGAGCCGAGAACCGAAGACGAGCGAGTAGACCGCCACGAGACAGAGCCGGAACCAAGGCTGAAGGTGTAACCCTGTGACGACCGCTGCGTAGCCTGGTCGTCAGCCCAAGAAGCGTCCGCGTGGCCGGTAAGGACCACTGGACTCCGCCCTCCAAGCACAAGCCCCATGCCCGACGTACTGCACACGTAGCGCAATACCCTCTTCGCTGCAGCCATGTGCTCTGGTCTGTGTCTCCCAGGAGCAACATAGCGTGCAAGAATGCTCAGAGGATATGCAAGGTCAGGTCGTGTGCAGGTCATCAGGTACATGAGGCAGCCAACAAGCTCTGCATACGGACCACTCGACTCTACGGACTCATCCGAAGGCAGAGCTGAGAGTGAGTGGCGAGTAGGCAGAGGAGTGGCCTGAGGCGAGGAGTACGTGAAGCCGAAGCGCTGAAGGACCTGCTGCACCATGTGTGACTGAGTCAAGGTAATGGTGCGGCGTGCTCTGTCCCGAGTGATCTGCAAGCCAAGGTAGCTGCGCAGTTCACCCAGGTCTGTGCACGTGTGTCTCTTCAGCAGTTCGGACTTCACGTAGGCGAGTCCAGCAGTGTCCGCTGTGGCAAAGACCAAGTCGTCGACGTACACGAGGATGTAGAACGGCGGCAGTGAAGTGTCGGTGCGCAGAAACAGCGACGGGTCAGCAGTAGAAGGAGCAAACCCAAGAGCCGCAAGCGTAGTCCTCAGTGTGTCGTGCCACTCACGCGGTGCCTGGCGGAGACCGTAGACTGGCCGTCGGAGGCTCCACTGGGTGCCAGGAGGGAAAGTCCCAGTGAAGCCAGGTGGACGGCGCAGCCAGATCTCCTCGTGCAGGCTACCCTGCAGGAACGCAGTGCTGAAGTCGAGAGAGTGAAGCTCGTAGTCGCGCTGAGCGGCTATGTGCAGCAGCACCCGAAGAGTGGTCATCTTCGGGGTGGGAGAGAAGGTCTGAAAGTAGTCAACTCCCTGCCGCTGACTGAAGCCACGAGCAACGTACCGCGCCTTGAAGACAGGTGGAGAGCCCGGCGGCCGCTTCACCCGGAAGATCCACATGCCACTGACGATGTTCGCCCCAGGAGGGGGAACTGCGTCAACGTAGGTGCCTGTGGACTTCCAGGAAGCCATCTCTGCATCCATAGCTGCCTGCCACTGAGAGGAGTAGGGACCCTCTACGGCCTCCGCGTAAGAACGCGGAGTCGGGATGTCTAGTGCATCCGGGTCTCCCTCAGGGGCAAGCAGTACAGACGCGAGATGAGGTGAAGCAGCCGCTAGACACTGTAACTCCTCCTGTCTGTCCTCTAGGACGTCCGTGCCAAGAGCACACTCACCCCCGACGGACGGAGGACAGACAGACGCAGACTCAGCAACAAGACCAGCAGCGTAGTCGAGACGACAGCGAGCAGCAAAGTCAACGAGCTCAGCGACTAGAGCAGACGCAGCAGTGGACTCAAAAGAGGGGTCAGTGACGACAGTAGCAAGCAGACGCGTGACAGTAGGACTGGCAGCGCGAAGAGAGTCCGACTCAGGGTCGGCAAGCGCAGGAAGAGAGGACTCAGGAGGCGAAGGCAAAGGGGCACGCAGAGGAGCAGTGGACGGACGCAGAGACATCCGGTGCGTGCCAGGGACAGGAGGAGGACGCTGACGCGAACCGCGACCACTAGCGCGAGCAGCACGAACAGGCGACGCGGGACGAGACGCAGGCTCACGACGCTCAGCAAGACCTCCAGTAGGACCAGTGTAAGGAGAGGGAGCAGGCAGAGGAGAGGAAGGCTCCAACAGTGACTGCGACTGGACAGGCTGTGGACACTCTACCGAAGGAGAAAGACCAAGAACCTGCTGTAGGAGCGGAACGAAGTACGGCCGAGGCCGCGCGGCAGCTCCAGACTCAGCAGGGACAGCACCAGCACCCTCAGCGACAGCACCAGCGCCACCCACACCTCCAGCGGCAGGACCAACAGCAGTAGGCTCAGCACCAACGCCCTCAGCAGCTCCAGCTCCAGGAGGACCCGCAGGTCCAGCAGCTCCGGGACCGGCAGCACCCGCACCCTCGACGGTCGAAGAAGCTCCAGCTCCAGCTCCAGCAGCACCTCCAGACTCAGCAGCACGCCTCCAGCGGCGAGCGTACCACTCGCGCAGCTCCTGTGGAGAGAGGGGCTCCCGGCGAGACGCAGCAGCAGGAGAAACCCCAGGCTCAGCAGCTCCAGACGCAGCAGGGACAGCACCAGCGCCCTCAGAGACAGCACCAGCGCCACCCACACCTCCAGCGGCAGGACCAACAGCAGCAGGCTCAGCACCAACGCCCTCAGCAGCTCCAGCTCCAGGAGGACCCGCAGGTCCAGTAGCTCCGGGACCGGCAGCACCCGCACCCTCGACGGTCGAAGAAGCTCCAGCTCCAGCTCCAGCAGCACCTCCAGACTCAGCAGCACGCCTCCAGCGGCGAGCGAACCACTCGCGCAGCTCCTGTGGAGAGAGGGGCTCCCGGCGAGACGCAGCAGCAGGAGAAACCCCAGGCTCAGCAGCTCCAGACGCAGCACCCCCAGGCTCAGCAGCTCCCGACCCAGCACCCCCAGACCCATCACCTCCAGGCACAGCACCCCCCTGCTCAGCACCCCCAGGCTCCGCACTCTCCGCAGTAGCACCCGCAGGCCCAGTACCCCCAGCAGTAGCACCCCCAGGCTCAGCACCCCCGCGCACAGCACCCCCAGAGTCAGCACCCCCAGGCTCAGCACCCGCAGCAGCACCAGAGTCACCTGTAACCTCGACCGGGTCAACGGCGTCTACCTGGGACACACCTGAGGGGGCAGGAACCTGAGGGGGGAGGGGGTCTACCGGGGGGGGAACCGGTACAAGGAAGTCCGGGGGAGGGGGGAGGGAAGGAGTGCGGTAGGGGAAGAGACGGTAGAAGGGGACTGACTCGTCGAACGTGACGTCCTGGGAGGACAGAACACGACGAGAGGAGGGGTGGTAAAACTGCCACCCTGGGGCGTCAGTGGGGAAGCCAAGGAAGACACAGGGAGCAGCACGAGGGGACAGCTTGTCCGCAGACAAGTCGCGGACAAACGCCCGAGATCCCCAGACACGGAACACAGACGCATCGCCAACCTTCCCTGTCCACAGCAAGGCTGGGGACATCGCAGGCCGAGAGACCCGGGGGTGAAGGTTGAGCTGATGCGCCGCGTACCTCACCGCAAACGGCCACAGAAAATGGGGGGCAGCCGCATGCATCATGGACGTACGAGCGACATCCATGACCATGCCAATGCGGCGCTCAGCAATCCCATTTTGCTGTGGTGAGTCCGGAAGCGTGAAGGACTGGCGGATGCCTCGCGCACGACAGTAGGCACGCAGAAGGCCAGAGGAGAACTCTCCGCCTCTGTCCGAGTGCAGACGCAGAACAGGAAAGTCCGAGCCGAAGCTCTTCCTGAGCCGGAGACGAGCCTCGCGGATCCAGTCGATCAGCACCTCAGTGACCTCACCCTTGCTGCGCAAGGGGAGGACTGTGGTGTAACGCGAGTAGTCGTCAACCACCAACAGGAAGTAGCGCTCGTAATCCTGCCCACGGACGGGGGCTGGGCCCCACACATCCATGTGAAGCGTCTGCAGGGGAGCCTCTGTCGGGGGGAAGTGGGAGGAGTGAGGAGTAGCCCGGAGGCGACCCTCGACACAGGGGACACAGGAAGGTCCTGGCCCGGAGGGGAGAGGAGGGAGAGACTGGGGAAGACCAGAGACAAGGACACGGGAAGCCATGCTCCGAAGACGGGGCAAGGAGGGGTGGCCAAGACGGTGGTGCCACAGGAGAGTCTCGTGAGACAGGAGGCGACAAGTACAGGGGGCAGACTCAGGACCAGACCTGGACGCAGCAGCAAACACCTGACCCGACGCTGCTACCTGACCGGACGCGGGGACAGGAGGAGACTCAGTGGTCAGGGTGTAGAGGCTCGACCCCGGCCGACGCGAGAACGTGGCCAGGTGCCGGCCTGTGCGTGCGTCCGTGCAGTGGGTCACCCGCTGACTCGCAGGAGTGAACTGGTGAACCCCCGCATCCTGTAGGTCTGCACCACTCACCAAGTTCGTCGAGAACGAGGGGAGGTACAGGCCAGACAGGGTGCCCGAGGGGGCAGCCGGACACGGGAGGACAGTGGAGAAGTGAGCGAGGACAGGACCCCCAGAGGGGTCAGCCAGGGAGACTGCAACCGGCCGACCAAGCGGCGTGAGTGTGGTGCGGTCCCGAAAGAAGGAGCGAGAAGCCCCAGAGTCAAGTGTAAAGGTGAGGGAGGCCGAAGCCAACGCGGTACCTGAGAGCGCAGCCTCACCCGCACCTGAGGAAGCAGACTCACTAGCACCTAGAGCAGCAGCCGCACCTGTACCTGGAGCAGGAGACTCACTAGCACCCAGAGCAGCAGCCTCACCAGTAGCTAGAGCAGCAGGTCCTATACCTGGGTCAGGAGGGACGCACAGGTGACCTGCACGGTCAGCACTAGTAGGCAATGCATACATGGCAGTGAGAATAGCATCATAGTCAAGAGCATATATATCTACCCTCTGCCTAAGCAACTCCACCCAGTCGGGAAGCTCAGCCTCGTCGCCAAACACGGTACGCCAGGCGTCGCTCAGACGGGCGAAGCAGCGGGACGGTGTATGACTACGTGTCCCACAAGGCTGACCAGTCCGAGTACCAGTGCGAATCACGTAAGAGCAGCGAACAGCACTAAGAGACCCTCCACTCTGAGCGTACCACTCACGAAGCTGGCGAGGCGTGAGAGACACGCGAGAGGGTCGCGGGAGCTGCATCTGGCCGCCACCACGAGTAGAAGCAGCAGGAGTGGTAGTAGGAGTAGCGTCGCCACCCCTACAGCCCCAACCAGCGTACCACTCACGCAGCTGCTGCGGCGTGAGGGACTCACGCCGGCGTCGCTGGGGCTGCATTTGGCTCCGCAAGTAGAAGCAGGAGCAGGACTAGCAGCAGGGAGGCAGGCAGCCAGGCAAGCCAAAAGGCAGGCAGGCAGGCAAGCAGGCGACTCGCAGCGTGCTAGCAGGGCAAGAGCTCACCAGTGGTGGGAAGAGTAGGTTCGGCGACTCAGCGGCTCGGCAGCTCGGCGGCTCGGCGGCTCGGGCGACTCGGGCGGCTCGGCGGCAAGGCGGCTCAGCAGCAACTGCAGCTCAGTAGCTCGGTGACTCGGCGGCAGGGCGGCTCGGCTGTGGGGCGGCTCGGCTGCTGCAGGGGAGATGAAGGAGGAGGAGAAGCAGGGGAGGCCACACACCTGCCACCCCTCCGCTGCCCCGAAGGAGCCGCGACGGGCGACGGGAAAAGGGGGGGGGTGGGTGGTGGGGGGCCGGTAGGTGCAGCGGCGGGGCCAGCAGGTGCAGTTGCGGGGCCGGTAGAAGGGGACGGCAGGAGCCGTCAGGAGGGGACGGCGGGGCCGTCAGGAAGGGACGGCGGGGCCGTCACGAAGGGACGGCGGGGCCGTCAGGAGGTGACCGGGCCGCGACGGGGGCAGGCGGCGGGGCCGCGTAAGGGCCTGGGCGGGGCCGCGACAGAGCCGTCGGCGGGGCCGCGTGAAAGCCGGGGCGGGGCCGCGTAGAAGCCGGGGCGGGGCCGCGCGAGAGCAGGCGGCGGGGCCGCGAAGGAGCAGGGGCGGGGCCGCGTGAGAGCAGGCGGCGGAGCCGCGTAAGGGCCTGGGCGGGGCCGCGACAAAGCCGTCGGCGGGGCCGCGTGAAAGCCGGGGCGGGGCCGCGTAGAAGCCGGGGCGGGGCCGCGCGAGAGCAGGCGGCGGGGCCGCGAAGGAGCCGGGGCGGGGCCGCGTGAAGCCGGGGCGGGGCCGCGCGAGAGCAGGTGGCGGGGCCGCGAAGGAGCCGGGGCGGGGCCGCGTGAGAGCAGGCGGCGGAGCCGCGTAAGAGAGGGCGGCGGGGCCGCGTCAGTGAAGGCGGCGGGGCCGCAGGGGAAATGGCGACCCGAGGGGTCGCTAAAAAAAAGATCGCGCCTCGGGGGGCGCTTCGGTGGGCCCAAAAAAAAACGGTCCGTAGAAGGACCCGCTCTATACCATGTGAGAATAAGCGAACAGGAATGAATGAACTAGCAGTGAAATGAGTACATGTAGGAAACCCTAGAATTGTGTACCCCCTATAGGCTAACCCACTGTAGCCTACACAAGCATAACATATATAATGTTTGACAAATATATGCTGTACTGTTATATATTAGTATGTGTTACTATTAAATGGTGCTGTGGTAATGATAAATAGATGCATGATGCATAAATAATGCTATATGATGCATTATGTTTAATAGTATGATGTCATGAATCATGATGCACATGCATGCACACAATAAAATGCGTGACAGTTAACGACCCAAAAACTAAGCTACCGCCATCCCCTGCCTAGCATGGGGGGGAGGTCAATAGCATAGATTTTGAATAATCAACAATCACATGAAACAACACAATCTGTGAAATCTAAAAAAGAAGTCAACTCTATCAAATCCAGTTCGAAGTGGTCGCACACGAGTCACTGAGTGCGCCAATGAACCTTATGTGAAATGATAGACCTGAGCTTTCTTTTTAAAAATCACAGACATGCATTGTTATTGCAATGGATATGGAGATTTATACACCGAGAACACCCACGCACACACATGAACATACACACACATACAGACACATACAAACACATGCACATTCAAACAAACACAAAAGCTCAATGCACAAGCTTTACAAACAATAAAACAGAAGCAAATGAAATTTACCAATACAATACGATCCTACAGGTCACCGTCATCACTGTTATCTTTCCACTTCAGAAGTTGACTAGACTGCCTCAAGAAAACAGCAAAGCCTCTGAGGAGTACAACATAGAAAAAAAAGGGGAGGGGGGGGGGACAGAAGGGACGAATGAGGAGGGATTTTAGTGTCGCAAAAAAAGGTGCGACAAGTTGCACATCAAACACAGCAGAAAACAGAAGCATAATGAGGAAGCAGAAAACGGAAGCATCACACTGAAGGAGTAAACAGAAAAAAAAGGAGGAAGGAGGGAAATAAGTATGATTCACCAAACTGAAAGCGGAATAAAAACCAGCAAAAAGAAGTGGAAATAAACAAAAGGGAAGACAAGATACAAGTAGGAATCGATATAGGAAAAGAGGACGGACGAAAACAAAGGAATGACTGAAAAAGAGAGAACGAAAGAGAGAGAACGAGAGAGAGAGAACGAGAGAGAGAGAACGAGAGAGAGAACGAGTGAGAGAGAGAGAGAGAGAACGAGAGAAAGAGAACGAGAGAGAGAGAGAGAGAGAACGAGAGAGAGAGAGAACACGAGAGGGAGAACGAGAGAGAGAGAACGAGAGAGAGGGAGAACGAGAGAGAGAGAGAGAGAAAACGAGAGAACGCGGGAGAACGAGAGAACGAGAGAGAGAGAGAACAAGAGAGAGAGAACGAACAAGAGAAAGAGATGGAGAAAGAAAACGAGAGAGAACGAGAGAGAGAACGAGAGAGAGAGAACGATAGAGAGAGAACGGGAGAGAGAGAACGGGAGAGAGAGAACGAGCGAGAGAGAACGGGAGAGAGAGAACGGGAGAGAGAGAGAACGAGCGAGAGAGAACGGGAGAGAGAGTGTCAGAATTATATTTATTATAACTGCATGTAGTTCTAGCTGTAGTGTAGTTATTAAATTTGTAGGTGGTGCACCTCTTCATGTGTTCCTTTGCTATATGTACTTCGAATGCTATAGTGAAAACACATTCTCCAATTTCTCTCTCACAACTCACTCGACATCGCTCCTAAGGAAAACCCGCTCGATACCTAGTTAGGGCCTAGGCTACTAAGCCTAGGCCCCACCTTTCATTCCTGTTCACTTACTCTCGACATGGTATCAGAGCTGAGTTCGTCCTGGCCTGTGGGCCCGCTTTACTTCCGCTGCTAAAATTTTACGGTCGCGCGCCTAGGGCGCGTGACGATTTTATTCTTTACCTTGTCCCGCCCACGGGCGTGTGACTCCTACCCTGCCCGTCGCGCGCCCCGTGGCACGCGACGGTGCCCTTTATCTGCCCATCGTGTGCCCCGAGGCACACGATGGTGCCCTGCTCGTCGTGCGCCCCGAGGCACACGATCGGGCCCTTTTATCCTACCCGTCGTGCGCCCCGTGGCACTGGCCCGCGACGGGCCTCTCCGCCCCTGCACTCCCTGCTGCCGCCCCTGACCCATCTGCACCGACGCCTCTTCGCCGCTCTGCGGCTTTCTTCCTTCCCACCCCCCCCTTTCTCTTGTCTCCCTGCAGCCGTGGGGAGGAGGGTATGGGGGTGGAGGGTGTTGGAGCGTGGGGTCAACTCTCTCCCTTCCCCTCCTCCTTCTTTCAGTCCCACCGCTGCAGCTGCCGCTGGGGGGGGAGGGTGTGAGGATGTGGGTGAGCAGGGGGAGTGGTACCGGGGTGGCGGGTGTGAGGCCCCACCTTTCATTCCTGTTCACTTACTCTCGACAGAGAGAACGGGAGAGAGAGAACGGGAGAGAGAGAAACGGGAGAGAGAGAACGAGCGAGAGAGAACGAAATGGACTGAACGTGCAACCTATTACAATCTTTATGTACAACCTAAGACGAGGTTGAAAAAAAAAAAAGAACTAAAACATGCAAATATGAAGAAAAGGCAACCGGCGAAAGGAAAGTTGAAGGATGAAGAATAGAAGAAACAGATGCAAGCTTACGCAGGAAGAAACGAAATCTTACAAAGGGCCTAGAACCTACGTTTAAACAACTAAGTCTAGCTAATACTCATCCATTTACACAGTAAGGATACGGATTGACTAAATGTTACTCTATCTAATAGGCATCTAACTTAGTTGGAGCTAGAGCTGAGGGATCTTCTTACCTAAGTTGCAGTCAGAGTAGGTGGAGAAGCTGGTAGAGCGTGACCAGCGAGAAGGAGAAGCGGGAGAAAAAAGGGACGAACAAACCCTAAGGTGGTCTCAGATTCGTCGCAAAAGTAACAGTCTGTTCAAATCAGCTGTTTGAAGGACATTAGCGCTATCGTAGTCGTATAAGATTGAACGTAGAATCGAAAGGTTTCCAGGTCGATTCCTTCTGGTGTGATGCTTTTGATCTTTGCCTAGCGACAAGAAGTACTACTTCGTGTCATACTACAGCATAATGTAAATTGTAAGTTCTACAAATTTACCGTAATCCCCCGCAGAGTACACTCCCCAAAAGGGGGGTATTTATCAGTACACCCTAGGGTGTACTATGCGGGGGATTACGGTATGTAATTATGCAAAACGCTTCGCAACCCTAAGACGATTTCGTCGCCTCTTGTTTTTTTTTCCTGCCCGGAGCGCGCGCAGCCCGAGTCGCGCTCCCCTTTCCTACCTACGCCCCGGCCCCGTCGCCCTACCTGCGCCTCGGCCCCGTCGCTCCACCTGCGCCCCGGCCCCGTCGCCCTACCTGCGCCCCGGCCCCGTCGCCCTACCTGCGCCTCGACCCCGTCGCCCCCCCTTGCGACCCTGGCCTCGTCGCCCTACTTGCGGCCCGGCCCCGGCCCTGTCGCCCTACCTGCGCACCGGCCCCGTTGCCCTACCGTCGACCCGGCCCCGTCGCACTACCTACGACCCGGCCCCGGCCCCGTCGCCCTACCTGCGCACCGGCCCCGTTGCCCTACCTTCGACCCGGCCCCGTCGCCCTACCTACGACCCGGCCCCGGCACCGTCGCCCTACCTGCGCGCCGGCCGCGTCGCCCTACCTTCGACCCGGCCCCGTCGCCCTACCTACGGCCCGGCCCCGGCCCCGTCGCCCTACCTACGACCCGACCCCGACCCCGTCGCCCTCCCTACGGCCCGGCCCCGGCCCCGTCGCCCTACCTTCGACCCGGCCCCGTCGCCCTACTTGCGGCCCGGCACCGGCCTCGTAGCCCTACCTTCGACCCGGCCCCGTCGCCCTACCTACGGCCCGGCCCCGGCCCCGTCACCCTACCTGCGCCCCGGCCCCGGCCCCGTCGCCCTACCTGCGCACCGGCCCCGTCGCCCTACCTTCGACCCGGCCCCACCGCCCTACCTACGGCCCCGCCCGAACCGCCTACGCAGCCGAGCCACCCGAGCCGCCCGAGCCGCCTGAGCAGCTGAAGAGCCGAGCCGCGGGTGCCGCCGAGCAGTAGTTGCTGCCGAGCCGCTCGAGCTGCCCGAACCGCCCTGTCTGGTGAGCGCACTGCCTCTGTCACCGCACTGCCCCTGCTCTACAGTTAGCGCTGCTAGTCTACTGCTGTCATGGCTACCCCCAGTGTTCTCACATTTGACGCTGAGAATCGGGCCATTGACTTTGACGTCTGGGTAGATGACCTGCGGCTTTTCCTACAGTGCGATAGGGCAGACGGTCTCTCCCTCCTTGACCTCACCTCTAGTGCTTCCCCTGCCCCTGCTGCCGATGCCGACGCCACCGTTCGCTCACAGTGGGCCACTCGTGATGTTGCTGCACGTCTTGCTGTGCATCGCCACCTTCCTAGCACTGAGCGCGCGTACTTTAGTCAGTACAAGAGTGCTCAGACCTTGTACGACGCTGTAGTTGCGCGCTACTCTTCCCCTGCCACTGCTGCACTGAGCCGCCTCATGCTACCGTACCTCTTTCCTGACCTTGCTGCCTTTCCCACAGTAGCTGACCTCATTACGCACCTCCGCACTAGTGACACTCGCTACCGCGCTGCGCTTCCTGCTGACTTCTGCGCCAAGAACCCCCCCCCCCATGTACACCACTCTCTACTACTTAGTCACTCGCCTCCCTGACTCCCTTCGCGTAGTCAGGGACCACTTCCTCTCAGTCTGTCCCACCACTCTCACTGTTGATCTCCTCGAGAAGTCCCTCCTAGCGGCCGAGAAGAGCATAGTCGCTGTAGGGGCCTCTCGTGGCGACCCGCGCACCCCCATCTTTGAGGGGTGTTCCCCCTCCCCCCTTGTGCCCTCTGTTGCCTCTACTGCTGCGACCGACCTCCTTGGTCTTGAGTCGGTCGGTGCGGCGTGTGCCCCTAGCGGGAGACGCCGCTCAGGCAAGGGCAAGGGGGGCAGGGGCGCTGGAGGAGCGAGCGGGGGCGGTGGAGGTGGAGGTGGAGGCGGCCGGGGGAATGCGGGTGGTGGTGGGAGTGGAGGTGGGGGTGGAGGTGTCGGTGGCGGCAGTGGAGGCGGAGGCGGCGGCGGCGGTGGCGGTGGGAGCGGAGGTGGCGGAGGTGGTGGTGGTGGAGGAGGCGGCGGAGGCAGCGGTAGTAGGGGAGGCGGCGGAGGCGGCGGGGGTGGCGGTGGAGCTGGTCGCGGGTCTACGCGGAGGAGTGGCTCCGGTGGTGGTCCGCGCCAGCAGCAGCAGCGCCGTCGTGAGACCCTGTCCCCTCAGCAGCTCCGTGAGTGGTACACTGCACGCCAGCGGGGTGGGGGTTTTGGTCCGTGCACCTACGTCCTGCGCACCGGCGACCGTGCGGGTGAGCAGTGTGGGGGTGCGCACCCCACCCAGCGCTGCTTTGGCCGCCTGACAGACGCGTGGCGTCACCAGTTCCCGGAGGCCGCAGAGATCCCTCGCTGGGGCGAGGTGTCTAGGGCAGGTGTTGCCATCTATGATCTTGATTTTGATGCCATTCTTTCTGCCATGTATGCTGTGTCTCTTAGTGATGAGGGTGACTGTTACCGGTGTTTCCCGCCCGATCCGGGCATTGAGACTGCTGCTCTAGGTACTAGTGAGGCGGCCGCCCTAGGTGCTTGCGACGCTGCTGCTCTAGGTGCTAGTGCGTCTGCGTCCTCAGGTACTGGTGAGTCTGCGCTCTCAGGTACTACGTCGGCTTCGGCCTCCCTCACCTTCACCCTTGACTCTGGGGCTTCTCGCTCCTTTCGGGACCGCACCACGCTCACGCCGCTTAGTCGGCCGGTTGCGGTGTCTCTCGCTGACCCCTCTAGGAGTCCTGTCCTGTCTCACTTCTCCACAGTCCTCCCGTGTCCGGCGGCTCCCTCTGGCACCCTGTCTGGTCTCTACCTCCCCTCGTTCTCTACGAACCTGGTGAGTGGTGCTGACCTACAGGATGGGGGAGTACACCCGTTCACTCTTGCGCGTCAGCGGGTGACGCACTGCACACAGGCTAGCACAGGCAGACACCTGGCTACGTTTACCCGTCAGCCGGGGTCGAGCTTGTACACACTGACCACTGCGTCTCCTCCAGTTGTTGAGTCTGGTAGGGTCACTGCGTCGGGTCAGGTGTTTGCTGCAGCGTCCATGTCTGGTCCTGAGTCTGCCCCCTGCTCGTGTCGCCTCCTGTCTCACGAGACTCTCCTCTGGCACCACCGCCTGGGTCACCCCTCTCATATTCGGCTCAGAGGCATGGCCTCCCGTCTTCTTGTTTCTGGTCTCCCCCGGTCCCTCCCTCCCCTTCCTCAGGGCCCTGGCCCTACCTGTGTCCCCTGTGTCGAGGGGCGCCAGCGGGCTGCCCCTCACTCCTCCCAGTTTCCTCCGACAGAGGCCCCGTTGCAGACGCTTCACATGGACGTGTGGGGCCCAGCCCGTGTCCGTGGACAGGGTCACGTGCGTTACTTCCTGCTTGTTGTTGACGACTACTCGCGTTACACCGCAGTCTTCCCCTTGCGCAGCAAGGGTGATGTCACTGAGGTGCTGATCGACTGGATCCGCGCAGCTCGTCTCCAGCTCAGGCAGAGCTTTGGTTCGGACTTTCCTGTTCTGCGTCTGCACTCGGACAGAGGCGGAGAGTTTTCGTCTGGCCTTCTGAGGGCCTACTGTCGCGCACGAGGCATCCGTCAGACCTTCACGCTTCCGGACTCTCCGCAGCAAAATGGGATTGCTGAGCGCCGCATAGGCATGGTCATGGACGTCGCTCGTACGTCTATGATGCATGCGGCTGCTCCCCATTTTCTGTGGCCGTTTGCGGTGAGGTACGCGGCGCATCAGATCAACCTACACCCCAGGGTCTCCAGGCCGGAGACCTCCCCAGCCTTGCTATGGACGGGGAAGGTTGGCGATGCGTCGGCGTTCCAGGTCTGGGGATCTCGGGCGTTTGTCCGCGACTTGTCTGCGGACAAGCTGTCCCTTCGTGCTGCTCCTTGCGTCTTCCTTGGCTTCCCCCCTGACGCGCCTGGGTGGCAGTTCTACCACCCCACCTCTCGACGTGTTCTGTCCTCCCAGGACGTCACGTTTGACGAGTCGGTCCCCTACTACCGCCTCTTCCCCTACCGCACTCAGTCCCTACCCCCGCCGCCGCTCTTCCTTGTTCCAGGTCCCCCTCCGGTAGACCCCCTCCCCCCTCAGGGTCCGTCCCCTTCAGGTGTGTCCTAGGTAGACGCAGTCGAGCCTGTCGAGGTCACTAGTGACTCTGGTGCTGCTGAGGGTGCTGAGCCTGGGGGTGCTGACACTGGGGGTGCTGAGCCTGGGGGTGCTGAGCATGGGGGTGCTGAGACTGGGGGTGCTGAGCCTGGGGGTACTGAGCCTGGGGGTGCGGAGCCTAGGAGTAGTGAGCCTTGGGGTGCGGAGCCTGGGGGTGCTGAGCCTAGGGGTGTTGTCTCTTGGGGTGCTGAGCCTGGAGGTGCTGCGACTGGGGGTGCTGAGACTGGGGGTGCTGAGTGTGGGGGTGCTGAGCTTGGGTGTGCTGAGCTTGGGGGTGCTAAGCTTGGAGCTGCTCCGCCTGGAGGTTCGTCTCTGCGGGAGCCACTTTCTCCACGGGAGCTGCGCGAGTGGTTTGCCCGGCGCTCGAGGCGCGCTGCTGTTGCTGGAGGTTCTTCGGCTTCTGAGGGTGCTGCTGTCGCGAGTCCCGGAGGTGCTCGTACAGGGAGTACTTGAGCTGCTGGGCCTGCGGGTTCGACTAGAGCTGGTGCTGCTGAGGGTGTTGGAGCTGAGACTACTGCTGGCGGTCCTGCTGCGGGTACTCCTGGTACTGCTGGAGGCTCTGGCGTTGCTGGTGGTTCAGCTGGAGCGGGTGCTCCTGCTGGGGGTACTGGTGCTATACCTGCTGTGTCTGGTGTCGCCGCGCGGCCTCGACCATACTTTGTTCCACTCCTGCAGCAGGTTCTTGGTCTTCCGCCTTCTACTGGTCCCCCTCCTTCTTTAGAGTGTCCACAGCCAGTCCCGTCACAGTTACATTTGCAGCCTACCTCCCCTTTGCCTGCTCCTTCTCCCTACACTGGTCCTACTGGAGGTCTTACTGAGCGTCGTGAGCCTGCGTCTCGCCCTGCATCGCCTGTCCGTGCTGCTCGCGATAGTGGTCGTGGTTCGCGTCAGCGTCCTCCTCCTATCCCTGGCACGCACAGGATGTCTCTGCGTCCGTCCACTTCTCCTCTGCGTGCCCCTTTGCCTTCTCCTCCTGAGTCCTCTCTTCCTGCACTTGCCAACCCGGAGTCGGACTCTCTTCGTGCTGCCAGTCCTACTGTCACGCGTCTCCTGGCTACTGTCGTCACTGACCCTTCTTTCGAGTCCACTGCTGCGTCTGCCCTAGTTGCTGAGCTCGTCGACTTTGCTGCTCTCTATCGCCTAGACTACGCTGCTAGTCTTGTCGCCGAGTCTGAGTCTGTCTGTCCTCCGTCCGTCGGGGGTGAGTGTGCCCTTGGCACGGACGTCCTTGAGGACAGGCAGGAGGAGTTCCAGTGCTTGGCCGCTGCTTCACCTCATCTCGTGTCCGTACTGCTTACCCCTGAGGGAGACCCGGATGCACTTGAGATCCCGACTCCGCGCTCTTACACTGAGGCGATAGAGGGTCCCTACTCTTCTCAGTGGCAGGCAGCTATGGATGCAGAGATGGCTTCCTGGAAGTCCACAGGCACCTACGTTGACGCTGTCCCCCCTCCTGGGGCGAACATCGTCAGTGGCATGTGGATCTTCAGGGTGAAGCGGCCGCCGGATTCTCCGCCTGTCTTCAAGGCGCGTTACGTGGCTCGTGGCTTCAGTCAGCGGCAGGGAGTTGACTACTTTCAGACCTTCTCTCCCACCCCAAAGATGACCACTCTTCGGGTACTGCTGCACATTGCTGCTCACCGTGACTACGAGCTGCACTCTCTCGACTTCAGCACAACTTTCTTGCAGGGCAGCCTACACGAGGAGATCTGGCTGCGCCGCCCACCTGGCTTCACTGGGTCTTTCCCTCCTGGTACCCAGTGGAGTCTCCGGCGTCCAGTCTACAGTCTCCGCCAGGCGCCACGTGAGTGGCACGACACACTGAGGACTATGCTTGCAGCTCTTGGGTTTGCTGCTTCTACTGCCGACCCGTCGCTGTTTCTGCGCACTGACACTTCTTTGCCGCCATTCTACATCCTCGTGTACGTCGACGACCTGGTCTTTGCCACAGCTGACACTGCTGGACTCGCCTACGTGAAGTCCGAGCTGTAGAAGAGACACACGTGCACAGACCTGGGTGAACTGCGCACCTACCTTGGCTTGCAGATCACCCAGGACAGAGCACGCCGCACCATTACCTTGACTCAGTAACACATGGTGCAGCAGGTCCTTCAGCGCTTCGGCTTCACGTACTCCTCGCCTCAGGCCACTCCTCCGCCTACTCGCCACTCGCTCTCAGCTCTGCCTTCGGATGAGTCCGTAGAGTCGAGTGGCCCGTATCGAGAGCTTGTTGGCTGCCTCATGTACCTGATGACCTGCACACGACCTGACCTTGCATACCCTCTTAGCATTCTGGCACGCTATGTTGCTCCTGGGAGACACAGACCGGAGCACATGGCTGCAGCGAAGAGGGTGTTGCGCTAGTTGTGCAGTACTTCGGGCATGGGACTAGTGCTTGGAGGGCGGAGTTGAGTGGTCCTCATTGGGCACGCGGACGCTTCTTGGGCTGACGACCAGGCTACGCAGCGGTCGTCACAGGGTTACACCTTCAGCCTTGATTCTGGCTCTGTTTCGTGGCAGGCTACTCGCTCGTCTTCTGTTCTCGGCTCCAGTTGTGAGGCTGAGATCTACGCCGGGGCCATGGCTGCACAGGAGCTTCGCTGGCTCACCTACCTGCTGACCGACCTTGGAGAGTCGCCTCGTTCTCCTCCAGTCCTGTACGTAGACAACAAGGCCATGCTGGTCAGAGGTGAGGTCAAAGAGGGAGAGACCGTCTGCCCTATCGCACTGTAGGAAAAGGTGGAGGTCATCTACCCAGACATCAAAGTCAATGGCCCGACCCTCAGTGTCAAAAGCGAGGACACTAGGGGTAGTCATGACAGCACTAGACTAGTAGCGCGAACAGTGGGGTGATGGCAGTGCAGTGACAGAGGCGCTGCTCTTACCGGACAGGGCGGCTCGGGCGGCTCGGCGGCTCGGCAGCTCGGCAGGAACTGCAGCTCGGCGGCTCGGCAGGAACTGCAGCTCGGCGGCTCGGCTACTCTTCGGCTCGGGCGGCTCGGGCGGCTCAGGCGGCTCAGGCGACTCGGGCGGCTCGGGCGGCTCGGCGGGACGGCGGCTCGGGCGGCTTGGGCGGCTCGGGCGGCTCAGGCGGTTTGGCGGGACGGCGGCTCGGGCGGCTCAGGTGGCGCGGCGGCTCGGGCGGCTTGGGTGGCGCTGGCGGCTCGGTAATAGCTCGGCGGGGCCGCGTGGAGGCGGGGTCGGGGCCGGGAAAGGCGTGCGATGGGGCCAGCAGGGGCTGGGCCGGAGCCGGGAAGGGGCCGCGCCGGGGCCGTAAGTTGGCGACGGGGCCAAAGATATTTGTGCCAGCTGTCATTCTCGATATGTGTACGGCAACTTGCCATGTGGGCCAATCAAACATGACCCTGAAGTGTGCGAAACTTGATTTCTACAAGCCGCCGTTTTGCGTGAACCACACAAGCGGAGATTTCGTTTCACTGGCTGATTGTTATTGCTATTTTTTATGTATACATTCGTCTGCCTCACAATATTTCTGACATTTGCGTACATACTTCTGAAGTATACACTTTGCGATAACACAGCAGAACAACGAACACAGCTAGACCCAAGTACTTATACGTAGCTAAACATCTTATATGAAGGGCACACATGGCGAAAAAATGCGTCGTTTTAACGCCTGCAAACAATGACATAACGGTTAGACTTTGGTTAGTCATGTGCTTGTTCCCCACCTCAGTGACTTACCACCAGCGGGCCTTCACCGTCACTCATAACATTGCCTTAGATATGCTTGAGAGCTTCTGGGTATTGTTCAAACGCCTGGAAACATCTATTGACTTCCATGAACCTTGAACATGGAAATCAGCCCTGAAACACGATGACTACATCAACAAAAGACATAACAACATTATCGTTACAGGCTGGACTCCAGATCACATCGGGTTAGAACGCGCATGGTTAAAAGCTCAAGCAGAGGTAGAGAGAGGCCTTGGTGCGACTACCACACTCACCGCGTTTCTCGCGCTGAAGACGCTGCGTCCCACACGATTCGCGGGCCACCGGTCCTAGTAATGCAGTGAGCATGCCGACGAGCAGTATTGGGAGGCTTGGGAAAAAAAGAAGTGCAACTAATTAAAATGCACAAAGGAATGGGAGGACTGGCAGGGGCGGGAAAAAAAGGAACTTACAAGCCATCGCGAAAGATCTGCACACATATCGGCAAGATACGAACACATCGATTGCTCGCGAAGCATAACCCGTGAGAATAGATCAACAACCTAAGGCACACGCATGGGAAAATGATAGCTTGGTTACGAGTTACAAAAAGCATGTGTAGCACACCTTTCAGCGCTTTTCACGCGGAACCCGGCGATTCCGTTACTAGTCGCAGGTGCCACGTTCTCCGCGTGTAAAAAACGTTGCTGTGTAATCTGTAAAAGGATAGGGGAGGATTCGCAGGGGCCGAATTGATAACATGGGTCTGAGTTACAAGCAGTGGTAATAAAATGCAATAACACGTAGAAGTGAAGTGGTCTTTAGGTAGACGCTAATTGTGCTAAGAGGACACTCAGAGGCAGGAGATGTGAAGAACCTTAGTAAGTTGTGTGAAAATGAGGTAGGTGACGGGTGTTTGGTCGGGAGAGAGTCATGCGCAGAGTGAGGGTAAGAAAGATAGATGCTTCTAGAGCTTGGAGGTGTGCTGAAGTGTCGTCAAAATATGCTGTGATTTTTGCTGCAGGCAAGAGTGTGAGAATTGAAACGAGAATGAGTGCACTAAGGAATGGAATGTGGTACAAATATGCAACCCTAGAAATATGTACCCCATATAGGCTACCCCACTACAGCCTACAGAACATTATGATTTGACACACCCCCATAGGCAAAGTGGGGGAGAACAAGGGGTCACAAGACCAGTCAAGCAGAACAAAGCAAAGCTCAAGGTGGATCACAAAGTCACCACACATTCCGAGCACAAGTTCAAGGCCAGAAGGCCAGGTCACATGCAGGAGCACACATATATATATATAAAAGGCTAAACAAGCAAGTGCAGGAGTATGTATATGTGACAGTACAAGCAAGGTCAAGAAGTGAGCAAGTAAGGCAAGGCAGGCACAAGACCAAGCAGAGTACAGAAGCGCTGATGATCACAAGGCGCAAGTGCCTTAGTGAAGATATCAGCAGTGTTGGCCTCATAGGCCACGTACGCAAGTCGCAACTGACCACGCTGCTGCAACTCACGAGCAAGAAAGTAGCGGAGAGCAATGTGCTTCGTTCTGTGCTCAAGGCGCTGCTCCCGACACAAGGCCAGCATGGCCTTGTTGTCTACGTATAGCACTGGAGGAGAACGAGGCGGCTCTCCGAGGTCAGTCAGCAGGTAGGTGAGCCAGCGAAGGTCCTGAGCAGCCATGGCTCCTGCGTAGATCTCAGCCTCACAACTGGAGCCGAGAACGGAAGATGAGCGAGTAGCCCTCCACGAAACAGAGCCGGAACCAAGGCTGAAGGTGTAACCCTGTAACGACCGCTGTGTAGCCTGGTCGTCAGCCCAAGAAGCGTCCGCGTGCCCAGTGAGGACCACTGGACTCTGCCCTCCAAGCACTAGCCCCATGCTCGACGTACTGCACAAGTAGCGCAACACCCTCTTCGCTGCAGCCATGTGGTCCGGTCTGTGTCTCCCTGGAGCAACATAGCGTGCCAGAATGCTAAGAGGGTATGCAAGGTCAGGTCGTGTGCAGGTCATCAGGTACATGAGGCAGCCAACAAGCTCTGGGTATGGGCCACTCGACTCTACGGACTCATCCGAAGGCAGAGCTGAGAGCGAGTGGCGAGTAGGCAGAGGAGTGGCCTGAGGCGAGGAGTACGTGAAGCCGAAGCGCGGAAGGACCTGCTGCACCATATGTGACTGAGTCAGGGTAATGGTGCGGCGTGCTCTATCCCAGGTGATCTGCAAGCCAAGGTAGCTGCGCAGTTCACCCAGGTCTGTGCACGTGTGTCTCTTCTGCAGCTCGGACTGCACGTGGGCGAGTCCAGCAGTGTTAGCAGTGGCAAAGACCAAGTCGTCGACGTACACGAGGATGTAGAACGGCGGCAAAGAGGTGTCGGTGTGCAGAAACAGCGACGGGTCGGCAGTAGAGGGAGCAAACCCAAGAGCCGCAAGTGTAGTCCTCAGTGTGTCGTGCCACTCACACGGTGCCTGGCGGAGACCATAGACTGGCCGCCGGAGGCTCCACTAGGTGCC
This sequence comes from Closterium sp. NIES-65, assembly GCA_948144175.1. Lineage (NCBI taxonomy): Eukaryota > Viridiplantae > Streptophyta > Zygnematophyceae > Desmidiales > Closteriaceae > Closterium > Closterium sp. NIES-65. The sequence continues at coordinate 156,046 of CANXME010002262.1, read as the reverse complement.
AGGAGGAAAAGACCCAGTGAAGCCAGGTGGGCGACGCAGCCAGATCTCCTCGTGCAGGCTGCCCTGCAAGAAAGCAGTGCTGAAGTCAAGAGAGTGCGGCTCGTAGTCACGGTGAGCAACTATGTGCAGCAGCACCCGAAGAGTGGTCATCTTCGGGGTGGGAGAGAAGGTCTGAAAGTAGTCAACTCCCTGCCGCTGACTGAAGCCACGAGCCACGTAACGCGCCTTGAAGACAGGCGGAGAACGTGGCGGCCGCTTCACCCTGAAAATCCACATGCCACTGACAATGTTCGCCCCAGGTGGGGGAACCGTGTCAACGTAGGTGCCTGTGGACTTCCAGGAAGCCATCTCTGCATCCATTGCTGCCTGTCACTGAGAGGAGTAGGGACCCTCTACGGCCTCCGCGTAAGAGCGCGGAGTCAGGATGTCAAGTGCATCCGGGCACGAGATGAGGTGAAGCAGTAGCCAGACACTGGAACTCCTCCTGCCTGTCCTCAAGGACGTCCGTGCCAAGGGCACACTCACCCCCGACGGACGGAGGACAGACAGACTCAGACTCAGCAACAAGACTAGCAGCGTAGTCTAGACGACAGTGAGCAGCAAAGTCGACGAGCTCAGCAACTAGGGCAGACGCAGCAGTGGACTCAAAAGAAGGGTCACTGACGACAGTAGCAAGGAGACGCGTGACAATTGGACTGGCAGCACGAAGAGAGTCCGACTCTGGGTCGGCAAGAGCAGGAAGAGAGGACTCAGGAGGAGAAGGCAAAGGGGCACGCAGAGGAGCAGTGGACGGACGTAGAGACATCCGGTGCGTGCCAGGGACAGGAGGAGGACGCTGAAGCGAACAACGACCACTAGTGCGAGCAGCACGGACACGCGACGCAGGGCGAGACGCAGGCTCACGACGCTCAGCAAGACCTCCAGTAGGACCAGTGTAGGGAGACGGAGCAGGCAGTGGGGAGGCCTGCTGTAATTGTAACTGCGACGGGACAGGCTGTGGACACTCTAAGGTAGGAGGAGGACCAGTAGAAAACGGGAGACCAAGAACCTGCTGAAGGAGCGGAACGAAGTACGGCCGAGGCCGCGCGGCGACTCCAGACACAGCCGGGACAGCACCAGCACCCCAAGTGGCAGCACCAGCACCAGTAGCAGCTCCAGCTCAAGTACCTCCAGCAGCACCAGTAGTACCCCCAGCAGGACCGCCTCCATGACCGACAGCAGGAGCCTCCGCGCCAACACCCGCAGCAGCTCCAGCTCCAGAAGTACCCGCAGGCCCAACAGCTCCAGTACTCCCAGTACGAGCACCTCTGAGACCCGTGGCACCAGCTCCCTCAGCAACAACAGAACCTCCAGTACCCGCAGCACCTCCAGCTTCAGCAGCTCGCCTCCAGCGCCGGGTAAACCACTCACGCAGCTCGTGTGGATAGAGTGGCTCTCGGCACGACGAAGCACCCGGAGAACCGCCAGGCACAGCACCAGTAGGCCCAGCTCCCTTAGGCTCCGCTCCCCCAGGCTCAGTACCTCCACGCGTAGCACCCCCAGGCTCAGCACCCCCAGGCTCAGCACCCCCAGGCGTAGCACCCCCAGGCTCAGCACCCCCAGACTCTGCACCCCTAGTAGTAGCACCTTCAGGCTCAGCACCCCCAGGCGTAGCACCCACACGCTCAGCACCCCCAGAGTCAGCACCCCCAGGCTCAGCACCCTTAGCAGCACCAGAGTCACCAGTAACCTCGACAGGCTCGAATGCGTCTACCTGGGACACACGTGAAGGGGCAGGACCCTGAGGGGGGAGGGGGTCTACCTGGGGGGGACTTGGCACAAGGAAGAGCGGTGGCGGGGGGAGGGACGGAGTGCGGTAGGGGAAGAGGCGGTAGTAGGGGACCGACTCGTCAAACGTGACGTCCTGGAAGGACAGAACACGACGAGAGGTGGGGTGGTAGAACTGCCACCCTGGCGCGTCAGGGGGGAAGCCAAGGAAGACGCTAGGAGTAGCACGAGGGGACAGCTTGTCCGCAGACAAGTCGCGGACAAACGCCCGAGATCCCCAGACACAGAACGCAGACGCATCGCCTACCTTCCCCGTCCACAGCAAAGCTGGGGAGGTCTTCGGCATGGAGACCCTGGGGTGAAGGTTGATCTGATGCGCCGCGTACCGAACCGCAAACGGCCACAGAAAATGGGGGGCAGCCGCATGCATCATGGACGTACGGGCGACGTCCATGACCATGCCAATGCGGCGCTCAGCAATCCCATTTTGCTGTGGAGAGTCCGGAAGCGTAAAGGTCTGGCGGATGCCTCGCGCACGACAAACGGCTTGCAGAAGGCCAGAGGAGAACTCTCCGCCTCGGTCAGAGTGCAGACGCAGAACAGGAAAGTCCAAGCCGAAGCTCCTCCTGAGTTAGAGACGAGCTGCGCGGATCCAGTTGATCAACACCTCAGTGACATCACCCTTGCTGCGCAAGAGGAAGACTGTGGTGTAACGCGAGTAGTCGTCAACCACCAGCAGGAAGTAGCGCTCGTGACCCTGTCCACGGACGCGGGCCGGGCCCCACACGTCCATGTGAAGTGCTGCAGCGGGGCCTCTGTCGGGGGAAACAGAGAGGAGTGAGGGGCAGCCCGCAGCCGCCCCTCGATACAGGGGACGCAGGTGGGGCCAGGCCCCGGAGGAAGGGGAGGGAGGGACCGGGGAAGACCAGAGACAAGGACACGGGAGGCCATGCCTCGGAGACGAGGCAGGGAGGGGTGACCAAGGCGGTGGTGCCAGAGGAGAGTCTCGTGAGACAGGAGGTGACACGAGCAGGGGGCAGACTCAGGACCAGACCTGGACGCTGCAGCAAACACCTGACCCGACGCAGCTACCTGACCAGACGTAGGGACGGGAGGAGACTCAGTGGTCAGGGTGTACAGGCTCGACCCCGGCCGACGCGTAGACGTGGCCAGGTGCCGGCCTGTGCGAGCGTCCGAGCAGTGGGTCACCCGCTGACTCGCAGGAGTAAACTGGTGAACCCCCGCATCCTGTAGGTCAGCACCACTCACCAAGTTCGTAGAGAACGAGGGGAGGTAAAGACCAGACAAGGTGCCAGAGGGGGCTGCCGGACACGGGAGGACAGTGGAGAAGTGAGAAAGGACAGGACCCCCAGAGGGGTCTGCTAGGGAGACTGCAACCGGCCGGCCAAGCGGCGTGAGTGTGGTGCGGTCTCGAAAGAAGGAGCGAGAAGCCCCTGAGTCAAGTGTGAAGGTGAGGGAGGCCGAAGTCGACGCGGTACCTTCGAGCGCAGTCCACCAGCACCTGAGGACGCAGACGCACTGGCACCTAGAGCAGCAACCTCACCGGCACCTAGAGCAGCAGCCTCACCAGTACCTAAAGCAGCAGTCTCAATTCCCGGGCCGGGCGGGAAACACCGGTAACAGTCACCCTCATCACTAATAGACACAGCATACATGGCAGAAAGGATAGCATCAAAATCAAGATCATAGATGGCAACTCCCGCCCTAGACAGCTCGCCCAAGCGAGGGATCTCTGTGGCCTCCGGGAACTGGTGACGCCACGTGTCCGTCAGGCGGCCAAAGCAGCGCTGGGTGGGGTGCGCACCCCCACACTGCTCACCCGCACGGTCGCCGGTACGCAGGACGTAGGTGCATGGACCAAAGCCCCCACCCCGCTGGCGTGCAGTGTACCACTCACGCAGGTGCTGAGAGGACAAGGTCTCACGACCGCGCTGCTGCTGCTGGCGCGGACCACCAGCGGAGCCACTCCTCTGCGTAGACCCGCGACCAGCTTCACTGCCACCCCCGCCGCCTCCGCCGCCTCCGCCGCCTCTGCTACTACCGCCGCCTCCGCCGCCTCCTCCACCGCCACCACCTCCGCCACCTCCGTTCCCACCGCCACCGCTGCCGCCGCCTCCGCCTCTACTGCCGCCACCGACACCTCCACCCCCACCTCCACTCCCACCGCCACCCCCACTCCCCCCGCCGCCTCCACCTCCACCTCCACCGCCCCCGCTCGCTCCTCCAGTGCCCCTGCCCCCCTTGCCCCTGCCGGAGCGGCGTCTCCCTTTAGGGGCAGACGCCGCACCGACCGACTTAAGACCAAGGAGGTCGGCCGCAGCAGCAGAGGCAACAGAGGGCAGAAGGGGGGAGGGGGAACACCCCTCAAAGATGGGGGTGCGCGGGTCATCACGAGAGGCCCCTACAGCGACTATGCTCTTCTCGGCCGCTAGGAGGGACTTCTCGAGGAGGTCAACAGTTAGAGTGGTGGGACAGACTGAGACGAAGTGGTCCCTGACTACGCGAAGGGAGTCAAGGAGGCGAGTGACTATGTAGTAGAGAGTGATGTACATGGGGGGGGGTTCTTGGCGCAGAAGTCAGCAGGAAGCGCAGCGCGGTAGTGAGTGTCACTAGTGCGGAGGTGCGTAATGAGGTCAGCGATTGTGGGAAAGGCAGCAAGGTCAGGGAAGAGGTACGGTAGCATGAGACGGCTCAGTGCAGCAGTGGCAGGGGAGGAGTAGCGTGCAACTACAGCGTCGTACAAGGTCTGAGCACTCTTGTACTGACTAAAGTGCGAACGCTCTGAGGTAGGGAGGTGGTGACGCATAGCAAGACGTGCAGCAGCATCGCCCGTGGCCCACTGTGAGCAAACAGTGGCGTCAGCATCAGCAGCAGGAGCAGGAGAGGCACCAGAGGTGAGGTCAAAGAGGGAGAGACCGTCTGCCCTATCGCACTATAAGAACAGCTGCAGGTCATCTACCCAGACGTCAAAGTCAATGGCTCGACCCTCGGCGTCAAAAGCGAGGACACTAGGGGTAGCCATGACAACAGTAGACTAGCAGTGCTGACTGTAGAGCAGGGGCAGTGCAGTGACAGAGGCACTGCGCTCACCAGAGAGGGCGGTTCGGGCAGCTCGGGCGGCTCGGCAGCAACTGCGGCTCGGCGGCACCCGCGGCTCGGCTCCTTAGCTGCTCAGGCGGCTCGGGCGGCTCGGGCGGCTCGGGCGGAACGGGCGGCTCGGGCTGCTGAGCGGCGCGGGCGGCTGGGCTGCGTAGGCGGTTCGGGCGGGGCCGTAGGTAGGGCGACGGGGCCGGGTCGAAGGTAGGGCGACGGGGTCGGTGCGCATGTAGGGCGACGGGGCCGGGGCCGGGGCGCAGGTAGGGCGACGGGGCCGGGTCGAAGGTAGGGCGACGGGGTCGGGGCCGGGCCGTAGGTAGGGTGACGGGGCCGGGGCCGGGCCGTAGGTAGGGTGACGGGGCCGGGTGGAAGGTAGGGCGACGGGGCCGGGCCGTAGGCAGGGCGACGGGGCCGGGGCCGGGCCGCAGGTAGGGCGACGGGGTCGGGTCGACGGTAGGGCGACGGGGCCGGTGCGCAGGTAGGGCGACGGGGCCGGGGCCGGGGCGTAGGTAGGGCGACGGGGCTAGGGCCGGGGCCGCAGGTATGGCGACGGGGCCAGGGTCGCAAGGGGGGGGGCGACTGGGCCGGTGTCGCAGGTAGGGCGACGGGGCTGGGGCGCAGGTAGGGTGATGGGGCCGGGGCGCAGGTAGGGCGACGGGGCCGAGGCGCAGGTAGGGCGACGGGGCCGGGGCGCAGGTAGGGCGACGGGGCCGAGGCGCAGGTAGGGCGACGGGGCCGGGGTCGTAGGTAGGGCGACGGGGTCGCTAGGGCGACGAATCAGGGGCCGCTAAGGCGGCGCGACTTGGCCGCTAGGGCGGCTCGACGAAGTCAGAGAAGGGAGCGCGACTCGGGTAGAGCGCGCTCCGGGCAGGAAAAAAAAACTTTCGACTTGGTGGGCCCTAGGCACAGTTCCCACGAGGGAACCTGCTCGATACCATGTGAGAATTGAAACGAGAATGAGTGCACTAAGGAATGGAATGTGGTACAAATATGCAACCCTAGAAATGTGTACCCCATATAGGCTACCCCACTACAGCCTACAGAACATTATGATTTGACAAAGAGCACCCCAATGATTGATTAGGTTCGACCACTTAGTTACGGGTTAGCTGAACCTTGGTCCGTGGAAGCCACGTCAGTACCCGAAATCTGAACACTTAGCACTGATTGGGTGTGACTGTGAACCCTTGTGCCTGTTGCCAGCTCCGGTTCCTGGTTGTACCTTGGCGACGGTCGTGCGGTTTGTATCCACGTTACCGTGTTCGCAACTTTCGAGAATGCTAACCTAATTTGTGCCAAGTGTTCATCTATCGGACACCTGCAGTTTCACAGCAAGGGAGACTCCCACATTTTGGTCGTGACCAGGTGTGCTGTTCGGTGCCGAGGTGTCGAATTTGATGCTAGAAATGTGTGGTTTGAGAAACCCACGAATCCGAAAATCACGCCTCGGGTTACCCACGTATCCAAAATTCGCAGCTCGGTTACCCCTTGTATCCTAAGTTTGTGTGAGTTGCTTTTTTCAGTCTATGCTTTTTGGATACATTCAGGATACAAGTCAGCAACTTTCCTGCAGCTTTCAGACTTAAACTCAAATTTTGGCCTAAGCCATTTCCGCGATGTAGGTTTTAGCAGGAGCACCAGCTGGAGCCTGAGCTGACCATGCTGCAGCCCACATCAGCGCCGGCTGCACTAGTGCAGCCACTGTAGCTGCAGCCCACATGAGAAGAGAGAGCAGGGAGGGAAGAGAGAGCAGAGAGGGAAGAGAGAGCAGGGGGAAAAGCAGGAGTGAGTAAGGGGGAAACAAGTGGTAAGCAGGGGGGAAAGAAAGAGTAAGTTAGGGGGAAACAATGGGTAAGCAGGGGGAAAAGAAAGAGTGAGCAGGGGGGAAACAATGGGTAAGCAGGGGGAAAAGAAAGAGTGAGCAGGGGGGAAACAATGGGTAAGCAGGGGGAAAAGAAAGAGTGAGCAGGGGGGAAATAAGGGAGGTCAGGGAGGAAAGAGAAGAAAGGGAGGGAAGGGCAGGGAGGGGAGATAGTGGAGAAAGTGAATGGAAATAGGGGAGGAAAGGAGAGAGGGGAGAAAGGGGGAAACAAAGGGACAGCAGGGGGAGGAAAGGGTAAGAAAGAGGGGAAACAAAGGGTAAGCAGGGGGGAAACAAGGTTTCAGCAGGGGGAAAACAAAGATTAAGCAGGTGGGGAAACCAAGAGTATGTATTTGTAGTGCAGGGGGGAAACGGTGGGGGGATACAAGGGTTAAGCTGTCAAACTCATATGCTATAGTCAGTATAGGCTGTAGTGGGGTAGACAATATGGGGTACAACACTTTTAGGTTTTCCTACTTGTACCCACCTGCTTGCTAGTTCATTTCATTCCTCATTTCTTCACATGGTATAGAGCAGGTTCCCCAGTGGGAACGCTTCTTAGGGCCCACCACTGAAATTGATTTTTTTTTTCCCCTGACCGGAGCGCGAGTCGCCCCTGCCCGAGGCGCGCCCCGTGGGCCGCCCTCTCGTCGCGTCCCCAGCAATGAGCGGCCTGTCGCGCCCTCCTAGAGGCCCCTCGCACCACCCTTAGTGGCCCCGTCGCCACCCCTAGCGGCCCCGTCGCCACCCTATACGGCCCCGTCGCCGTCCTTTGCGGCCCCGTCGCCGCCCCTCTAGGCCCCTCGCGGCCCCTTCGCGGCCCCGTCGCCGCCCCCAGCGGCCCTGTCGCCGCCCAACCCGCCCCCTCGCGGCCCCTTTGCGGCCCCGTCGCCGCCCCTAGCGGCCCCATCGCCACCCCTATCGGCCCCGTCGCCGCCCTTCGCGGCCCCGTCGCCACCTCTAGCGGCCCCGTCGCCGCCCTTCGCGGCCCCGTCGCCGCCCTTCATGGCCCCTTGCGGCCTCTTCTCGGCCCTGTCGCCGCCCCTTGCGGCCCCGTCGCCGCCCCTTTCAGCCCCTCCCTGGCCCCTTCACCGCCGAGCAGCCGAACCGCCGACCCACCGAGCCGCCGAGCCGCCCAGCCGCCGAGCCGCCAAGCAGCTGAGCCGCCGAGCCGCCGAGCCGCCGGGCCGCCGAGCCGCCGAACCGCAGAGCCGCCGAGCCGCCAAGCAGCCGAGCCGCCGAGCCGGCGAGGCCGCCGTCAAGCCGCCGCTACCAAGCCGCTGCCACCGCAGTTGCAGCCCTGTTCCTACCGGCGAGCCCAGGCCCTACCCACCCGGACTGGTGAGAGCACTCCCTGCTAGACCACTGCTGTCATGGCTACCCCCAGTGTCCTTACCTTTGATGCTGAGGGTTGTGCTGTTGATTCCGAGGTCAGGGTCGATGACCTACAGCTCTTCCCACAGTGCGATAGGGCAGCCGGACTCTCCTTGTTCGATCTCACCTCTAGTGCCTCTCCTGCCCCGCCTAATGCTGCTGACAGCACTGTTCGCTCACAGTGGGCCACACGCGATGCTGCTGCCTGTCTTGCTGTGCGTCGCCACTTACCGAACACTGAGCGTGCGCACTTTAATCAGTACAAGAGTGCTAAGACCTTGTGCGACGCTGTACTTGCACGCTACTCTTCCCCAGCCACTGCTGCCCTTAGCCGCCTCATGCTACCGTACCTGTTCCCTGACCTCGACGCCTTTCCCACTATCGCTGACCTTGTTACACACCTTGGAGTTGGTGCTGCTGGAGTTGGTGCTGCTAGAGCTGGTGCTGCTGGAGCTGGAGTTGCTGGGGGTGTTGGCGCTGGAGGTGCTGCTGGCACTGGTGCGTCTGAGGGTGCTGGAGTTGGCACTGTTGGAGCTGGAGGTGCTGCTGGCGCTGGTGCTGCCGCTCGGGGTACTGGTGCTGTCCCTGCTGGTTCTGGAGGCGCTGTGCGGCCGCGGCCGTACTTCGTTCCGCTCCTTGAGCAGGTTCTTGGTCTCCCGCCCTCTACTGGTCCTGCTCCTCCCTTAGAGTGTCCACAGCCTGTCCAGTCGTGGGCACAGTTACAGCCCGCCTCCCCCCTACCTACTCCTTCTCCCTACACTGGTCCTACTGGAGGCCTTGCTGAGCGTCATGAGCCTGCGTCTCGTCCTGCGTCGCCTGTTCGTGCTGCTCGCACTAGTAGTCGTGCTCGGCGTCCGCGTCCTCCTGCGGTCCCAGGCACACACCGGATGGCCCTGCATCCTTCCACTGCTCCTCTGCGTGTCCCGGTGCTGTCTCCTCCGGAGTCCTCTCTTCCTGTTCTTGCTGACCCGGAGTCTGCCAGTCCTACTGTCACGCGTCTCCTGGCTACTGTTGTCACTGACCCTTCCTTTGAGTCCACTGCTGCGTCTGCCTTAGTTGCTGAGCTTGTCGACATTGCTGCTCGCTCTCGTCTAGACTATGCTGCTAGTCTTGTTGCTGAGCCTGAGTCTGTCTGTCCTCCGTCCGTCGGGGGTGAGTGTGCTCTTAGCACGGACGTCCTTGAGGACAAGCAGGAGGAGTTCTAGTGCTTTGTTGCTGCTTTGCCTCATCTCGTGTCCACGGTGATTGCCCCTGAGGGAGACCCGGATGCACCAGACATCCCGACTCCTCGATCGTACGCTGAGGCGATCGAGGGTCCCTACTCCTCACAGTGGCAGTCCGCCATGGACGCAGAGATGGCTTCCTGGAAGTCCACAGGCACCTACCTCGACGAGGTTCCCCCACCAAGGGCGAACATCGTCAGTGGCATGTGGATTTTCAGGGTGAAGCAGCCGCCGGGTTCTCTGCCTGTCTTCAAGGCGGGTTACGTGGCTCGAGGCTTCAGTCAGCGGCAGGGAGTTGACTACTTTCAGACCTTCTCTCCCACCCCGAAGATGACCACTCTTCGGGTGCTGTTGCACATAGCCGCTCGCCCGACTACGAGCTTCACTCTCTTGACTTCAGCACAGCTTTCTTGCAGGGCAGCCTGAACGAGGAGATCTGGCTGCGCCGCCCTCCTGGATTCACTGGGTCGTTTCCCCCTGGTACCTAGTGGAGCCTCCGGCGGCCAGTCTACGGTCTCCGCCAGGCGCCCTGTGAGTGGCACGACACAGTGAGGACTACACTTGCGGCTCTTGGGTTTGCTCCTTCTACTGCCAACCCGTCGCTGTTTCTGCGCATTGACACCTCTTTGCCGCCGTTCTACATCTGCGTGTACGTCGACGACTTGGTCTTTGCCACAGCTGACACTGCTGGACTCGCCCACGTGAAGTCCGAGCTGTAGAAGAGACACACGTGCACAGACCTGGGTGAACTGCGCAGCTACCTTGGCTTGCAGATCACCCGGGACAGAGCACAGCGCACCATTACCCTGACTCAGTCACACATGGTGCAGCAGGTCCTTCAGCGCTTCAACTTCACGTACTCCTCGCCTCAGGCCACTCCTTTGTCTACTCGCCACTCGCTCTCAGCTCTGCCTTCGGATGAGTCCGTAGAGCTGAGTGGCCCGTACCCAGAGCTTGTTGGCTGCCTCATGTACCTGATGACCTGCACACGACCTGACCTAGCATACCCTCTTAGCATCTTGGCACGCTATGTTGCTCCTGGGAGACACCGACCAGAGCACATGGCTGCAGCAAAGAGGGTGTTGCGCTACTTGTGCAGTACGTCGGGCATGGGGCTAGTGCTTGGAGGGCGACGTCGAGTGGTCCTCACAGGTCACGCAGACGCTTCTTGGGCTGACGACCAGGCTACGCAGCGGTCGTCACAGGGTTACACCTTCAGCCTTGGTTCCGGCTCTGTTTCGTGGCGGTCTACCCGCTCGTCTACTGTTCTCGGCTCCAGCTGTGAGGCTGAGATCTACGCGGGGGCCATGGCTGCACAGGAGCTACGCTGGCTCACCTACCTGCTGACTGATCTAGGAGAGCCACCTCGTTCTCCTCCAGTTCTGTATGTAGACAACAAGGCCATGCTGGCCTTGTGTCGGGAGCACAGACTGGAGCACAGAACGAAGCACATTGCTCTTCGCTACTTCCTTGCTCGTGAGCTGCAGCAGCGTGGTCAGCTGCGCCTTGCTTACCTGGCCTCTGAGGCCAACACTGCTGATATCTTTACCAAGGCACTTCCGCCTTGTGATCATCAGCACTTCTGTACGATGCTAGGTCTTGTGCCTACTTGGCCTCACTTGCTCACTTCTTGACCTTGCTTGTACTGTGATCTTTCTATACCTGCACTTGCTTGTTTACCTTTATATATGATCTTGCATGTGAACTGGCTAGTGGCCTTGAACTTGTGCTCGGAATGTGTGGTGACGTTGTGATCCACCCTGAGCTTGCTTTGCTTTGCTTGACTGGTCTTGTGACCTCTTGTTCTCCCCCACTTTGCCTATGGGGGTGTTTCAAACTCATATGCTATAGTCTGTGTAGGCTGTAGTGGGGAATACAATATAGGGTACAACACTTTTAGGTTTTCCTACTTGTACCCACCTGCTTGCTAGTTCATTTCATTCCTCATTTCTTCACATAAGCATGGGGGGGAATAAGAGGTAAGCTATAGGTCAGGATGCGATGTTTTGGAGCCAGAGCTGCTTTTATCTCTGCGTCGGTAGGATTCCGTGAGAGTAGATGGAATAAACTTGGGCTCTCACAGGCATGAGAGTTTTGGTATACAAACTCAGTCGAAGTGGGTCAAGTTCTAAACTGGCAAAAGCGGAGTGTTTCCGCCGTTGGTTTTTGAACCCCCACCCCCCGCCCTCCATCTTCTTCCAATGTTCGTTTACTCCTTAGAGGGGCACTTCTGGAGGCAGGGTTACCCCGTTTTCATGTGATAAACCTTTGCCTTTCGCTCGAAGTATGTAGACCGCAGCTTTAAGGAGGTCTATAAGGATCATTGAGCAGCCATGAAGCTCGTAAGTCAGGATGAATGCGCGGCGTGCCATCAAACGACATATCAATGAAGCGAAGCTTTGTGGCACGGGAGATGCAAGCCGCTGCCCGACACTTGTTTTTGACAGATTGTTTGGAACAGCGCCAAAGGAATATTTTGAAGGCGATAAGGAACTGAGTGAGTATGAGCTGGAGGGTTTCAAACGAGGAGGATGTCACGTCGCGATATCTCGTATCACACCGATTATTCCATATAATCTTTGCCGTAGCGCAAATGAGGAGATTCCGAGGGACAGTTTGACCAACCATTGAAGAAAGGGGAAAATAAACTTGCTCTGTAGAGAGATGAATTCCGAGGTGGCAACGAGCAACTGAGCGCAAAGCTTGAGTCGTCGAGACAGCTACCAGGCCTCAGATTCGTTTTGGCCTAGGTTGAAAAATCAGAGCTGGTACAAAACGTTTTGCTGAAAATCAGAGAAATAAGCCATTTTATGCTGTTTTACACTAGAAATCTAATAAAAAATCCTGTTTCTTTTCAACAAATTGCTGAAAATTCAGCCTCACTTCTAAAAAAGGTCTGAAATCTCAGCCTTCTTTACCTAAATCAGCCTTTTTTTGCTGACTTATGAGCAGAGCAATTTTTTGGATTTGACCTACCCTTGTGATCACTGTACCATAGGTTAAAAAACCTGATTATCAGTGTACCCCTTGTAAAAATACTTTCCTATCAGGGTTTTCCTAACTGTCAAAAAAATTACCCTGTCACATCAGTATACGGTTAAGTAAAAACCTAGCCAATGGTGGCCCACTGTATACGAGCACATGCGTTGTCAAGGCCGAAATTCCGGCTTCGACAGTTGCCTACGGGAAATCCAAGGTTACGGGAAAGGGGGGGTGGGTGTACTGGGGGGCGGGGGGGGGGGGGGGGGGGGGGGGGTTAGGGTACTCGGTACAGGGTAAAACCCGTTATGGGATTCCGGAACCCTTGGGCATCAGTATGCCTCACACAAAAATTCTGGTACATCAGGGTAAAACAACTCCCCAAAAAAAACCCTAGGCCATCAGTGTCACTATCAAAAACCACCCTGATTATCAGGGTATCAGGGTGATTTACACTGATAAAAATTTGGCCTGCTTCTGAGGCCCTGTACCGGGAACTCAAAGAAGAGGTGCGAGAGCGACTCCGAAGAGCCAGTTCGACAGGAAAGGCAAATACCCCGATCAGCTGCAAAGGTGTAGCGGGAACCTCTCGGGAGGGAGCGGATGTAAAAGCGGAAGAGTACGTCCCGTTGAAGACTCTTCTGATCACGAAGGAAGCTATGGGAGAGGTCAGGAAAAACTGGAGGAGGAGGACCAGTGAGAGCAGCTGTCCACCGAGTATCGTGGTCTAGTGGTTGCCGCTGATAGAGAAGGCGTCGGATGGATGCGAGTGTGGGGGTGCCCCCCGAGAGAATCTCCAGACGCGCGCCAAGCCTTGCATCCTCATGAAGAGGCCCAAACAGCCGACGACCCTGTACATGAGCACACATTACATGCACAATATTAAATGTGGAAATGTAAATCATTTCTTTTTGAAAGATAAAATCTTTAGATACTTGGAAGATATGTGCGGTGAGCAGACGGGGTGGAGAGAACAAAGCAGCTTCAAAGGCAAGGGAGGGTAATGTAAAAGGGGTGTTAACTGGGATAAACCAATCCCCGGCTGCCACCTGGGGAGAAGGCGGGTTGGAGAGTAGAAGTTTCCACTTACGGGGAATGGCTTCAAAGATCTCGTGAAGAATTCTATGACCAGCAGGGTACTCAGAGGGGGGAAAATGCTCAATAAATTCCTCGTCAGAAATGGGACAAGCAGCCGAGGAGGTAGAACGAAATATGTGCCCTACTCTTATTTCATGAAAGAGAAGAAAGTGCTCCCCCTTAAGGGTACCGAAAGGGGTATTGTTGGGTTTGAGGATAGACGGGTTGAAAGCAAAAGGTTCATTGAGAATACAGCGCGGATCAAGTTGGGGAGGATGAATAGTAGGCTTGAGAGAGAGGAAGAAAGAAAGTTCGTCACGGATTCGCGGGGGGGTGGAGGGGGGCAGAATACCCGGACGAAGAATGGCCTCGTGTGCAAGGAAATCGTGATGCCCGTAAGGTAGGGGAATGCATGTGCGGGCTACCGACTCAGCGGAGGAAACACCAAAACGGCGCAGGGCACGTTGAATCGAAAGAGCCCAAATTTGGGTGGAGGGGGCCGTTGCCCCTAAGCCACCATGCTTAACCCGGTTGTACAAGATTCTTTTGGGAATTAGTTGCTGAGTACGTCCTTGTTCTTTGAACTTTGACGTCCCAAGGAAGGTACTTACTGTACGATCAAGACTTTTGCAACTCTCGGTAGGAGCTGGTTGAAAGCGAACAGGGAAAGAAATAACGGAATTAAGGTATGTCGAGCAGAGGTATTTTCGGCACGTGGCAGTGGCGTGAAAAGTGGCGAGAAATTTAGTAATGTGTTGTACACGAGCGAGGGTTGTGATCCAGGTAGTGAGCCCAGGGGAGCCAAGTTCCACAAAGATCCCTAGTACACGTTCAGCTTCATGTGGGAGGCGAGTCGGGATTTGGCCTGCGGTAGTGATGTGAGAAGATGGGACGTTGAAACGTATGATTGAGCATTTTTCCCAGTTGGGGTATTCACCCGGCACAGTGGCAAACTGGGTGAGAAGGCCAAGAGAAATGGCAAGTCCGGCATTAGAATTAAGAAATAAGGTGATATCGTCAGCGTAGCAGGCCATCAGACGACGTTGCATGGGAGAAAGGGCAAAACCAGGGAGGTAGAGAGAAGTGTAACGATGAAAAATTTCGATCATACAGATAAACATGAGTAGTGCTAGTGGGCAGCCTTGCCGAACGCCCATGTTAACTGGGAAGACAGGGCCCTCGTTGTTATTGACTGAGATGCAGGTGGATGTGCCGGAGTGCATAAGGCGGACCCAATGGATTAAAGTTTCAGGAACACCCAAGTGTGCAAGGCATTGCAGAAGGAATTGACGATCCATAGAATCATAGGCCTTACGAAGGTCGACAGTCAGTACTAGGAGGGGTGCATAGGTGAACAAGGCCCAGTCCATAATGTAAAGTGTATCATTGATGGTATCCCCGATTTTCCGTGTTGAATGAACGCCGTTTGCGAAGGGTGAATCTGTCATAGGTCCACTGGTGATCCCCGATTGATCCTGGAGAGGGTTACAGGCGCGTTCGCCTGGGGGGTTATGGGCGCACTGACCCGCTACTGAAACAAGCCCTTTTATCCCAATGGTCTAGTGGTTGGGATTATGAGATGGTATCCAGAGCGAAGGTCTCGGGTTCGAATCCCGGTGTGTGCACTTCGGGCATCCCAGTGCGGGGGGGTGTCAGAAATCCACTAGTGATCCCCGATTGATCCTGGAGAGGGTTACAGGCGCGTTCGCCTGGGGGGTTATGGGCGCACTGACCCGCTACTGAAACAAGCCCTTTTATCTCAATGGTCTAGTGGTTGGGATTCTGAGAGAATCATACGCGGGAGGGCTTTTTGAAGTCTGTTTGCAAGACACTACGCGAGGATTTTATAGTCAGCATTCATGAGGGTGATTGGGCGAAGGTTATCTGGCCGGAAGGAGTCTCCTTTTTTTGGAATGAGTACTGTGCGGCCTCGAAGCATGGAAGGGGGGAGGGAGGTGAACGGAACCGTTGGGTTGAGTAGAGCGTGGAAGGCTAGGGCAAATCTGGGCTTGTAGTGTTTGTACAGTTCACCCGGGAGGCCATCAGGGCCGGGGGTTTTCCCTCGTGCAAGCTGAGAGATGGCTTTTCCAACCTCATGCAGAGAGATGGGAGCAGCAAGGTGGGCGAGAAGAGATGAGGGTAGATGGGGAATGTGTTGCCAAAAGGAAGCATCCCTCGAAATACAGGTTCGTCCACTATAGAGGGATTTAAAAAAATTGGTACAGATCATGGTCATCGTGGGTAGATCCGTGGTGGCTTGTCCGTTTGGCATAGTGATGGACGAAATGAGAGAGGCTTCGGAGCGTGAGCCAAGACCGACTAGTAGGGATGAGAGCCCCATTTTCCGATGACTTTCAACTTTGAGTTTCGCTTTTAGGGCCACTTCTGCCGTTTTCGAAGCCTCATATGAAGCAAGTTGTTGTTTGGCGCGTAGGAGAGAGCTTGTAACCAAGGGAACAGATGATTGAGTAGCTACTTGGAGCTGCAAGGTGCAGACCAATTGACGTAGGTGGTCCATAGATTTAGAGACGCGTTGTCGCTCGTAGGAAGAGAATCGTTTGAGGGTGAGGCAGAGGCTGAATTTCCACGGATCCCAGCCGATAGGGGAGGGAGAGGGGGGGAGGAGACTAAGATGATCATCAATGATGCAAGGGAGAGCGGGTCGGTGTAGGAGGGACGTACTAAGGCGCCAAGGCCTTGGAGCGATCATTGGATTATCAAACAAGAGGGAACAAAGTGGGGCCAGAGCATGATCCGAAACACCAGAGGGAGTGAGAATATAAGGGGTGGCAGAGAGACGGTGTTGCAAAGTGCGGGAGATATAGATATGATCCAGACGGGCTGCTGGAGGGGGTGCTGAAGGGGAGGCATTGGATCGTTGGCGACTAAAAAAAGAGAAGAGCGTTACGTTGGAGTGAAGAAGACGGAATGAGTCGGCGAGGGAGTGCCGCGCCATGAGGGTGGAAAACAAGGTTGCTTCACTGCGCTCATGCCCATGCAGCAGACGATTGCGATCAAGGGCACAGTCAACCGAGTTGAAATCGCCTACGAGGATAGTAAAGGCGGCCGATGATGGGGCTTCTAGGGCAGAGGAGAGAGTGGACCGCCACCACATTCGACGAGCGATAGTAGCTGTAGGGGCGTAGATTGCGATTAGGCGCATTTGCTCATGTAGATAGTTCAGGTGGACCGAGAGGAGTCTACCGTCAAGAGAAGGTGCATGTGAGGAGATGGTGATAGCCTTGTTAAAGATTAGGACAGAGATACCACCGGGTGCTGGGTGTGTTGAAGTAGTGAAGGAGGGTGCATGAGCGGCATCATTGGGGCGAAAAGTGAGTGTGAGTTTATGGATATTTGAAGTCAAGCGTGTGTCAACAAGGACAAAAATATCAACTTTAACAGCGTGGGAAGAAATCCATTGTTTTAAGCAGTTCATTTTGTATGCATGGTTGATACCATTAACGTTGAGTGTTAGCAAACGGATGTAGGTTCTCATTCAATAGATATAGGGACCCCCTGCATTCGAAAGAACACGGATCCACAGGGGTAGTGAATTGATGCGCGATAAGAGAAGGGATGAGTGCGAGAGGCAAGCCAGTGCCCCTGATTTGCATTATTATATATAGCTGGGACAAGCGAAAGCGATAAGAAAGACAACAAAAAGCATAGGCAACCACACCGATGAAGAAGGGGTAGCATAAACGTCGCAGCCTGAAATGCTAGGCACGAAGGAACTCTGCGATACGTGTCAGAATCCCAACCACTAGACAACTGGGATAAAAGGGCTTGTTTCAGTAGCGGGTCAGTGCGCCCATAACCCCCCAGGCGAACGCGCCTGTAACCTTCTCCAGGATCAATCGGGCATCCACAGTGCAGATCTACTGACACCCCCCCACACTGGGAGGCCCAGGACAAAGCACAGCGGCAACGGCCTACATGTGCATACACCGGGAATCGAACCCGAGACCGCTCTGATACCATGTCAGAATCCCAACCACTAGACCGTTGGGATAAAAGGGCTTGTTTCAGTAGCGAGTCAGTGCGCCCATAATCCCCCAGGCGAACGCGCCTATAACCTTCTCCAGGATCAATCGGGCATTCAAAGTGCAGATCTACTGACAATACGCGGTGTTTCGAGTAGCGTCATAGCGCGCCAGGTGCTGTACTTTTCTTGGCAGTTGGGAGGTGAGCGGTGGCCCGCTGGCAAGCCGAATGGGTGGGGGAAGCGATGTGTGCCATCGCACTGCCGAGTGCGTGGCCACACTAGAATTCGCACAGCACGCAAGTCCAACTCTCCACCTCTGAGTCCAGTCCGATGAGCAGAAGCCCAGGGTCATTGCGGACCGCCGTAGGGGCGGCATGCGTTAACGGGAATGGAGTGTTGGCCCCGCCCTCGCTTGGGCAACGCCGACGACTTGGTCAGATGTACGGGAGTAGCAGCCGACCATTCACAGTGGGAGAGCAGCTTGACAGGCTACGTTGAGCTGCAGGGGACCGCTGTGGCGTTGCTGTCGACCAGGGAGCTCGACAGCTGCAACTGACTGGCTTGGGCGACGGGTGGGCCATCCGGGAGGTTGTCGGAGCACTCCCTCGACCTATAGTTTGACGGGGAGGTCTGCGGAACATCCCGTCAACCTACAGGTCGACCGGGAGGTCCGCGAAGCATCCCGTCGACCTGCTGCTCGACTGGGAGGTCAACGGAGCAGTTCTGGTCGACAAAAGGGGGTCCGTCGACCACGGGGTAGCTCGACGTGATCTGTGGTTGACCAGGGGCATCTGGTGGTCAAACAAAGGAAGCTATGGTCAACCAGAGGCACCTGGTGGTCGACCGGAGGCACTGGTGGTCGACCGGAGCACCTGGTGGTGTCCGGGTCGATCGGGTAACCTGCTCGACGAGTTCTGCGGAGGCACGCGAACGTCGTCGAGGTCGCGATGGCGAAGGCGACTTCGGGATGGTATCCTAAAGTCGATGTGGCTCGTCAAGCGCAGACAACAGCCGACGGATCCACAACGAAGCAAGTCGGGCCAATCGTTTGCAAGCACCTACAAGCGTGCGCACTGCTGTCTTCTACGAGGCAACGCTGGACAGCCGCTCTGCTGCAGCGTTGGCACACCGTCGACCTATAATGCTGGCAGGTCGCTCTTCTGCAGTACTGGCGCGGCTCCTCTACGCAACGCTGGCACGCGGTCGACCATGGTGTGCTGGCGGTCGACCAGGCTAGCTGCAGAGTTGCTAGATGTCTGATGTAGTTATTCTGTCATTGCTTGTTCAATCATTCAGTATTCTCAACCTTTGGTAGTGGAAACTCTTGCCGATTTCTCCCGTGAATGTGCAAGCGCTAAGGAACACAAGCAACGCTATGATTACTCCTAGTAGTTCGTGCCAACCCCCGTAGTCTAGCTCACTACCGTTGTAGAGTGTATCTCCGCATGGTGCAGTGAGCGTGGACGGCCCCGCAACTTACCTTCAGATAGGAGCCAACTTTTGCACCTACTAAGTCGTTCGTAGGCCGACAGCAGCGTTAGTCGCCATGGTCGACCCCGTAATTGATGCGAGCGTAGTGGATACCTTGGAGGCACGACTGGCTGATGCGAGGAGACGCCACGCGGATGGCGAGTACGGGACGATCCCCTTGGTGATCGTCGAGTTGGGCATCCGGTCGCAGTGGGCGACGGAACACCCTTCCCATCCTGCATCTCCTCGACCGGTGCGAAACGAGGATGGCGCCGACGACGAGGTTGACGCCGGTGCTCGAGTCAGCGGCAGCGAAGGCACGAGGCAGACGGGGGGTGATCAAGGTTGACGGTGGCGTCGACGGGATACAGGCGCGGGTGCAGCGGTCGATGGCAGCTGCAGGCAGCTCGCGTGGTGACGTTGATGCTCGACGTCGATCTCCTCTACGAAGCGGTGGAGGGCTCTCCGCGACAACGCATGTGACGGCGGGCGGAATTGCGCCGGCGTATGGATACTTCAAGTTCTCGCCGGACCGGATCACCGTCACACCGCTGCAAGGTCGATGGGACCTCATCACCTGGAGGGAGTCGATCGAACCTCAGTTGGAGGTCGTCGGGCTGAAGGGCTTCGTCGACGGCACCGTGCCAACTTCGCCCGAGGATGATGTCAAGCTGCGTTGAGAGTTTGGTGCTGCTCACCTGCTCACCTTCATGGTCATCTCGAGGTGCTGCTCGCCTGTGGTTCAGCTAGCGCTTCGGAGCTGTCGAGAGGGGCTTGATGCTGGTCACCAAGCATGGCGCTTCATCCTGTCGACGTACCAGGTGAAGGACGACCTGTACATCGGCCAGCTGGAGGAGAAGATGACTCACATTCGAATGGGCGAGCAGGAGTCGGCGACGGACTACTGCAACCGTGCTCGACAGATCCTGGCTGAGATGCGGATGGCGGGCGCCGAGTACTCGACGGCGTCCTACATCACCCACCTCGTCAAGGGCCTGCCGCGCGGCTACAACCTCATAAAGAGGATGATGATGGTGCCCGACACGCATGAGTCCCTCGACGAGGACTCCATCACCAGCTACATCCTTCAAGACAAAGCTATGCAGGAGGCAGAGCAGCCCACGGAGCTGTCAAATTATAATATTGTGTAGGCTATAGTAGGGTAGCCTATATGGGGTACACATTTCTAGGGTTGCATATTTGTATCACTTCCATTCCTTAGTCATTCATTCTCGTTCTCATTTTCTCATGGTATCGAGCAGGTTCCCCTGTGGGAACTGTGCCTAGGGCCCACCCAAGTTCGATTCTTTTTTTCCTGCCCGAAGCGCGCTCCGCCCCAGTCGCGCTCTCACCTCATCGAGCCGCCCTAGCGGCCCCTATGCCCTAGCGGCCCTCCCTACCTTAGCGGCCCCGTCGCCCGTTCGTGCGACCCCGCCACCTACTAGCGTGGCCCCGCCACCTGCATTCACGGCCCCGCCGCCCTACGTCGCGACCCCGCCGCCCTAACTGCGGCCTCGCCGCCCTACTCCTGCGGCCCTGCCGCCCTACTTCGCGGCCCCGCCGCTCTACGTCGCGGCCCCGCCGCCCTGTTCAGCGGCCCCGCCGCCCCACTTCGCAGCCCCGCAGCCCCACTTCGCGGCCCCGCCGCCCTGCTTCAGCGGCCCCGCCGCCCGTCTGCTGCGGCCCCGCCGCCCCACTTCGCGGCCCCGCCGCCCCACTTCGTGGCCCCGCCGCCCTACTTCAACAGGCCCCGCTGCCCTACTTCAGCAGCCCCGCCGCCCTACGTCTGCGGCCCCGCCGCCCGTCTGCTGCGGCCCCGCCGCCCTACACCTGCGGCCCCGCCGCCCTACTTCAAGGGCCCCGCCGCCCTACTTCACCGGCCCCGCCGCCCTACGTCAACGGGTCCCGCCACCCGTCTGCTGCGGCCCCGCCGCTCTCCCCTCCTGCAGCAACGCGCCCGAGCCGCAGACCGCCGCGCCGCCCTGTACCAGAGGAGCCGAGCCGCCCTGCTGCCGAGCCGCCTGGCCCCCCACCAGCCGAGCCGCCATGCAGCCGAGCCGCCCAGCCGCCGAGCCGCCGAGCCGCTGAGCCGCCCAGCAGCCGAGCCGCCCAGCCGCCGAGCCGCCCTACAGTTGAGCCGCCCGAGCAGCCCTGTCCGGTGAGCACAGCCTCTCTGTCACTGCGTGCCCTTCCCCTACTGCTTGCACTGCTAGTCTACCGTCGTCATGACTACCCCTAGTGTCCTCGCTTTTGACGCTGAGGGTCGAGCCATTGACTTTGAGGTCTGGGTCGACGACCTGCAGCTATTCTTATAGTGCGATAGGGCGGACGGTCTTTCTCTCTTTGACCTCACCTCTGGCGCCTCTCCTGCACCTGCTGCTGATGCTGATCCCACTGTTCGCTCTCAGTGGGCCACCCGCGATGCTGCTGCACGTCTTGCTGTGCGTCGCCACCTGCCTACCACTGAGCGCGCGCACTTTAGTCAGTACAAGAGTGCTCAGACCTTGTACGACGCTGTAGTTGCGCGCTACTCTTCCCCTGCCACTGCTGCACTGAGCCGCCTCATGCTACCGTACCTCTTCCCTGACCTTGCTGCATTTCCCACAGTTGCTGACCTCATTACGCACCTCCGCACTAGTGACACTCGCTACCGCGCCGCCCTGCCTCTTGAGTTCTGCGCCAAGAACCCCCCCCTCGCCTCAGGCCACTCCTTTGTCTACTCGCCACTCGCTCTCAGCTCTGCCTTCGGATGAGTCCGTAGAGCTGAGTGGCCCGTACCCAGAGCTTGTTGGCTGCCTCATGTACCTGATGACCTGCACACGACCTGACCTAGCATACCCTCTTAGCATCTTGGCACGCTATGTTGCTCCTGGGAGACACCGACCAGAGCACATGGCTGCAGCAAAGAGGGTGTTGCGCTACTTGTGCAGTACGTCGGGCATGGGGCTAGTGCTTGGAGGGCGACGTCGAGTGGTCCTCACAGGTCACGCAGACGCTTCTTGGGCTGACGACCAGGCTACGCAGCGGTCGTCACAGGGTTACACCTTCAGCCTTGGTTCCGGCTCTGTTTCGTGGCGGTCTACCCGCTCGTCTACTGTTCTCGGCTCCAGCTGTGAGGCTGAGATCTACGCGGGGGCCATGGCTGCACAGGAGCTACGCTGGCTCACCTACCTGCTGACTGATCTAGGAGAGCCACCTCGTTCTCCTCCAGTTCTGTATGTAGACAACAAGGCCATGCTGGCCTTGTGTCGGGAGCACAGACTGGAGCACAGAACGAAGCACATTGCTCTTCGCTACTTCCTTGCTCGTGAGCTGCAGCAGCGTGGTCAGCTGCGCCTTGCTTACCTGGCCTCTGAGGCCAACACTGCTGATATCTTTACCAAGGCACTTCCGCCTTGTGATCATCAGCACTTCTGTACGATGCTAGGTCTTGTGCCTACTTGGCCTCACTTGCTCACTTCTTGACCTTGCTTGTACTGTGATCTTTCTATACCTGCACTTGCTTGTTTACCTTTATATATGATCTTGCATGTGAACTGGCTAGTGGCCTTGAACTTGTGCTCGGAATGTGTGGTGACGTTGTGATCCACCCTGAGCTTGCTTTGCTTTGCTTGACTGGTCTTGTGACCTCTTGTTCTCCCCCACTTTGCCTATGGGGGTGTTTCAAACTCATATGCTATAGTCTGTGTAGGCTGTAGTGGGGAATACAATATAGGGTACAACACTTTTAGGTTTTCCTACTTGTACCCACCTGCTTGCTAGTTCATTTCATTCCTCATTTCTTCACATAAGCATGGGGGGGAATAAGAGGTAAGCTATAGGTCAGGATGCGATGTTTTGGAGCCAGAGCTGCTTTTATCTCTGCGTCGGTAGGATTCCGTGAGAGTAGATGGAATAAACTTGGGCTCTCACAGGCATGAGAGTTTTGGTATACAAACTCAGTCGAAGTGGGTCAAGTTCTAAACTGGCAAAAGCGGAGTGTTTCCGCCGTTGGTTTTTGAACCCCCACCCCCCGCCCTCCATCTTCTTCCAATGTTCGTTTACTCCTTAGAGGGGCACTTCTGGAGGCAGGGTTACCCCGTTTTCATGTGATAAACCTTTGCCTTTCGCTCGAAGTATGTAGACCGCAGCTTTAAGGAGGTCTATAAGGATCATTGAGCAGCCATGAAGCTCGTAAGTCAGGATGAATGCGCGGCGTGCCATCAAACGACATATCAATGAAGCGAAGCTTTGTGGCACGGGAGATGCAAGCCGCTGCCCGACACTTGTTTTTGACAGATTGTTTGGAACAGCGCCAAAGGAATATTTTGAAGGCGATAAGGAACTGAGTGAGTATGAGCTGGAGGGTTTCAAACGAGGAGGATGTCACGTCGCGATATCTCGTATCACACCGATTATTCCATATAATCTTTGCCGTAGCGCAAATGAGGAGATTCCGAGGGACAGTTTGACCAACCATTGAAGAAAGGGGAAAATAAACTTGCTCTGTAGAGAGATGAATTCCGAGGTGGCAACGAGCAACTGAGCGCAAAGCTTGAGTCGTCGAGACAGCTACCAGGCCTCAGATTCGTTTTGGCCTAGGTTGAAAAATCAGAGCTGGTACAAAACGTTTTGCTGAAAATCAGAGAAATAAGCCATTTTATGCTGTTTTACACTAGAAATCTAATAAAAAATCCTGTTTCTTTTCAACAAATTGCTGAAAATTCAGCCTCACTTCTAAAAAAGGTCTGAAATCTCAGCCTTCTTTACCTAAATCAGCCTTTTTTTGCTGACTTATGAGCAGAGCAATTTTTTGGATTTGACCTACCCTTGTGATCACTGTACCATAGGTTAAAAAACCTGATTATCAGTGTACCCCTTGTAAAAATACTTTCCTATCAGGGTTTTCCTAACTGTCAAAAAAATTACCCTGTCACATCAGTATACGGTTAAGTAAAAACCTAGCCAATGGTGGCCCACTGTATACGAGCACATGCGTTGTCAAGGCCGAAATTCCGGCTTCGACAGTTGCCTACGGGAAATCCAAGGTTACGGGAAAGGGGGGGTGGGTGTACTGGGGGGCGGGGGGGGGGGGGGGGGGGGGGGTTAGGGTACTCGGTACAGGGTAAAACCCGTTATGGGATTCCGGAACCCTTGGGCATCAGTATGCCTCACACAAAAATTCTGGTACATCAGGGTAAAACAACTCCCCAAAAAAAACCCTAGGCCATCAGTGTCACTATCAAAAACCACCCTGATTATCAGGGTATCAGGGTGATTTACACTGATAAAAATTTGGCCTGCTTCTGAGGCCCTGTACCGGGAACTCAAAGAAGAGGTGCGAGAGCGACTCCGAAGAGCCAGTTCGACAGGAAAGGCAAATACCCCGATCAGCTGCAAAGGTGTAGCGGGAACCTCTCGGGAGGGAGCGGATGTAAAAGCGGAAGAGTACGTCCCGTTGAAGACTCTTCTGATCACGAAGGAAGCTATGGGAGAGGTCAGGAAAAACTGGAGGAGGAGGACCAGTGAGAGCAGCTGTCCACCGAGTATCGTGGTCTAGTGGTTGCCGCTGATAGAGAAGGCGTCGGATGGATGCGAGTGTGGGGGTGCCCCCCGAGAGAATCTCCAGACGCGCGCCAAGCCTTGCATCCTCATGAAGAGGCCCAAACAGCCGACGACCCTGTACATGAGCACACATTACATGCACAATATTAAATGTGGAAATGTAAATCATTTCTTTTTGAAAGATAAAATCTTTAGATACTTGGAAGATATGTGCGGTGAGCAGACGGGGTGGAGAGAACAAAGCAGCTTCAAAGGCAAGGGAGGGTAATGTAAAAGGGGTGTTAACTGGGATAAACCAATCCCCGGCTGCCACCTGGGGAGAAGGCGGGTTGGAGAGTAGAAGTTTCCACTTACGGGGAATGGCTTCAAAGATCTCGTGAAGAATTCTATGACCAGCAGGGTACTCAGAGGGGGGAAAATGCTCAATAAATTCCTCGTCAGAAATGGGACAAGCAGCCGAGGAGGTAGAACGAAATATGTGCCCTACTCTTATTTCATGAAAGAGAAGAAAGTGCTCCCCCTTAAGGGTACCGAAAGGGGTATTGTTGGGTTTGAGGATAGACGGGTTGAAAGCAAAAGGTTCATTGAGAATACAGCGCGGATCAAGTTGGGGAGGATGAATAGTAGGCTTGAGAGAGAGGAAGAAAGAAAGTTCGTCACGGATTCGCGGGGGGGTGGAGGGGGGCAGAATACCCGGACGAAGAATGGCCTCGTGTGCAAGGAAATCGTGATGCCCGTAAGGTAGGGGAATGCATGTGCGGGCTACCGACTCAGCGGAGGAAACACCAAAACGGCGCAGGGCACGTTGAATCGAAAGAGCCCAAATTTGGGTGGAGGGGGCCGTTGCCCCTAAGCCACCATGCTTAACCCGGTTGTACAAGATTCTTTTGGGAATTAGTTGCTGAGTACGTCCTTGTTCTTTGAACTTTGACGTCCCAAGGAAGGTACTTACTGTACGATCAAGACTTTTGCAACTCTCGGTAGGAGCTGGTTGAAAGCGAACAGGGAAAGAAATAACGGAATTAAGGTATGTCGAGCAGAGGTATTTTCGGCACGTGGCAGTGGCGTGAAAAGTGGCGAGAAATTTAGTAATGTGTTGTACACGAGCGAGGGTTGTGATCCAGGTAGTGAGCCCAGGGGAGCCAAGTTCCACAAAGATCCCTAGTACACGTTCAGCTTCATGTGGGAGGCGAGTCGGGATTTGGCCTGCGGTAGTGATGTGAGAAGATGGGACGTTGAAACGTATGATTGAGCATTTTTCCCAGTTGGGGTATTCACCCGGCACAGTGGCAAACTGGGTGAGAAGGCCAAGAGAAATGGCAAGTCCGGCATTAGAATTAAGAAATAAGGTGATATCGTCAGCGTAGCAGGCCATCAGACGACGTTGCATGGGAGAAAGGGCAAAACCAGGGAGGTAGAGAGAAGTGTAACGATGAAAAATTTCGATCATACAGATAAACATGAGTAGTGCTAGTGGGCAGCCTTGCCGAACGCCCATGTTAACTGGGAAGACAGGGCCCTCGTTGTTATTGACTGAGATGCAGGTGGATGTGCCGGAGTGCATAAGGCGGACCCAATGGATTAAAGTTTCAGGAACACCCAAGTGTGCAAGGCATTGCAGAAGGAATTGACGATCCATAGAATCATAGGCCTTACGAAGGTCGACAGTCAGTACTAGGAGGGGTGCATAGGTGAACAAGGCCCAGTCCATAATGTAAAGTGTATCATTGATGGTATCCCCGATTTTCCGTGTTGAATGAACGCCGTTTGCGAAGGGTGAATCTGTCATAGGTCCACTGGTGATCCCCGATTGATCCTGGAGAGGGTTACAGGCGCGTTCGCCTGGGGGGTTATGGGCGCACTGACCCGCTACTGAAACAAGCCCTTTTATCCCAATGGTCTAGTGGTTGGGATTATGAGATGGTATCCAGAGCGAAGGTCTCGGGTTCGAATCCCGGTGTGTGCACTTCGGGCATCCCAGTGCGGGGGGGTGTCAGAAATCCACTAGTGATCCCCGATTGATCCTGGAGAGGGTTACAGGCGCGTTCGCCTGGGGGGTTATGGGCGCACTGACCCGCTACTGAAACAAGCCCTTTTATCTCAATGGTCTAGTGGTTGGGATTCTGAGAGAATCATACGCGGGAGGGCTTTTTGAAGTCTGTTTGCAAGACACTACGCGAGGATTTTATAGTCAGCATTCATGAGGGTGATTGGGCGAAGGTTATCTGGCCGGAAGGAGTCTCCTTTTTTTGGAATGAGTACTGTGCGGCCTCGAAGCATGGAAGGGGGGAGGGAGGTGAACGGAACCGTTGGGTTGAGTAGAGCGTGGAAGGCTAGGGCAAATCTGGGCTTGTAGTGTTTGTACAGTTCACCCGGGAGGCCATCAGGGCCGGGGGTTTTCCCTCGTGCAAGCTGAGAGATGGCTTTTCCAACCTCATGCAGAGAGATGGGAGCAGCAAGGTGGGCGAGAAGAGATGAGGGTAGATGGGGAATGTGTTGCCAAAAGGAAGCATCCCTCGAAATACAGGTTCGTCCACTATAGAGGGATTTAAAAAAATTGGTACAGATCATGGTCATCGTGGGTAGATCCGTGGTGGCTTGTCCGTTTGGCATAGTGATGGACGAAATGAGAGAGGCTTCGGAGCGTGAGCCAAGACCGACTAGTAGGGATGAGAGCCCCATTTTCCGATGACTTTCAACTTTGAGTTTCGCTTTTAGGGCCACTTCTGCCGTTTTCGAAGCCTCATATGAAGCAAGTTGTTGTTTGGCGCGTAGGAGAGAGCTTGTAACCAAGGGAACAGATGATTGAGTAGCTACTTGGAGCTGCAAGGTGCAGACCAATTGACGTAGGTGGTCCATAGATTTAGAGACGCGTTGTCGCTCGTAGGAAGAGAATCGTTTGAGGGTGAGGCAGAGGCTGAATTTCCACGGATCCCAGCCGATAGGGGAGGGAGAGGGGGGGAGGAGACTAAGATGATCATCAATGATGCAAGGGAGAGCGGGTCGGTGTAGGAGGGACGTACTAAGGCGCCAAGGCCTTGGAGCGATCATTGGATTATCAAACAAGAGGGAACAAAGTGGGGCCAGAGCATGATCCGAAACACCAGAGGGAGTGAGAATATAAGGGGTGGCAGAGAGACGGTGTTGCAAAGTGCGGGAGATATAGATATGATCCAGACGGGCTGCTGGAGGGGGTGCTGAAGGGGAGGCATTGGATCGTTGGCGACTAAAAAAAGAGAAGAGCGTTACGTTGGAGTGAAGAAGACGGAATGAGTCGGCGAGGGAGTGCCGCGCCATGAGGGTGGAAAACAAGGTTGCTTCACTGCGCTCATGCCCATGCAGCAGACGATTGCGATCAAGGGCACAGTCAACCGAGTTGAAATCGCCTACGAGGATAGTAAAGGCGGCCGATGATGGGGCTTCTAGGGCAGAGGAGAGAGTGGACCGCCACCACATTCGACGAGCGATAGTAGCTGTAGGGGCGTAGATTGCGATTAGGCGCATTTGCTCATGTAGATAGTTCAGGTGGACCGAGAGGAGTCTACCGTCAAGAGAAGGTGCATGTGAGGAGATGGTGATAGCCTTGTTAAAGATTAGGACAGAGATACCACCGGGTGCTGGGTGTGTTGAAGTAGTGAAGGAGGGTGCATGAGCGGCATCATTGGGGCGAAAAGTGAGTGTGAGTTTATGGATATTTGAAGTCAAGCGTGTGTCAACAAGGACAAAAATATCAACTTTAACAGCGTGGGAAGAAATCCATTGTTTTAAGCAGTTCATTTTGTATGCATGGTTGATACCATTAACGTTGAGTGTTAGCAAACGGATGTAGGTTCTCATTCAATAGATATAGGGACCCCCTGCATTCGAAAGAACACGGATCCACAGGGGTAGTGAATTGATGCGCGATAAGAGAAGGGATGAGTGCGAGAGGCAAGCCAGTGCCCCTGATTTGCATTATTATATATAGCTGGGACAAGCGAAAGCGATAAGAAAGACAACAAAAAGCATAGGCAACCACACCGATGAAGAAGGGGTAGCATAAACGTCGCAGCCTGAAATGCTAGGCACGAAGGAACTCTGCGATACGTGTCAGAATCCCAACCACTAGACAACTGGGATAAAAGGGCTTGTTTCAGTAGCGGGTCAGTGCGCCCATAACCCCCCAGGCGAACGCGCCTGTAACCTTCTCCAGGATCAATCGGGCATCCACAGTGCAGATCTACTGACACCCCCCCACACTGGGAGGCCCAGGACAAAGCACAGCGGCAACGGCCTACATGTGCATACACCGGGAATCGAACCCGAGACCGCTCTGATACCATGTCAGAATCCCAACCACTAGACCGTTGGGATAAAAGGGCTTGTTTCAGTAGCGAGTCAGTGCGCCCATAATCCCCCAGGCGAACGCGCCTATAACCTTCTCCAGGATCAATCGGGCATTCAAAGTGCAGATCTACTGACAATACGCGGTGTTTCGAGTAGCGTCATAGCGCGCCAGGTGCTGTACTTTTCTTGGCAGTTGGGAGGTGAGCGGTGGCCCGCTGGCAAGCCGAATGGGTGGGGGAAGCGATGTGTGCCATCGCACTGCCGAGTGCGTGGCCACACTAGAATTCGCACAGCACGCAAGTCCAACTCTCCACCTCTGAGTCCAGTCCGATGAGCAGAAGCCCAGGGTCATTGCGGACCGCCGTAGGGGCGGCATGCGTTAACGGGAATGGAGTGTTGGCCCCGCCCTCGCTTGGGCAACGCCGACGACTTGGTCAGATGTACGGGAGTAGCAGCCGACCATTCACAGTGGGAGAGCAGCTTGACAGGCTACGTTGAGCTGCAGGGGACCGCTGTGGCGTTGCTGTCGACCAGGGAGCTCGACAGCTGCAACTGACTGGCTTGGGCGACGGGTGGGCCATCCGGGAGGTTGTCGGAGCACTCCCTCGACCTATAGTTTGACGGGGAGGTCTGCGGAACATCCCGTCAACCTACAGGTCGACCGGGAGGTCCGCGAAGCATCCCGTCGACCTGCTGCTCGACTGGGAGGTCAACGGAGCAGTTCTGGTCGACGAAAGGGGGTCCGTCGACCACGGGGTAGCTCGACGTGATCTGTGGTTGACCAGGGGCATCTGGTGGTCAAACAAAGGAAGCTATGGTCAACCAGAGGCACCTGGTGGTCGACCGGAGGCACTGGTGGTCGACCGGAGCACCTGGTGGTGTCCGGGTCGATCGGGTAACCTGCTCGACGAGTTCTGCGGAGGCACGCGAACGTCGTCGAGGTCGCGATGGCGAAGGCGACTTCGGGATGGTATCCTAAAGTCGATGTGGCTCGTCAAGCGCAGACAACAGCCGACGGATCCACAACGAAGCAAGTCGGGCCAATCGTTTGCAAGCACCTACAAGCGTGCGCACTGCTGTCTTCTACGAGGCAACGCTGGACAGCCGCTCTGCTGCAGCGTTGGCACACCGTCGACCTATAATGCTGGCAGGTCGCTCTTCTGCAGTACTGGCGCGGCTCCTCTACGCAACGCTGGCACGCGGTCGACCATGGTGTGCTGGCGGTCGACCAGGCTAGCTGCAGAGTTGCTAGATGTCTGATGTAGTTATTCTGTCATTGCTTGTTCAATCATTCAGTATTCTCAACCTTTGGTAGTGGAAACTCTTGCCGATTTCTCCCGTGAATGTGCAAGCGCTAAGGAACACAAGCAACGCTATGATTACTCCTAGTAGTTCGTGCCAACCCCCGTAGTCTAGCTCACTACCGTTGTAGAGTGTATCTCCGCATGGTGCAGTGAGCGTGGACGGCCCCGCAACTTACCTTCAGATAGGAGCCAACTTTTGCACCTACTAAGTCGTTCGTAGGCCGACAGCAGCGTTAGTCGCCATGGTCGACCCCGTAATTGATGCGAGCGTAGTGGATACCTTGGAGGCACGACTGGCTGATGCGAGGAGACGCCACGCGGATGGCGAGTACGGGACGATCCCCTTGGTGATCGTCGAGTTGGGCATCCGGTCGCAGTGGGCGACGGAACACCCTTCCCATCCTGCATCTCCTCGACCGGTGCGAAACGAGGATGGCGCCGACGACGAGGTTGACGCCGGTGCTCGAGTCAGCGGCAGCGAAGGCACGAGGCAGACGGGGGGTGATCAAGGTTGACGGTGGCGTCGACGGGATACAGGCGCGGGTGCAGCGGTCGATGGCAGCTGCAGGCAGCTCGCGTGGTGACGTTGATGCTCGACGTCGATCTCCTCTACGAAGCGGTGGAGGGCTCTCCGCGACAACGCATGTGACGGCGGGCGGAATTGCGCCGGCGTATGGATACTTCAAGTTCTCGCCGGACCGGATCACCGTCACACCGCTGCAAGGTCGATGGGACCTCATCACCTGGAGGGAGTCGATCGAACCTCAGTTGGAGGTCGTCGGGCTGAAGGGCTTCGTCGACGGCACCGTGCCAACTTCGCCCGAGGATGATGTCAAGCTGCGTTGAGAGTTTGGTGCTGCTCACCTGCTCACCTTCATGGTCATCTCGAGGTGCTGCTCGCCTGTGGTTCAGCTAGCGCTTCGGAGCTGTCGAGAGGGGCTTGATGCTGGTCACCAAGCATGGCGCTTCATCCTGTCGACGTACCAGGTGAAGGACGACCTGTACATCGGCCAGCTGGAGGAGAAGATGACTCACATTCGAATGGGCGAGCAGGAGTCGGCGACGGACTACTGCAACCGTGCTCGACAGATCCTGGCTGAGATGCGGATGGCGGGCGCCGAGTACTCGACGGCGTCCTACATCACCCACCTCGTCAAGGGCCTGCCGCGCGGCTACAACCTCATAAAGAGGATGATGATGGTGCCCGACACGCATGAGTCCCTCGACGAGGACTCCATCACCAGCTACATCCTTCAAGACAAAGCTATGCAGGAGGCAGAGCAGCCCACGGAGCTGTCAAATTATAATATTGTGTAGGCTATAGTAGGGTAGCCTATATGGGGTACACATTTCTAGGGTTGCATATTTGTATCACTTCCATTCCTTAGTCATTCATTCTCGTTCTCATTTTCTCATGGTATCGAGCAGGTTCCCCTGTGGGAACTGTGCCTAGGGCCCACCCAAGTTCGATTCTTTTTTTCCTGCCCGAAGCGCGCTCCGCCCCAGTCGCGCTCTCACCTCATCGAGCCGCCCTAGCGGCCCCTATGCCCTAGCGGCCCTCCCTACCTTAGCGGCCCCGTCGCCCGTTCGTGCGACCCCGCCACCTACTAGCGTGGCCCCGCCACCTGCATTCACGGCCCCGCCGCCCTACGTCGCGACCCCGCCGCCCTAACTGCGGCCTCGCCGCCCTACTCCTGCGGCCCTGCCGCCCTACTTCGCGGCCCCGCCGCTCTACGTCGCGGCCCCGCCGCCCTGTTCAGCGGCCCCGCCGCCCCACTTCGCAGCCCCGCAGCCCCACTTCGCGGCCCCGCCGCCCTGCTTCAGCGGCCCCGCCGCCCGTCTGCTGCGGCCCCGCCGCCCCACTTCGCGGCCCCGCCGCCCCACTTCGTGGCCCCGCCGCCCTACTTCAACAGGCCCCGCTGCCCTACTTCAGCAGCCCCGCCGCCCTACGTCTGCGGCCCCGCCGCCCGTCTGCTGCGGCCCCGCCGCCCTACACCTGCGGCCCCGCCGCCCTACTTCAAGGGCCCCGCCGCCCTACTTCACCGGCCCCGCCGCCCTACGTCAACGGGTCCCGCCACCCGTCTGCTGCGGCCCCGCCGCTCTCCCCTCCTGCAGCAACGCGCCCGAGCCGCAGACCGCCGCGCCGCCCTGTACCAGAGGAGCCGAGCCGCCCTGCTGCCGAGCCGCCTGGCCCCCCACCAGCCGAGCCGCCATGCAGCCGAGCCGCCCAGCCGCCGAGCCGCCGAGCCGCTGAGCCGCCCAGCAGCCGAGCCGCCCAGCCGCCGAGCCGCCCTACAGTTGAGCCGCCCGAGCAGCCCTGTCCGGTGAGCACAGCCTCTCTGTCACTGCGTGCCCTTCCCCTACTGCTTGCACTGCTAGTCTACCGTCGTCATGACTACCCCTAGTGTCCTCGCTTTTGACGCTGAGGGTCGAGCCATTGACTTTGAGGTCTGGGTCGACGACCTGCAGCTATTCTTATAGTGCGATAGGGCGGACGGTCTTTCTCTCTTTGACCTCACCTCTGGCGCCTCTCCTGCACCTGCTGCTGATGCTGATCCCACTGTTCGCTCTCAGTGGGCCACCCGCGATGCTGCTGCACGTCTTGCTGTGCGTCGCCACCTGCCTACCACTGAGCGCGCGCACTTTAGTCAGTACAAGAGTGCTCAGACCTTGTACGACGCTGTAGTTGCGCGCTACTCTTCCCCTGCCACTGCTGCACTGAGCCGCCTCATGCTACCGTACCTCTTCCCTGACCTTGCTGCATTTCCCACAGTTGCTGACCTCATTACGCACCTCCGCACTAGTGACACTCGCTACCGCGCCGCCCTGCCTCTTGAGTTCTGCGCCAAGAACCCCCCCCCCCCCCATGTACATCACTCTCTATTACATAGTCACCCGCCTCCCTGACTCCCTTCGCGTAGTCAGGGACCACTTTCTCTCATTCTGTCCCACCACTCTCACTGTTGACCTCCTAGAGAAGGCCCTCCTAGCAGCGGAGAAGAGCATAGTCGCTGTAGGAGCCTCTCGTGGTGACCCTCGCACCCCCATCTTTGAGGGGTGCTCCCCTTCCCCCCTGTTGCCCTCTGTCGCCTCTGCTGCTGCGGCCGACCTACTTGGTCTTGAGTCGGTCGGTGCGGCGTCTGCCCCTAGCGGGAGACGCCGCTCTGGCAAGGGCAAGGGGGGCAAGGGCGCGGGTGGATCTTGCGGGGGTGGTGGAGGTGGCGGTGGAGGCGGCGGAGGGAGTGGGGGTGGCGGTGGGAGTGGTGCCGGGGGTGGAGGTGGCGGTGGCAGCGGCGAAGGCGGAGGCGGGGGTGGCGGTAGCGGTGGGAGCGGAGGCGGCGGTGGCGGCGGAGGTGGAGGCGGCGGTGGTGGAGGAGGTGGAGCTGGTCGAGGTGGTACATCTCAGCAGAGCGGCTCCGGGATTGGTCAGCGCCAGCAGCAGCAGCGTTCTCGGGACATCCCCCCCCCTCAGCAGCTCCGTGAGTGGTACACGCAGCGTCAGCGTGGTGGGGGTTTTGGCCCGTGCACCTACGTCCTTCGCTCCGGCGACCGCACGGGTGAGCAGTGTGGGGGTGCTCACCCCACCCAGCGCTGCTTTGGCCGCCTGACGGACGCTTGGCGTCAGCAGTTCCCCGAGGCTAGTGAGATCCCCCGCTGGGGAAAGCTGTCTAGGGCAGGCGTAGCTATCTTTGATCTTGACTTTGATGCTATCCTTGCTGCCATGTATGCTGTGACTATTAGTGATGAGGGTGACTGTTACCGGTGTTTCCCGCCCGACCCGGGCATTGGTACTGCTGCTCTAAGTACTGGTGAGGCTGCTGCTCTAGGTGCCAGTGCATCCGCGCCCTCAGGTGCTGGTGAGTCTACGCTCTCAGGTACCACGTCGGCTTCAGCCTCCCTCACCTTCACACTTGACTCAGGGGCTTCTCGCTCCTTCTTTCGAGACCGCACCACACTCACGCCGCTTGGTCGGCCAGTTGCAGTCTCCTTGGCAGACCCCTCTGGGGGTCCTGTCCTCTCTCACTTCTCCACTGTCCTCCCGTGTCCGGCTGCCCCCTCTGACACCTTGTCTGGTCTTTACCTCCCCTCGTTCTCTACAAACTTGGTGAGTGGTGCTGACCTGCAGGATACGGGGGTTCACCTGTTCACTCCTGCGCGTCAGCGGGGGACCCACTGCACGGACGCTCGGACAGGCCGTCATCTGGCCACGTTTACACGTCGGCCGGGGTCGAGCCTGTACACACTGACCACTGAGTCTCCTCCAGTCACTGCGTCTAGTCAGGTAGCTGCGTCGGGTCAGGTGTTTGCTGCAGCGTCCAGGTCTGGTCCTGAGTCTGCCCCCTGCTCGTGTCGCCTCCTATCTCACGAGACTCTCCTCTGGCACCACCGTCTTGGTCACCCCTCCCTGCCTCGTCTCCGAGGCATGGCTTCCCGTGTCCTTGTCTCTGGTCTTCCCCGGTCCGTCCCTCCCCTTCCTCCGGGGCCTGGTCCTTCCTATGTCCCCTGTGTCGAGGGGCGGCTCCAAGCTGCCCCTCACTCCTCTCAATTTCCCCCGACAGAGGCCCCGCTACAGACGCTTCACATGGACGTGTGGGGCCCGGCCCGCGTCCGTGGACAGGGTCACGAGCGCTACTTCCTGCTGGTGGTTGACGACTACTTGCGTTACACCACAGTCTTCCCCTTGCGCAGCAAGGGTGATGTCGCTGAGGTGTTGATCGACTGGATCCGCGCAGCTCGTCTCCAGCTCAGGAGGAGCTTCGGCTCGGACTTTCATGTTCTGCGTCTGCACTCTGACCGAGGCGGAGAGTTCTCCTCTGGCCTTTTGCGAGCCTACTGTCGTGCGCGAGGCATCCGCCAGACCTTCACGCTTCCAGACTCTCCGCAGAAAAATGGGATTGCTGAGCCCCGCATTGGCATGGTCATGGACGTCGCTCGTACGTCCATGATGCATGCGGCTGCCCCCCATTTTCTGTGGCCGTTTGCGGTTCGGTACGTGGCGCATCAGATCAACCTTCACCCCAGGGTCTCCAGACCGGAGACCTCCCCAGCCTTGCTGTGGACGGGGAAGGTCGGCGATGCGTCTTCGTTCCATGTCTGGGGATCTCGGGCGTTTGTCTGCGACTTGTCTGCGGACAAGCTGTCCCCTCGTGCTGCTCCCTGTGTCTTCCTTCGCTTCCCCCCTGACGCCCCTGGGTGGCAGTTCTACCACCCCACCTCTCTTCGTGTTCTGTCCTCCCAGGACATCACGTTTGACGAGTCAGTACCCTACTACCGCCTCTTCCCCTACCACACTCCTTCCCTCCCCCCGCCACCGCTCTTCCTTGTGCCAGGTCCCCCCCCGGTCGACCCCCTCCCCCCTCAGGGTCCTGCCCCTTCAAGTGTGTCCCAGGTAGATGCAGTTGAGCCGGTCGAGGTTGCTGGTGACTCTGGTACTGCTGCGGGTGCTGAGCCTGGAGGTGCTGACTCTGGGGGTGCTGCGCGCTTGGGTGCTGAGCCTGGAGGTGCTGCATCTGGGGATGCTGCGACTGGGGGTGCTGAGCCTGGGGGTGCTGAGCCTTGGGGTGCTACGACTTGGGGTGCTGAGCCTAGGGGTGCTACGACTGGGGGTGCTGAGCCTAGGGGTCCTTCGCCTGGGGGTGCTGCGTCTGGAGCTGCTGAGAATGAGGGTGCTGAGTCTGGAGCTACTGAGCCTGGGGGTGCGGAGCCCGCGGCCGCTGGACTTGCTCGTGTGGCGTCTGGCGGTGCTGGGCCTGCTGGTTCTCCGGGTGCCTCGTCTCGGCGGGAGCCACTCTCTCCACAGGAGTTGCGCGAGTGGTTTGCCCGGCGCTGGAGGCGTACTACTGGAGCTGGTGCTTCTTCGGCTGCTGAGGGTGCTGGTGCCGCCGGTCTCGGAGGTGCTAGTCTTGCGAGTGCTACTAGAGTCGGAGCTGCTGAGGGTGTTTGCGCTGAGGCTACTGCTGTCAGCCCTGGCGGCGGTCCTGCTGCGGGTGCTGCTGGTGCTGCTGCAGGTACTGGAGCTGGAGGTGCTGTTGACGCTGGTGCTGCCGCTGGGGGTGCTGGTGCTGTCCCTGCTGTGTCTGGAGTTGCCGCGCGGCCTCGGCCGTACTTTGTTCCGCTCCTTCAGCAGGTTCTTGGTCTTCCTCCTCCCTTAGAGTGTCCACCGCCTGTCCAGTCGCAGTCACAGTTACCGCCGGCCTCCCCACTGCCTTCTCCTTCTCCGTACACTGGTCCTACTGGAGGTCTTGCTGAGCTTCGTGAGCCTGCGTCTCGTCCTGCGTCGCCTGTTCGTGCTGCTCACAGTAGTGGTCGCAGTTCGCGTCAGCGTCCTCCTCCTGTCCCTAGCACGCACCGGATGTCTCTGCGTCCGTCCACTACTCCTCTGCGTGCCCCTTTGCCCTCTCCTCCTGAGTCTTCTCTTCCTGCTCTTGCCGACCCTGAGTCGGATTCTCTTCGTGCTGCCAGTCCTACTGTCACGCGTCTCCTTGCTACTCTCGTCACTGACCCCTCCTTTGAGTCCACTGCTGCGTCTGCTCTTGTTACTCAGCTCGTCGACTTTGCTGCTCGCTGTCGTCTAGACTACGCTGCTAGTCTTGTTGCTGAGTCTGCGTCTGTCTGTCCTCCGTCCGTCGGGGGTGAGTGTGCTCTTGGCACGGACGTCCTTGAGGACAGGCAGGAGGAGTTCCAGTGTCTGGCTGCTGCTTCACCTCATCTTGCGTCCGTACTGCTTACCCCTAAGGGAGACCCGGATGCACTAGACATCCCGACTCCGCGCTCTTACGCGGAGGCGGTAGAGGGTCCCTACTCCTCTCAGTGGCAGGCAGCTATGGATGCAGAGATGGCTTCCTGGAAGTCCACAGGCACCTACGTTGACGCGGTTCCCCCTCCTGGGGCGAACATCGTAAGTGGCATGTGGATCTTCAGGGTGAAGCGGCCGCCGGGCTCTCCACCTGTCTTCAAGGCGCGGTACGTGGCTCGTGGCTTCAGTCAGCGGCAGGGAGTTGGCTACTTTCAGACCTTCTCTCCCACCCCAAAGATGACCACTCTTCGGGTGCTGCTACACGTAGCCGCTCAGCGTGACTACGAGCTTCACTCCCTTGACATCAGCACTGCTTTCCTGCAGGGTAGCCTGCACGAGGAGATCTGGTTGCGCCGTCCACCTGGCTTCACTGGGACTTTCCCTCCTGGCACCTAGTGGAGCCTCCGACGGCCAGTCTACGGTCTCCGCCAGGCACCGCGCGAGTGGCACGACACACTGAGGACTACACTTGCGGCTCTTGGGTTTGCTCCCTCTACTGCTGACCCGTCACTGTTTCTACGCACCGACACCTCTCTGCCGCCGTTCTACATCCTCGTGTACGTCGACGACTTGGTCTTTGCCATAGTTGACACTGCTGGACTCGCCCACGTGAAGTCTGAGCTGCAGAAGAGACACACGTGCACACACCTGGGTGAACTGCGCAGCTACCTTGGCTTGCAGATCACCCAGGACTGAGCACGTCGCACCATTACCCTGACTCAGTCACACATGGTGCAGCAGGTCCTTCAGCGCTTCGGCTTCACGTACTCCTCGCCTCAGGCCACTCCTCTGCCTACTCGCCACTCGCTCTCAGCTCTGCCTTCGGATGAGTCCGTAGAGTCGAGTGGCCTGTATCGAGAGCTTGTTGGCTGCCTCATGTACCTCATGACCTGCACACGACCTGACCTTGCATACCCTCTTAGCATTCTGGCACGCTATGTTGCTCCTGGGAGACACAGACCAAAGCACATGGCTGCAGCAAAGAGGGTGTTGCGCTACTTGTGCAGTACTTCGGGCATGGGACTAGTGCTTGGAGGGCGGAGTCGAGTGGTCCTCACTGGGCACGCGGACGCTTCTTGGGCTGACGACCAGGCTACGCAGCGGTCGTCACAGGGTTACACCTTCAGCCTTGATTCTGGCTCTGTTTCGTGGCAGGCTACTCGCTCGTCTTCTGTTCTCGGCTCCAGTTGTGAGGCTGAGATCTACGCCGGGGCCATGGCTGCACAGGAGCTTCGCTGGCTTACCTACCTGCTGACTGACCTTGGAGAGCCGCCTCGTTCTCCTCCAGTGCTGTACGTAGACAACAAGGCCATGCTAGCCTTGTGTCGAGAGCAGCGCCTGGAGCACAGAACAAAGCACATTGCTCTCCGCTACTTTCTTGCTCGTGAGTTGCAGCAGCGTGGTCAGTTGCGACTTGCGTACGTGGCCTCTGAGGCCAACACTGCTGATGTTTTCACCAAGGCACTTCCGCCTTGTGATCATCAGCGCTTCTGCACTCAGCTGGGTCTTGTGCCTGTCTTGCCTCACTTGCTCACCCCTTGACCTTGCTTGTACTCTCTTACATATATATATACCTGCTCTTGCTTGTTTAGCCTTATATATATGTGTACTCCTGCATGTGAACTGGCCTTGTGGCCTTTACCTTGTGCTCGGACTGTGTGGTGACATTGTGATCCACCCTAGCTTTGTTTGCTTTGCCTGACTGGTCTTGTGACCCCTTGTTCTCCCCCACTTTGCCTATGGGGGTGTGTCAAATTATAATATTGTGTAGGCTATAGTGGGGTAGCCTATATGGGGTACACATTTCTAGGTTGCATATTTGTATCACTTCCATTCCTTAGTCATTCATTCTCATTCTCATTTTCTCAGGAGCTCCTTCCGCAAGCGAGCTACGCTGCACCAACGAAACGGAACCATGAGCGGGAGCAGCGCGAGAGGTCCGGCGGAGGTGGTAGCGGAGGTGGGCGGTCAAAGAAGGAGGACGACAAGAAGAAGTCGAAGCAAGAAAAGGGTCGTGGAGGTGGTGGTCGACGGCGGGAGTACTGGATCTGCGGCGACCCCGACCATCTCTCCTTCGAGTGCCCCGACCGTGACGACAGCGACGAGGACGACAACAATGGAGGCCGCGGTTGATCGGCAAGTCGTCGCCCCCATCAAGATGAGAAGCCGCGCAAGGAGAAGAAGACTTCAAAGAAGGCGTCGTCGACAAAGGAAGTCGACAGCTCCAGCGGCAAGGACCGAGGCGACGGGGAGGCGTCGTGCTCGATGGTCGGCGTGGTGGAGCCGACAGTCTTGCTGGCGCTGGAGGCCAGCGAGGACTTCCAGGCGGTGGCAGCAGCTGTGCAGGCTAACCCGATGGCAGTGCTGCTCGACAGCGGATGCTCCCACCACCTGACGGGGACGAAGGCGATCTTCGTCGACATGGGGCCGAGCGACGACGTGAAGCACGTGCGTGGATTCAACGGCGCACTGCAGCCTGTTGAGGGTCGCAGAACCGTCGCTCTGCAAGGGGAGGCCGGGAAGCAGATTCTAATCCCCGACGTGCTCTAAGTTCCGGGCGTACAGGCGTACCTGCTGTCTTCTGGCCAGCTGAAGGAGAGCGGAGTGCAGGTGCAAGTCGACGGCGATGATATGCTGCTCGTCACAGCGACCGGGGAGGTGCTCGGTCGAGCAAGCTACGCCGGACGAGTCCTCTGCACCGACCTTCGCCCTTGCTTGACGCAGTCACCGTCGACCGAAGTGGTGGCTCTACGGACGATCGTCTCGGCGACGAAGGTGACTCCCGACTGGCTACACGCGAGGCTCGACACGATCAAGAGCTCGGCAAAGCATGAAGTTGTTACTGGGCTCATCGAGCCGTCGACCGGAGCAGACCCGTCGTGTGTTTCGTGCGTCGGAGGAAAGCTGTTGCGGCACACCTTCCCCGACCAGGGCTCGGATGCCGAGGAGGCACTGGCTGTCGTGCACATTGATTTGTGCGGGCCATTTTGGGTGGCTGCTAAGGATGGCAGCTTGTACTTCCTGCTGCTGAAGGATCGCCACCTCCGATTTGTGTGGGCAATGCCGGTCGCTAAGAAGAGCGACGTGCTGCGGGAGTTTCAGAAGTGGCTGGTGCTGGTGGAACGGCAGACGAAAGAGTCTGTACTGTTGCTCCGCTTTGACCGGGGAGGGGAGTTCCTCGGACGGGATTTCACCACCTTCGTCGACGGGAAGGGCATCGTCCACAACCTGACGTGCCCCTACACTCCGCAGCAGAACTGCATGGCTGAGCGGGAGATGCGCACGGTCGTCGAGTCCGTGCGGACGATGCTGCTGCACATGGGCGTGCAGCACCACTGGTGGCACCTCGCTCTTCGACAGGCTGTTTGGGTGCGCAACTGCTTGGAGCGGTCAACGACGCCGCCGGGGACGACTCTGTACCAGCTGGTGACTGGGAAGAAGCCCGATCTCACGCTGGCGCGGGTGTGGGGCTGCATGGTGCAGTTCATGGTTCCCGAGCAGCAGCGCGGTGGGAAGCTGGCGCCGAAGGCTCGCTGGGGGCTTCACATAGGTGTGTCGCCAGAGAGTAAGGGCTGGGAGGTGCTGGACCTGACCGACAACAAGGTGGTCACATCGGTCGAGGTGATCTTCTACGAGATGCTGTCACTGGAGGTGTGGAAGACGAAGTATGGGCCGACGTCGGGGCGAACGCAGGCACACCCGCCGACGGACACCTCGACGGCGACGGTCCTGCTGCTCGCCGACGTCGACGAGCCTGCTGATGAGGATGTTGTGGAGGTTCCTCCACCTTCCCTTGTTCTTGCTCCTCCCTCCCCCGTCGCAGATCGGCTTGCGTTGACACCTGTGTCGGCCACCAGCGATGAGGGGAGCCTTGAGGCGTCGCCTGTGGCGCCGGCCAGTGGCATTGTCGGCAGTCGACAAGGCGCCAAGCTCGTCGACCAGAATCGGAAGCCGCCGATGACAGGGGAGCAGCAGACAAGGGAGCTGGTCGAACACAAGGCAGCAGCAGGCGTGCTGTGGACAGGGGAGCAGCAGACGGGACCATCGACAACAGGCGAGTAGCCGGTCGACGGGTCGAAGCAGTTGGTCAACGACGAAGAGGTCGAGGAGGAAGGGGAGCTGTTGGCGGGAGAGGAGTCCACCAACAGCGACGTGGTGGAGGTTCCGGTCGAGAAGCCTGCGCCGGAGCTGCGGCGCTCTGGTCGAGCTCGACGGCCGCCGGAGCGGCTGAGCTTCCACGCATGCCTGCCACCAGCTGCCTTCACCACGGTGTATGACAAGGTCGACGACGACCTGCTGTACGATGACGCCGAGGAAGATAAAGACTTTCC
This sequence comes from Closterium sp. NIES-65, assembly GCA_948144175.1. NCBI lineage: Eukaryota > Viridiplantae > Streptophyta > Zygnematophyceae > Desmidiales > Closteriaceae > Closterium > Closterium sp. NIES-65. The sequence continues at coordinate 114,892 of CANXME010002262.1, read as the reverse complement.
AGAGCTCGACCCGGACATGCACGCCAACCCCGAGCACCGCTGGGACATCGCGACGATGACGGTGAAGGAGGCGCTGGCGAGCTGGAAGGGTCCAGCGGTGAAGGCTGCCATGGAAGAAGAGATCCGGAGCCTCATCAGCATGGTGACTTGGGAGCTGGTCAAACGCCCACGCGGAGTGAACATCATGAAGAATCGGTGGGTGCTAACGACACCGTAGAGCGCGAGAAGGCGAGGCTGGTCGTGAAGGGCTTCACGTAGGTGTACAGCGCCAACTACGACGAGACGTACTCGCCGGTGAGCAGCTACGTCACGCTGAGGATCTTCCTCGACCTCAACCTGATGCAGCTCGACATGAAGAACGCCTTCTTGCAGAGCAAGCTCGACAGGGTGCTCTACATGTATCAGCCAGACTACCTCGATGATGGGACCGTCCGGCTGTGTAAGCTGCTGAAGAGCCTCTACGGGCAAAAGCAATCGCTGCTGCTGTGATACAGGGCGCTCGACGGTGTGCTACTGGGCGCTGGTTGGAAGAAGAGCCATGTCGACGAGGCGCTCTACTTCAAGACCGGCGACGACGGAGTGACCTGCTGGGTGCTGGTCTATGTCGACGACCTGCTCGCCGCCAGCAGCAGCACCACGATGCTGAAGGAGCTGAAGGAACTGCTGGAGGCCGCCGTCAAGCTGCGTGAGATCTCGCCGGTGGTGAAGTACCTTGGGCTGGAGATCGTGCGCGACAGGCCGGCCAGGAAGCTATGGCTGCACCAGCAGAACTACGCCGACAAGCTGCGTAGGCGCATCATCGACGAGGAGCAGGGCGGTCGAGTCCCGAAGACCCCGGTCTCGGTCGACGCCTACGTCGAGCTGACGTTCGACAATGAGGAGGCCCAGGGGCGCGAGGAGGAGGATTACCGGCAGAAGGTCGGCTCGCTACAGTTCTCGGCGACGTCGACAAGGCCGGACAACGCGTTTGCCTGCAGCAAGCTGGGGAGCGGCCTCACGGTGAGGAGCGACCAGCATTGGCGCGAGGTCGACCGCTGCCTCGCCTACGTCGCCGACACACGCGACACCGCCCTGGAGTTTGGCGGTGGACCAGAGTCGTTGGAGCTGATCGGCTACGTGGACGCCGATGACGCGGGCGACAAGCAGAAGCGGACGAGCTCCGGCGGCTACGTGCTCGTCTTCGGAGGGGCCGCGGTCTCCTGGTCGAGCCAGCGCATCAAGTGCACGACGCTCTCCTTGACCGAGTCGGAGTACGTCGCAGCCACTGACGCCGGTAAGGAGGGGCGTCGACTCCGCTTCCTCCTTGCAGAGTTCAAGCTGCTCGACCCCGGGAAGCCGAATGTCCTCCGCGTGGACAACAAGTCGGCGATCACAGTCGCTGAGGGCATGGGGTTGACGGGCAACCTGAAGCACATCGAGCAACGCTATGCCTGTCTGCAGCACATGGTGAGGCGCGGGAAGTTCGTGCTGAAGTACATCTTGACCACCGAGCAGCCGGCGGATTTCCTGACGAAGGCGCTGCATTTTCCGGCTTTCAACCGGTGCTCGGTCGCCATCGGCCAAGTTAGTCTAGCCGACATCGGCGACGGCGACGATGAGGTGCAGCAGTAGGTGTCGTGCCCTTCTGCATGGCTGGTGCGGTGACGGCGTGCTGTGTGTCGGGTGCACGACAAGGAGGAGTTTTCCCCATTGATTACTGCCGTGTGGGCTGGAGGCCCAAGCGTGAGCGCGGCAGAGGAGTGTTAACGGGAATGGAGTGTTGGCCCCACCCTCGCTTGGGCAACGCTGACGACTTGGTCGGATGTACGGGAGTAGCAGCCGACCATTCACAGTGGGAGAGCTGCTCGACAGGCTACATCGAGCTGCAGGGGACCGCTGTGGCGCTGCTGTCGACCAGGAAGCTCGACAGCTGCAACTAATTGGCCTGGGCAATGGGTGGGCCGTCCGGGTGGTCGATGGAGCAGTCCGTCGACCTACTGTTCGACGGGGAGGTCTGCGGAACATCCCGTCGACCTACAGGTCGACCGGGAGGTCCGCGAAGCATCCCGTCCACCTGCTGCTTGACCGGGAGGTCGACGGAGCAGTTCTGGTCGACGGAAGGGGGTCCGTCAACCAGGGGGTAGCTCGACGGAATCTATGGTCGACCAGAAGCATCTGGTGGTCGAACAAAGGGAGCTGTGGTCGACCAAAGACACCTGGTGGTCGAGCGGAGGCACTGGTGGTCGACCGAAGCACCTGGTGGTGTCCGGGTCGACCGGGTAACCTGCTCGACGAGTTCTGCGGAGGTACGCAAATGTCGTCGAGGTCGCGATGGCGAAGGCGACTTCGGGATGGTATCCTGAAGTCGATGTGGCTCGTCAAGCGTAGACAACAGCCGACGGATCCACAACGAAGCAAGTCGGGCCAATCGTCTGCGCGCACCTGCAAGCGTGCGCACTGCTGTCTTCTACGGGGCAACGCTGGACAGCCGTGACGAGAAGTGAGAATGGAATGAATGAACTATGAAACAGTTGGGTACAAGTACTAACCCTAATTGGGTTGTACCCCTTATGGGCTACCCCACTACAGCCTACACAAATGTATAAGCTATAATGTTCTGACACACCCCCATAGGCAAAGTGGGGGAGAACAAGTGGTCACAAGACCAGTCAAGCAAAGCAAAGCAAAGCAAAGCAATCTCAGGGTGGATCACAAAGTCACCACACAGTCCAAGCACAAGAGTAAGGCCACAAGGCCAGTTCACATGCAAGATCATATATATAAAGGTAAAACAAGCAAGGGCAGTTATAGAAAGGAGACAGTACAAACAAGATCAAGAAGTGAGCAAGTGAGGACAGGTAGGCACAAGAGCTAGCACAGTACAGAAGCGCTGATGATCACAAGGCGGAAGGGCCTTGGTGAAGATATCAGCAGTGTTGGCCTCAGAGGCCACGTAGGTGAGGCGGAGCTGACCACGCTGCTGCAGCTCACGAGACAGGAAATAGCGGAGAGCAATGTGCTTCGTTCTGTGCTCCAGTCTGTGCTCCCGACACAAGGCCAGCATGGCCTTGTTGTCTACGTACAGAACTGGAGGAGAACGAGGCGGCTCTCCTAGATCAGTCAGCAGGTAGGTGAGCCAGCGTAGCACCTGTGCAGCCATGGCCCCTGCTGTTGTGTGATGCAACCATATGCATTCACGCCTGTCTGCCTCCCATCATGTGTTTGTGCGTTGCATGCGTGGTGTGAGCGTGTGCAAGAAATTTGTGTCTTGTGTGGTTTGGATTTTCTGTGTGTGTGTGTGTGTGTGTGTGTGTGTATGTTATTTGGCTGGAACAGATATCTTAAGTGATTCCTCTACTCAAGAGCTTTCCGACGAACCAAGAATCGTCGCGATCGGAGCACAACCAAGAAAGTTACGAACATTGGAGTTCGTATGCATATATATTTTGGTTGCAGCTACTTTGGGAAGTTGTGGCATTGACTCAATATGGGGTACAGATTTGTGGGGGTTGGGAAATTCGAACCCATCACTGTAGATGCTGCCAAGAGGTTGGGTGAAGCCAAACCAGGTTGGTAAGTGTGGCCAAGTTGAGGTGAGGTGGATGGCATGGGTTGGAAAGTGACAAAGGTCAAAGTTTGTTGCCTATGGGGAAGGGAATTGTGTGGCATGGGGTTTCCTTGGTTGGGGACTCTCTCTTGGGACCTTCCCTCTCGTCCTCCTCTTCCCCTCCTACCAGGTTTAGTACTACTCTAATGTTCTTTTGTGGGACTTGTGAGTTAATTGTGATGGAGTTAAATTTCTGTGGCAGCATACCCCCTAGAGCGCCGAAAAGCATAACTCCAGAAATGCTTCATATTTTGATACGATTAAAGATGGGAAATGTAGCCACAGTCTAGGGCTCCAACATATTCGAATTTCGTGGGATTCTAACAGTTCACCTTTCGTCGACAACGATTCTTGTGAAGTCCACGTTTCTGTCCAGAAATTGAGACCAACGATTTTGAGAAATTTGGGCACCTAATTTTCATAGACTCCGTCCTTAGTCTTTAACACCTGCAAAGATCTCAGCCTCACAGCTGGAGCCGAGAACAGAGGACAAGCAGGTAGACCGCCACGAAACAGAGCTGGAGCCAAGGCTGAAGGTGTAACCCTGTGACGACCGCTGCGTAGCCTGGTCGTCAGCCCAAGAAGCGTCAGCGTGACCTGTGAGGACTACTCGACGTCGCCCTCGAAGCACTAGCCCCATGCCCGACGTACTGCACACGTAGCGCAACACCCTCTTCGCTGCAGCCATGTGCTCTGGTCGGTGTCTCCTAGGAGCAACATAGCGTGCCAAGATGCTAAGAGGGTATGCAAGGTCAGGTCGTGTGCAGGTCATCAGGTACATGAGGCAGCCAACAAGCTCTGGGTACGGGCCACTCGGCTCTACGGACTCATCCGAAGGCAGAGCTGAGAGCGAGTGGCGAGTAGACAGAGGAGTGGCCTGAGGCAAGGAGTACGTGAAGCCGAAGTGCTGAAGGTCCTGCTGCACCATGTGTGACTGAGTCAGGGTAATGGTGCGCTGTGCTCTGTCCCGGGTGATCTGCAAGCCAAGGTAGCTGCGCAGTTCACCCAGGTCTGTGCACGTGTGTCTCTTCTGCAGCTCGGACTTCACGTGGGCAAGTCCAGCAGTGTCAGCAGTGGCAAAGACCAGGTCATCGACGTACACGAGGATGTAGAACGGCGGCAAAGAGGTGTCGGTGCGTAGAAACAGCGACGGGTCGGCTGTAGAAGGAGCAAACCCAAGAGCCGCAAGTGTAGTCCTCATTGTGTCGTGCCACTCACAAGGCGCCTAGCGGAGACCGTAGACTGGCCGGCGGAGGCTCCACTGGGTGCCAGGAGGAAACGACCCAGTGAAGCCAGGAGGGCGGCGCAACCAGATCTCCTCGTGCAGGCTGCCCTGCAGAAAAGCAGTGCTGAAGTCAAGAGAGTGAAGCTCGTAGTCGCGCTGAGCGGCTATGTGCAGCAGCACCCGAAGAGTGGTCATCTTCGGGGTGGGAGAGAAGGTCTGAAAGTAGTCAACTCCCTGCCGCTGACTGAAGCCTCGAGCCACGTAACGCGCCTTGAAGACAGGCGGAGAACCCGGCGGCCGCTTCACCCTGAAATTCCACATGCCACTGACGATGTTCGCCCCAGGTAGGGGAACCTCGTCGACGTAGGTGCCTGTGGACTTCCAGGAAGCCATCTCTGCGTCCATGGCTGAATGCTACTGAGAGGAGTAGGGACCCTCGATCGCCTCAGCTTAGGATCGAGGAGTCGGGATGTCTGGTGCATCCGGGTCTCCCTCAGGGGCAATTAGCGTGGACATGAGATGAGGCAAAGCAGCAGCAAAACACTGGAACTCCTCCTGCCTGTCCTCAAAGACGTTCGTGCTAAGAGCACACTCACCCCCGACGGACGGAGGACAGACAGACTCAGACTCAGCAACAAGACTGGCAGCGTAGTCTAGACGACAGCGAGCAGTGAAGTCGACAAGCTCAGCAACAAGAGCACGCGCAGCAGCTGACTCAAAAAGAGGGTCAGTGACAAAAGTAGCAAGAAGGCGTGTGACCGAAGGACTAGCAGCACGAAGGGAGTCAGACTCCGGGTCAGCAAGAGAAGGAAGAGAGGACTCTGGAGGAGACGGCAACGGGACACGCAGAGGAGCAGTGGAAGGACGAAGTGCCATCTGGTGTGTGCCGGGGACCGCAGGAGGACGCGGACGCGCAGTACGACCACTAGTGCGAGCAGCACGAACAGGTGACGCGGGACGAGACGCAGGCTCACGATGCTCAGCAAGACCTCCAGTAGGACCAGTGTAGGGAGAAGGAGCAGGTAGAGGGGAGGCGGGCGGTAACTGTGACTGCGACTTGACAGGCGGTGAACACTCTAGGGGAGGAGCAGGACCAGTAGAAAGCGGGAGACCAAGAACCTGCTCCAGAAGCGGAACGAAGTACGGCCTCGGCCGCGCAGCGCCTCTAGAACCAGCAAGTACGGCACCATTACCCCCAGCGGCAGCACCAGCGCCAGCAGAACCTCCAGCTCCAACAGCGCCAACTCCAGTTCCCTCAGAAGCACCAGCGCCAGCAGCACCGCCAGCGCCAACACCCCAAGCAGCTCCAGCTCCAGCAGCACCAACTCCCGTAGGACCGTCAGCACTAGTAGAAACACCAGCCCCAACACCCCCAGCAGCTCCAGCTCCAGCAGCACCAACTCCAGTAGGACTGTCAGCACCAGCTGCCTCAGAAGCACCCCCAAACTCACCAGCACCAGTAGAAACACCAGCGCCAACACTCCTAGACTCAACAGCACGTCTCCAACGGCAGGCGAGCCACACGCGCAGCTCTTGTGGAGAGAGCGGCTCCCGCCTCGACGAAGTACCGCCAGCGGCCACACGAGGAGACCTAGCACCCCCAGGCTCCACACCCCCAGACTCAGCACCCCCAGGCTCAGCACCTCCAGTCTCAGCACCCCCAGACTCAGCACCCCCAGACCCGGCAACCGCAGACCCGGCACCCGCAGGCTCAGCACTTCTTGCAGCACCAGAGTCTACAGCTACCTCGACACGCTTGACTGCGTCTACCTGGGACACACCTGAAGGGGCAGGACCTTGAGGAGGGAGGGGGTCTACCTGAGTAGCATCTGGCGCAAGGAAGAGCGGCGGCGGGGGGAAGGGCGCAGTGCGGTAGGGGAAGAGATGGTAGTAAGGCACCGACTCGTCAAAGGTGACGTCTTGGGAGGACAGAACACGGCGCGTGGTGGGGTGGTAAAACTGCCACCCAGGCGCGTCAGGGGGGAAGCCAAGGAAGACGCAAGGAACAGCACGGGGGGACTGCTTGTCCGCAGACATGTCCCGGACAAACGCCCGAGATCCCCAGACCCGAAACGCAGACGCATCGCCAACCTTCCTTGTCCACCGCAAGGTGGGGGAGGTCTCCGGCAAGGAGACCCGGGGCTGAAGGTTGAGCTGATGCGCGGCGTACTGAACCGCAAACGGCCACAGAAAATGGGGGCCAGCGGCATGCATTATGGACGTATGCGCGACGTCCATGACTATGCCAATGCGGCGCTTAGCAATCCCATTTCGCTGTGGAGAGGCCGGAAGCGTTAAGGTTTGGCGGATGCCCTGTGCCCGACAAAAGGCTCCCAGATGGGCAGAGGAAAACTCCCCTCCTCTGTCCGAGTGCAGACGCAAAACAGGAAAGTCCGAGCCGAAACTCTCTCTGAGCTGGAGACGAGCTGCGCGGATCCAGTCGATCAACACTTCAGTGACGTCACCCTTGCTGCGCAAGGGGAAGACTGTGGTGTAACGCGAGTAGTCGTCAACGATCAGCAGAAAGTACCGCTCTCCCCCCTGCCCACTGACGCGGGCTGGGCCCCACACGTCCATGTGTAGAGTCTGCAGCGGAGCCTCTGTCGGAGGAAACTCGGAGGAGTGAGGGGCGGCGCGCTGTCGCCCCTCAACGCAGGGGACGCAGGTAGGGCCAGGCCCCGGAGGAAGGGGAGGGAGAGACCGAGGAAGACCAGAGACAAGGACACGGGAGGCCATGCCTCGGAGACGAGGCAAGGAGGGGTGACCAAGGCGGTGGTGCCAAAGGAGAGTCTGGTGGGACAGCAGACGACACGAGCAGGGGGCACACTCAGGACCAGACCTGGACGCCGCAGCAAACACCTGACTCGACGCAGCTACCTGACCAGACTCAACAGTAGGAGGAGACTCATCAGTAAGGGTGTACAGGCTCGACCCTGGCTGACGGGTGAACGTGGCCAAGTGTCGGCTTGTCCGAGCACACGTGCAGTGGGTCACTCGCTGACTCGCAGGAGTGAACTGGTCAATCCCCCTATCCTGTAGGTCCGCTCCACTCACCAAGTTCGTAGAGAACGAGGGGAGGTAGAGACCAGACAGGGTGCAAGAGGGGGCTTCCGGGCACGGTAGGACAGTGGAGAAGCTAGCAAGGACAGGACCCCCAAAGGGGTCTGCTAGGGAGACTGCAACCGGCCGACTAAGCGGTGTAAGAGTGGTGCGGTCTCGAAAGAAGGAGCGGGAGGCACCCGAGTCCAGGGTGAAGGTGTGGAAGGCCTGAGCCGACGTAGTACCTGAGAGAGCAGACTCACCAGCACCTGGGGCGGCAGACGCACTGGCACCTGGGGCAGCAGACGCACTAGCACCTAGAGCAGCAGTCTCACTAGAACCTAGCGCAGCAGCCTCAATGCCCGGGTCAGGCGGTACACACAGGTAACAGGCACTCTCAAAACTATCAGCAACAGCATACATGGCAGCAAGAATTGCATCAAAGTCAAGATCAAAGATAGCAGCCCCGGCCTTAGCCAGATCTCCCCAGCGAGGGATCTCTGACGCCTCAGGGAACTGGCGACGCCACGTGTCCGTCAGGCGACCAAAGCAGCGCTGGGTGGAGTGCGGACCCCCGCACTGCTCACCAGTGCAGTTGCCGGTACGGAGAACGTAAGAGCAGGGACCAAAACCCCCACCGCGCTGGGGTGCAGTGTACCACTCACGAAGCTGCTGAGGGGACAGGGTCACACCACTCCGCTGCTGCTGCTGGCGCTGACCACGACCGGCGCCACTCCTCGACGCAGAGTCGCGACTCGCTCCACCACCGCCGCCTCCGCCGCCGCCGCCGCCTCCGCCGGCTCCGCCGCCTCCTCCACCTCCGCCTCCTCCACTACCTCCGCCGCCTCCGCTCCCTCCGCCACCTCCACCGCCTCTGCCGCCTCCACTGCTGCTGCCGCTGCCGCCACCCCCAACACCACCCCCACCACCACCCCCACTCCCTTCACCGCCTCCACCACCACCTCCACCGCCCCCTCCACCTCCTCCAGTGCCCTTGCCCCCCTTGCCCTTGCCGGTGCAGCGTCTCCCGCTCGGGGCAGACGCAGCGCCGACCGACTCGAAACCAACGAGGTCGGCCGCAGCAGCAGAGGCAACACAGGGCAAGAGGGGGGAGGGAGAACACCCCTCAAAGACGGGGGTGCGAGGGTCACCACGAGAGGCTCCTACAGCGTCTATGCTCTTCTCTATCGCTAGGAGGGCCTTCTCGAGGAGGTCAACGGTGAGAGTGGTGGGGCAAACAGAGAGGAAGTGGTCCCTGACTACACGGAGAGAGTCAGGGAGACGGGTGACTATGTAGTAGAGGGTGATGTACATGGGGGGGGGGTTCTTGGCGCAGAACTCAGCAGGAAGCGCAGCGCGGTAGCGAGTGTCACTAGTGCGGAGGTGCGTAATGAGGTCAGCAACAGTGGGAAAGGAGCGAATGAACTATGAAACAGTTGGGTACAAGTACTAACCCTAATTGGGTTGTACCCCTTATGGGCTCTGATACCATGACAAGAAGTGAGAATGGAATGAATGAACTATGAAACAGTTGGGTACAAGTACTAACCCTAATTGGGTTTTACCCCTTATGGGCTACCCCACTATAGCCTACACAAATGTATAAGCTATAATGTTCTGACAAGCCGCTCTGCTGCAGCGTTGGCACGCTGTCGACCTACAATGCTGGCAGGTCGCTCTTCTGCAATGCTGGCGCGGCTCCTCTACGCAACGCTGGCACGCGGTCAACCATGGTGTGCTGGCGGTCGACCAGGCTAGGTGCAGAGTTGCTAGGTGTCTGATGTAGTCATTCTGTCATTGCTTGTTCAATCATTCTGTATTCTCAATCTTTGCTAGTGGAAACTCTTGCCGATTTCTCCCGTGAATGTACAAGCGCTAAGGAATACAAGCAACGCTACGATCACTCCTAATAGTTTGTGCCAACCCCTGTAGTCTAGCTCACTACCGCTGTAGAGTGTATCTTCGCATCATGGGATCCAAGAATCTGGCCTGGTCGTAGGAAAGGATAACAACGAATCAGTTTGTGAGGAGACGTGAAAGTGAGCACTGTTAGGCTGGAAGGCAAAGGGAAGCCAAAGGGGAGGTGTGGAAGCCAAACATATGAGAGGCAACGGTGAAGGATGAGCAGATGGCAGGAACCAAGGTGCCATAGCGTGCTGAGTGCAGGTGGAAAAGGGCAGGCATCATATCAAATGAAAAAAGGTAGAGCAAAAACACCAAATCGGGGTCAAACGGGCAGAACGTGGGACAGGGAGAGCTGGAAATCGGAAAAATGGGGGAGGGGAAAGAGGAAAAGAGAGAGTAACGGTCACATAGGGCCGGAGTATGGGCAGAAATACATAGGTGCGACCAGGAGCATGGAGGGGGCGAATGGTACCAGAGCCGGGCAAGGACAGGCATGTTGAGGGAAGTCCATGGGTATATCGTAACAAAAACGTTGTGAGAGACCGCAGAGCACCGGGTAAGTGGAGGATGGGCAGGGTGGGGGGGCAAAAAAAGGGGGATAGGGAAGGTAGGGGGGTTGTGGGAGCACAAGAGCAGGAGAGCAGAAAAGTCGGCATGGAATCAGCCTGATAAGGCATGTCTGAACAGATAATAAGTGTCAGGGTGGGGAAGTGTAATATGGGCAACAGAAAGGGTTGGTTATGGGGGGGATCCTCCCGCCAGGAGCAGCTGCCCTTATAAGAACAGAGTGTTTGGTTTGAGGGCAGCTGGGGAGACATTGGGAGGCGCATCAGCATGTGCGAGACAAAGGGAGATGGTGAAATTTGTACACACGTAAAGACAGGAACCAACCGCATCTGGGTATCCGTGTACTCACTACTGAGGGAGCTGCTACTGCAGGAGGCACACTACGGGGTTACCTCAAGTCATTTCGGAGGCACACGACACGGTTATGGTCATCGTTGACAGGTTGACGAAAATGGCACACTTTGCTGCATGCAAGAAGTCGATCTAAGCCGAAGAAACTGCTCGCCTGTTCATCGCACCCGTTGTTCACCTGCACGGGATACCAGCAGCGATAATCAGCGACAAGGACACGAAATTCACCAGCAATTTCTGGAAGAACCTCTGGGAGCAGTTCGGAACGATGCTACGGTTCAAGTCGTCGTACCACCCCAAGAACGACGGTCAAACGGAGCGGACGAATCATACGATGGAGTAGTTGATTCGTGCCATGTGCGACGACCCGACAACTTGGGAGCAGGAGCTGCCGCTGATTGAGTTCGGGTACAACAATGCCTCGTCAGCGACGAAGCAATAGTCTTCGTTTTACCTTAACTACGGGCATCACCCCACGGTGCCCATGACGCCGAGTCTGGACAACCCCACGCCACGCGCATAGCAATTAGCCAAGATTCTGCAAGCTGCCCAAACCAGAGCCGCAGAAGGAATTAAAAGGGCCAACGTTACCGCTAAGCGCAACGCTGACCGCCACCACCGCCCAATCATGTACTAGTCAGGGGATTACGTATCGCTCGACACGAAGAACTTACGACAGCCCAACGTACCAAAACATTGACCCTGCTACTGTGGACCTTTCCAAATCAGCCACATGATTACGCCGGTGACCGCCCATTTACTGTTGCCGACTTACTGGTACGTCAGCCCATCGTTCCACATTAGCCTGCTTTGCCCTTACCTTTCGACCACAAGCCAACTGCCTCGTCACTGCCCGCCATCTATGACTCGCCCCGCATCAGAGCCGATAATCGAGCTCGAAAAAATCATGAGCCATCGGATTTGTCACCCCATCGGCATTTTGAGGATCGAATTGCTCATCCACAAGAAGGACCGCACGCCAACTAAAGATAGCTGGGTGCCCTTGGCAAACATAAATAACCACCCTGCCATTCAAGAGTATCTGTGGAGCCGGGGTTTACGTGATATACACGCAGTCGCATAGCGGAGGGGGCTTCTTGAGGGGGGGGTTAGTGTAAGGAATTTTTTCGCCATTCCTTATTGTGACAGTTGACATCGCGTACAGCCGCACCCGTTGTTCGCCCATTACTGCTAACGGAGCTTCGCCAACTTCGCGCGCACTGTTTTACCAAACCTTGCACCCGCGATGTACTCGCTACACTCGCCACCATTACCACTCGCTACACTCGCCACCACTACCACTCGCCACCATTGCCACTCGCTGATCACCCCAAAAATCCTGCTGATCATACAGTGATGTACTCGCTAAGCAGGGATGCAACGTAAGGAAATAGAACTTTTCTTACACTATCCCCCCACCTAAGAAGGCCCTCCTTACGAGAGTGCATGTACATCCCAGAAATTGCGGCTGCGCAGATATTTGGTGAGAACGGGGTGGTTTTCAATCTTGTCCAAGGGTACCCAGTTGTCTTGGGTTAGGGTGTGGTCTCTCCAACAAATCAAAGACTCGATTGTGCGATCTCCATGTGGGTCACGAACTCGGTGGCTCAGGATTTTCTCGGGTGTGATGATTGGTTTGCTAGGTGGTCGTGTCCTTCAGTCTAGGCGGTGGCGAGAGATTTGGCTTGTGGATAGTATGTAAGGTCGGAGTAGGCTGACGTGGAATGACAGGCTGACGTACCAGTCAGCGGGGAGGAGGAGGTGGGCCGTGACGGGTGTGATCAAGTGGCTGATGCAAAATGGCCCGCAATATTGAGGGCGGATTTTTGGGGTGATCAGCAGGAAGATATTTTGATTGTCGAGTAAAACTAGGTCGTTAGGCTGGTAAGTGACGGGGCAGCGGTGGCGCTTGACGTTGCATTTAGCGAGTATGTTCGATTTTTTTATTGCGTCTGCTGCCCAGGTTCGTGCCGCCTATAGAATCTCAACAAACTGCTGCATAAGTGGCACGGGGTTTTCGGGATTCGGAGTCATGGGTATGGTGGGGTCTTGTCCGTGTTTCAGGTAAAAAAGTGACTGTTGGGTCGTGGCGGATGGCGAGTTGTTGTACGTGAATTCTATGGGTGGCAAATGCAGTTCCCACGTGCCTGGATCGTCGCACGTGGCTCAAATGAGCTGCTCCATGGTTTGGTTTGTCCGCCTGTCTCAGGGTAGTATGAAGAACTAAACTGTAGTCGTGTGCCAAACTGCTGCCACAAGTTCCACCAAAAATTGCTGGTAAACTTCGTATCTATATCGCTACTAATTGCTGCTGGTGTCTCGTGTAATCGAACGACGGTGGTGATGAAGAGCCGATCTGTTTCTTCGGCTGAGATGGATTTTTTGCATGCTTCAAAATGCGCCATTTTCGTGAGTCTATCGACGACAACCAGGATCGCGTCTTTCCCACTTGCCCCAGCAGGAAACCCCGTGACGAAGTCCATCGTCACCTGCTGCCAAGCACGATCTTGGGGTGGTATCGGCTGCAACTGCCCTTTCGGCCGCTTCCGTGATGACTTCATGATTTTGCAAGTGGGACACGATGCCACGTGTCGTTGCACGTCGGTCAGCATCTCTGGCCAGTGGTAGTTGTTGGTGTAAGGGCCTAACAAACTCAAGCTATTAAGACTTTATCAAACTTAAAACCTCGTTTCAGAGTCACCACCAAGGGACCTTGGGTGCCTGGTACAAGACCAGCCCCTATCCTCGGGTCCAAGTTTGTAGAGATAGGGATCAAGAACGACTTAGTCAAAATAACAAGAGTAACTTGAACGTCGCGCAGCGTATCGTGCAGACCGTCGACCGGATTAAGCTGAGAATTTCCTATATCGAAGCTCACTCCAAGAGCTTTAAAGTAAGCGAAGTTGCCTTGCGAAAAGTTCGGCCATTACGAAGTTATGGCTCAGATAGCGTTTGCCTAGCGTTGGAGTGCTAGCGTACTAGCGTTGACTCGGGTAGCATTCCGCCGTCGCACCGCGTAGAAACGAAATTCCAGGAAGGGAGGAATTCGCTTGAATCAAATTGACTATATTCAGGTACAAACAGAGAAGGAATATATAGTTCTAGCTAGCAAGGACTTGGGAATAAACCTGGAAACAACCAGTGATGATCCCAAATAATTCCAAGCAGCAAAAACCAACCTGGCTGGACAAAACAGCAGGTGGTAGGTTGGTAAACAACCTCTGGTTCTGTTTTTCCAACCTGGGAAAGCAACAACCAGGTTCAGGTCCTAAAAGCAGAACCTGTTTTGTCTTTGCCCAACCAGCCAAATGCTGGTTCCAATGGTTTCCCCAGGCCCTGTAGCAAGCAGATACAGACAAACAACATCCAACCTTCACCTAAATTGTACCCCTATAGTGCCTGCCTTGCTACACTATAGTCAACCAAACAAAACAGTAGAATTTCAAGTTGGATAGAACTGAATATGCGCAATCAAGTAAGTTGAACCGCAAAGCTTCCATCTTGGGTTCCTTTGCAAGCTCGTCCTTTCTGCTTGTACTATTCATAGCGCGTACAATGTTGTGCCGAAGCGCATAATGCGCGAGTACCTGCAAATGCATCAAGCAAAAATTGCGAAAGCAAACAAACACACGAACATTCCATTCACACCCAAATGCATTCGCACATACATACTCATGCAAACAGACGGCAAGATGTCGTGCAATGTGAATTTGCACCCAACACACTCCCCCACAGCCTGCTGGTTGCATCCCCATCATTCCATACTAGTTCATGCTCATTCCAGTCATGCGCACACAACGCCAATGAGGCTCATCCGCAAGCCTCTTGGTGAGGAAGTCTGCTGGCTGCTGGTGAGTCTTGATGTAGATCGGATTCACCGTCCCCCAGCTCCTTGATGAACTTGAAGTTCTCCATCAGCTGCTGCTGCACCTTCTGGATCTCTTTCATGCTGCTGCTAAAGAGAAGAATGTCATCCACATAGACCAGAAACAGCACCAGCTTCTCCCCCTCCCCCTTAAGAAAGAGGCTCTCATCACAGCTGCTGGTCCTGAATCCCATCTCCTCTAAAACAGCTGCCAACTTCTGGTACCAGCAGCGTGGCGCCTGCTTCAAGCCGTAGATGGACTTTCTCAGCTTGCACACCCTGCCCGTACCATCCTCATACCCAGGTGGTTGCGTCATGAACACCTCCTCCTCTAAAATCCCATTGAGGAATGCCGTTGATATATCCATCTGAATGATAAATTTCCCACTAACGGTTGCATCTGCCAACAAGACTCGGAGGTTAGGGGGTTTGGCAGTGGGAGCAAAGATCTCATTGAAGTCCCGCTTCTCCTTCTGCATAAACCCCTTAGCCACCAGCCTACTCTTGTAGATGGTGACCTGTCCCTTGTCATCGGTGTTGATCCTTAGCACCCACTTGCACTGTACGGCTTTCTTCCCCTCAGGCAGCACCACCAGCTCCCATGTCCCATTCTCTAGCAGGCTCTAGTACTCAGCATCCCTGGAAACCAGCCACTTCTCCCTATCTGGTCCAGCTAATGCCTCCTCCATACTAGCTGGTTCCTCTGGTGTAGGGGCAAGAAAACAGTACGCAGGTTCATCCTCCTCATCCAGATCATAGCCATGCGGTAGAATCAGCAATGCCTCCTCGGTCCCAAGCTGCTGCTCCGCTACATCAGCTCCTGCAGTCAGCTTCTTAGTAGCCATACGGGTACGTCCTGGCCTGGAGACGGGTGTCTCGCATCCCTTCATAACGACACCCTTCGGCTTCTTAGTTTTCCCCTGCTGCTGCTCTCTCCCCTCAGATCCAGCAGCTCCACTAGTGCCAGTCTCCACATCATTTTCTCCACCAGCAGGTGCCTCTTGTACCTTCTTTCCATCACCACCCTCTGCAGCTGCCTCCTCTCCCTCCTCCCACACACTAGGAGTCAGGTCCAGCTGCATGGTGATCTGCTCCATTTGCTGGGACACCCTGGCCTCCGGCTGTTTCTCCCAGCTCCCATACATCATGCCCTCAACAAACTTCACATCCCTGGTGTCAAACAACACACCCTTGGAAGGTTCCCACAGCAGCCATCCCTTGCTCTCAGCAGCCAGCCCCAAATGCACACACCAGATTGCACTTGCCCCCAACTTACTGCGGTAGGTCTTGGGGACGTGGGCGACTGCCATGCAACCGAACAACCTCAGCATGTCCACCGGCGGCTTCCTCCCAAGCCACCTCTCCAACGGCACACACAAGTCATCCCCAACCTTGGTGAGTACCCTGTTCCTAGTGACAGTAGCGTGCCGAACAGCATGGGGCCACATCAAGTTGCTCAGCCTCGATTCTATGAGCAGCGCCCTAGCTGTCTCCAGAATTGTCCGGTTCGCCCGTTCTGCTACACTGTTAGACTGTGGGGTGTAAGCCGTGGTCAGCTTCCTCTGGATGCCCTGCTTCTTGAGCCAGGCCGTCATCTCAGCTCCAAGGAACTCACCACCCTGATCTGTCCTAACCCGCTTCACCACACACTCCTCTTGCTTCTCCATGAATGGCAGCCAATCTTCCCGTATCGTAGAGGCGGCATGGTCCTTCTGCTTCAGCGGATATGCCCACATAAGCCTGCTCCAATCATCCACTATGGTCAGAAAGTACCGCTCCCCCTTGTGTCCCTGAACCGGCAGCGGCCCCACCAAGTCCATGTGGACCAGCTCCAACGGCTTCTTGCTCCTGCCAGCCACACTATGGAAGGGGAAACGGGTAAACTTTGAGAGCAAACAGATTTCAAAATTCTCATCAGGTGGCTATCCGTTCAGCTTCAGACCC
This sequence comes from Closterium sp. NIES-65, assembly GCA_948144175.1. NCBI lineage: Eukaryota > Viridiplantae > Streptophyta > Zygnematophyceae > Desmidiales > Closteriaceae > Closterium > Closterium sp. NIES-65. The sequence continues at coordinate 98,410 of CANXME010002262.1, read as the reverse complement.
TTAACGGCTCCATCTTTCTCCAGCTGCTTCAACAAGGGCATTGCCACATGCCCCAAGCTTCGGTGTGCCGTTGCCCAATCCGTCTCCCCAGATCTGGCCGACACTTTCACACCAACCCCTCCAACGGCATTGCACTCCCCCTGGGATGCAGACCCCTCTCCAGCCTGCCCCCCACCATGCCACGCCAACGTCGGCAGCTGCCACATGGATCTGTACACGTCCGTGCTCTCGTGCAGATCCCAAAGCGCCCGATTGCCCCGCTGCCCCTTGTAAACGCGCGCCCCATTTGTGCTAGTGCTCACCCCAGCCTTGCCAAGCTTACGGAGGGAGATGAGGTTGGCCTTGAGTTCAGGAACGAGAAGAACGTCGTGCAGCACCACCGGCTTGCCATCCGCTCCCTTAAACGCAGCTCGTCCCGCACCAGCCACCTTCAGCGGGTGTCCAGAGGCGGAGCACACCTCGTTGATCGGTGCAGCGTGTACGTGGTCCAGCAGGTCCTTGCGCGGCGGCATCGTCCAAGCACCGCCTGTGTCCAACACCCAGTAATCCAGGGGGTGCAGCTCTTCCCCAACCTTGGCAGAGGCGTCTTCTTGCTCCCCCTGCTCTCCAATATGGAAGAACTGGCCCACGGTGCGCTCCTTCTTCATTTCCGCACCGCCGTTGCTCTTCAGGTTGCTGTCGGATGAATCGGCGACCATGCTCGCGCCGTTTTTCTGGTTCCTCCGCACGCCGCCATCCTGGTGACGATTCTGGGGGGTCCATCCATCGGGTTTCTTATAGCACAAAAACCAGGGGTGCCCCTCCTTCTCACAATACCAGCAACTCCCTTTCATTTTGCCACCAGCACCCGACTTGCCCCCACGTCCAGATTTCGCACCGCGACCCCAACCGGTACCTCCTTGGTCGTTGGAGTCATCGTCCTTCTTTGCACCTCGTCCAGCAGCACCGAAGCCACGTCCTCTGCCACGTCGGCTTCCTTGCATCCCATAGCCACTGCTGCCGTCGTCTCCACCCCTCTGTTGGCGGGGACGGAAGTCCTCCTCCAGAATCTTTGTCCGCACCCACTCGAGTATCCACGAGCTCTGGTTCTACGGCAGGCTCAATCCGCTCGTGAATTGAAGCCACGATTCTGGCAGCAGCGAGAGCATCTTCAGGCACTTGGTCTACTCCGGGTAGGTGATTCCTGCGGTCCCCAACTTCGCGTAGAGGTCGCGCAATTTGTCTAGGACAGGTTGCACCGGCTCTTTCTCGCTCAGGCGCAATGCGGACAGCTCCCTCTCCAGCATCAACGTTGCAACAACGGAGGTCGGGGTGTGCAGCTCCTTCAACACGGTCCACGCCTTCGGACCGCACTCAACCTCCGGCAGCAGGTGCATGACTTGGTGATGCTAGTTCAGCTCCAAATCTGCGACATCAAATAGTAGCCAGCCGAGGAGCACTCGTCCCAATCTTCCTGCAGCGCGGGGTCACTCAGTCTAGGCTCCTCCCCAATCATTAGTTTCAGCAATCCAATATGACGGAAATATAGTTGCATTTTCCAGGCCCAATCATCATTGCCCTCACCATTGAACTTCTCGACGGTGAAATTCTTCAGCACCTCCTTGACCAGCGAGCCCTGGTTTGTTCGCGCTCCCCTTGGCGCTGAAACACCAGAATCATGACTGCCGCTACGATCTTGGGCTGAAGATTCACCAGCTCCCGTCGAGGTGTTGCCCGCCATAGCTACCTATATTGAGGATCACTATAACGCAGCTCTGATACCAGCTTGTTGGTGTAAGGGCCTAACAAACTCAAGCTATTAAGACTTTATCAAACTTAAACCCTCTCCTCGGGGTCACCTCCAAGGGTCCTTGGGTGCCTGGTACAAGACCAGCCCCTAACCTCGGGTCCGAGTTTGTAGAGAGAGGGATCAAGAATGACTTAGTCAAAATTACAAGAGTACCTTGAACGTCGCGCAGCGTATCGTGCAGACCGTCGACCGGATTAAGCTGAGAATTTCCTATATCGAAGCTCACTCCAAGATATTTAAAATAAGCCAAGTTGCCTCGCGAAAAGTTCTGCCATTATGAAGTTATGGCTCGGACAGCGTTTGCCTAGTGTTGGAGTGCTAGCGTACTAGCGTTGACTCGGGTAGCATTCCGCCATCGCACTGCGTAGAAACGAAATTCCAGGAAGGGAGGGGAATTCGCTTGAATCAAATTGACTATATTCAGGTACAAACAGAGAAGTAGTAAATAGTTCTAGCTGGCAAGGACCTTAAGAATCAACCTGGGAACATCCAAGGATGATCCCAAATAATTCCAAGCAACAAAACCTACCTGGCTGGACAAAAAAGCAGGTAGTAGGTTGGTAAACAACCTCTGGTTCTGTTTTTCCAACCTGGAAAAACAACAACCAGGTTCAGGTCCTAAAAACAGAACCTGATTTGTCTTTGCCCAACCAGCCAAATGCTGGTTCCACTGGTTTCCCCTGGCCCTGTACCAAGCAGATACAGACAAACAACATCCAACCTTCACCTAAATTGTACCCCTATAGTGCCTGCCCTGCTACACTATAGTCAACCAAACAAAACAGTACAATTTTGAGTTGGATAGAACTGAATCTGCGTAATCAATTCAACCGAACCGCAAAGCTTCCATCTTGGGTTCCTTTGCGAGCTCGTCCATTCTGCTTGTACTGTTCATAGCGCGTACAATGTTGTGCCGAAGCGCATAATGCGCGAGTACCTGCAAATGCTTCAAGTGTAAATTGCGAAAGCAAACAAACACACGAACATTCCATTCACACCCAAATGCATTCGCACACGCATACTCATGCAAACAGACGGCAAGATGTCGTGCAATGTGAATTTGCACCCAACAGTAGTACCGCTGCAGCTGCTGTCGTGTCTTGTACCCCGAAGTGACCTGAAGTAACCTCGTCGTATGCCTCCTGTCGTAACAGCTCCCTTAACTAAATGTACCCTGGCACCCAAATGCGGTCAGTGCCGGCTTTTACGTTATAGATAGGGCGGCAACGGGGCTGTGATAGGGCGGCAACAAGGCTGCTATAGGCCGGCAACGGGGTCGCGACGGGGCCGCGATAGGGCGGGGACGGGGCCGTGAAGGAGGGGTCCCTAAGGGCGGCGCGCCGGGCCGCTAGGAGGGCGGTGACGGGGTCGCGAGGGGCCGTGAGAGAGGGGGGGGGGGGGGGGGGGGGCGGGGGCTAAGGGCGGCGCGACGGGTCGTTAAGGGGAGGGCGGCACACAAGGCGCGCCTCGGTCAGGAGCGACTCGATCTAAGGGCAGGAAAAAAAAATGTTCAGTGGTGGGCCCTAGGAAGTTCCCACTAGGGAACCTGCTCCATACCATATGAAGAATGAGGAATAAATAAACTAGCAAGCAGGTGGGTACAAGTAGGAAAACCTAGAAGTGTTGGACCCCATACTGTCTACCCCACTATAGCCTATAGCATAAGAGTTTGACAGTTCTGTTTCTTCGGCTGAGATGGATTTTTTGCATGCTTTGAAATGCGCCATTTTCGTGAGTCTATCGACGACGACCAGGATCGCGTCGTTCCCACTTGTCCCAGCAGGAAACTCCGTGACGAAGTCCATCGTCACCTGCTGCCAAGCACGCTCTGGGGGTGGTATCGGCTGCAACTGCCCTGCCGGCCGCTTCCGTGATGACTTCATGATTTTGCAGGTGGGACACGATGCCACGTGTCGTTGCACGTCGGTCAGCATCTCTGGCCAGTGGTAGTACCGCTGCAGCTGCTGTTGTGCCTTCTACCCCGAAGTGACCTGAAGTAACCCCGTCGTATGCCTCCTGTCGTATCAGCTCCCTTAACAAAATGTACCCTGGCACCCAAATGCGGTCAGTGCCGGCTTTTACGTTATAGATCCCTTTCGCTGCTGCGAACTGCTGCGAATTTCCACCTGTGAAGAACGGGTCTGTTTGATATCCCTGGGTAAATTGTCATATCGGTAACGGGCTGTGATATAGCCACAAAAGGCTGCAATGTGCGTAAAACGAAAGATAGAGTGCACAGTCGGATTTCTGCACAGCGGCTTCAAATATTCATAGCGATCTGCTCACAGCTCCAATTGACCTCAATTAACTTGGATCTAGAGCGTCTTAACGTGCTTTACAATAGGCATTTTAAATCGAACGATTTCAGCAAGGATTGACAACACAATGTCGGTTTGAACGAACGGCACTATGGCAGCAACCTTGTCTTAGAAACACAATTAGTAAGAACTAGGAAGAGTTACGAGTTGGGAATGACTCCCAGCTCCTACAAACCCCAAGAACCGAGGTACAGTGATGTGGAATAGTGCCACACTGTCCTCAACCAAGAAGGGTTTCGAAACTACCCTTCACAAGGGCCTATACCAACTGAAATGTTTCACTACACAAAGTAATGTAACTATCTTCAATATCTTGAGGTGTACTCTTTTTGGCGAGCTTTGAAATCACTTGAAGCTTGAACCAAGGCTCCGATTGTTCATCACAAAACTCATCCTTGAGTTCTTGATGGGTTTGCTGCACACACTTGCAACACGCCGAACGTTCGACAAGCGACAAAAAAGAAACCGCGCACTAGACACACGACAAAATAAAAACCGCGCGCGAGACACAAATGACCGCATTAATACGCGGCTAGCAATAACTCGCTACTGACTCAACACACACACACTCGACATCATTACCGCTCATACACACACTATTATAAGTGCCAGCGTCGACGACCGCTCAAGGAATGTCGCTGAACTGCTTCGCCTCATGGCGTCTCCTTGCAGTCTCCAGCAGTGCTTCTAGGGTGTCCACCACCCCTGTGTCACCTACGGCGCCTACCATAGTGTCAGTAGGCGGTTCTCTCTCAGTTTTTTTAAAACTGCTTAGATGACCTTGAGGTGCTGTGCTCTTTCGGGGATGTAAATCAGTATGTCATCTAGGTAGACGATGATACGCTTATCTAAAAGTGGGCAAAAGGATTCGTTCATTGTCATTTGAAAAGTGGCGAGGGCGTTGGTCAGTCCGAAGGGCATAACGGTGTATTCGAAAGAGTGGTAACGTATTCGAAAAGTTGTCTTGAGGCAGTCAGGTGGGTTGATGTGAATCTGGTGGTAACCCCCTCTAAGGTCGATTTTCGAGAAAACCCGGGTTGTGCGCAGTTGGTCAATCAGTTTGTCGGCTCGCAGGATGGGGTAACGGGACTTGATGGCAACCCTATTCATTGCTCGGTATTCTATGCACATGCGAAAACCCTTGTCCTTCTTCGGTGTGAACAGTATCGGTGTTGCGAAGGGTGACGAGCTCGGGTGAATGATTTCCTTCTCCGGTTCTAACTCTATCCTGTGGTCGTCCGGTCGCTGAGGTGGCAGTCCCGTCGGCAGGTCATCCGGGAATATCCCACTGTATTGCTTCAGAAATAATGCCAAGTCATCCGGTATTGTTGGGTGCAAATTGTTGGGTGCAAATTCACATTGCACGACATCCTGCCGTCTGTTTGTACGAGTATGCGTGTGCGAATGCATTTGCGTGTGAATGGTATGTTCGTGTGTTTGTTTGCTTTCGCAATTTTCGCTTGAAGCATTTGCAGGTACTCGCACAATGTGCGCTTCGGCATAACATTGTACGCGCTATGAACAGTACAAGCAGAAAGGACGAGCTCGCAAAGGAACCCAAGATGGAAGCTTTGTGGTTCAGCTTACTTGATTGCGCATATTCAGTTCTATCCAACTCGAAATTGTACTGTTTTGTTTGGTTGACTATAGTGTAGCAGGGCAGGCACTATAGGGGTACAATTTAGGTGAAGGTTGGATGTTGTTTGTCTGTATCTGCATGCTACAGGGCCAGGGGAAACCAGCGGAACCAGCATTTGGCTGGTTGGGCAAAGACAAAACAGGTTCTGTTTTTAGGACCTGAACCTGGTTGTTGTTTTCCCAGGTTGGAAAAACAGAACCAGAGGTTGTTCACCAACCTACCACCTGCTATTTTGTCCAGCCAGGTTGGTTCTGTTGCTTGGAATTATTTGGGATCATCCCTGGTTGTTCCCAGGTTGATTCCCAAGGTCCTTGCTAGCTAGAGCTATATATTCCTTCTCTGTTTGTACCTGAATATAGTGAAATTGATTCAAGCGAATTTCTTCCTTGCTGGAATTTCTTTTCTACGCGGTGCGACGGCGGAATGCTACCCGAGTCAACGCTAGTACGCTAGCACTCCAACGCTAGACTAACGCTGTCCGAGCCATAACTTCGTAATGGCAGAACTTTTCGCGAGGCAACTTGGCTTATTTTAAAGCTCTTAGAGTGAGCTTTGATATAGGAAATTCTCAGCTTAATCCGGTTGACGGTCTGCACGATACGCTGCGCGACGTTCAAGGTACTCTTGCTGTTTTGACTAAGTCCCTCTTGATCCCTCTCTCTACAAACTCGGACCCGAGGATAGGGGCTGGTCGTGTACCAGGCACCCAAGGACCCTTGGAGGTGACCCCGAGGAGAGGTTTTAAGTGTGATAAAGTCTTAATAGCTTGAGTTTATTAGGCCCTTACACCAACAAGCTAGTATCAGAGCTGCGTTATATTGATCCTCGTTATAGGTAGCTATGGCGGGCAACACCTCGGCGGTAGCTGGTGAATCTTCAGCCCAAGATCGTAGCGGCAGCCAAGATTCTGGTGTTTCTACGCCAAGGGGAGCGCGAACAAGCCAGGGCTCGCTGATCAAGGAGGTGCTGAAAAACTTCACCGTCGAGAAGTTCAATGGTGAGGGCTATGATGATTGGGCCTGGAAAATGCAACTTTATTTCCGTCAAATCGGATTGCTGAAACTAATGATTGGGGAGGAGCCTAGACCGAGTGACCCCGCCCTTCAGGAAGATTGGGACGAGCGCGCCTCGGCTGGCTACTACTTGATGTCGCAGAGTTTGGAGCTGAACCAGCGTCACCACGTCATGCACCTGCTGCCGGAGGTTGAGTGCGGTCCGAAGGCGTGGACGGTGTTGAAGGAGCTGCACGCCCCTACCTCCGTCGCTACGACGCTCATGATGGAGAGGGAGCTGTCCGCGTTGCGCCTAAACGAGGGAGAGCCGGTACAACCCATCCTGGACAAGATGCGTGATCTCTACGCGAAGCTGGCGATCGCGAAAATCACCTACCCGGAGCAGACCAAGTGCCTGAAGATGCTCTCGCTGCTGCCGGAATCGTGGCTTCAATTCACGAGCGGATTGAGCCTGCCGCAGAACCAGAGCTTGTGGACGCTCGAGTGGGTGCGGACGAAGATTCTAGAGGAGGACTTCCGTCGCCGCCAACTGAGGGGTGGAGACGACGGCAGCAGCGGCTACGGGATGCAAGGGAGCCGACGTGGCAAAGGACGTGGCTTCGGTGGTGCTGGACGCGGTGCAAAGAAAGACGACGACTCCAACGACCAACAAGGAGGTACCGGTTGGGGTCGCGGTGCGAAATCTGGACGTGGGGGCAAGTCAGGTGCTGGTGGCAAAACGAAAGGGAGTTGCTGGTATTGTGAGAAGGAAGGGCACCCCTGGTTTTTGTGCTATAAGAAACCCGATGGATGGACCCCCCAGAATCGTCACCAGGATGGCGGCGCGCGGAGGAACCAGAAAAACGGCGCCAACATGGTCGCTGATTCGTCCGACAACAACCCGAAGGGCAACGGCGGTGCAGAGAAGAAGAAGGAGCGCACCGCGGGCCAATTCTTCCATGTGGGAGACAAGGGGGAGCAAGAAGACGCATCTGCTAAGGTTGGAGCAGAGCTGCACCCCCTGGACTATTGGGTGTTGGACACGGGCGCTGCTTGGACAGTGACGCCGCGCAAGGACCTGCTGGACGACGTACGCGCTGCACCGATTAACGAGGTGTGCTCTGCCTCTGGACACATGTTGAAGGTGGCTGGTGCGGGACGAGCTGCGTTTAAGGGAGCGGATGGCAAGCCGGTGGTGCTGCACGACGTTCTCCTCGTCCCCGACCTGAAGGCCAACCTTATCTCCCTCCGTAAGCTTGGCAAGGCTGGGGTGAACACCAACACAGATGGGGCTCGCACTTATAAGGGGAAGCTGGGCAATCGGGTGCTTTGGGATCTGCACGAGAGCAAGGACGTGTACAGATCTATGTGGCAGCTGCCGGCGCTGGCGTGGCACGGTGGGGGGCAGGCTGGAGAGGGGTCTGCATCCCAGGGGGAGTGCAACGCCGTTGGAGGGGTTGGTGTGAAAGTGTCGGCCAGATCTGGGAAGACGGATTGGGCAACTGCACACCGACGTTTGGGGCATGTGGCAATGCCTTTGCTGAAGCAGCTGGAGAAGGATGGAGCCGTTAAGGGCTTGAAGCTGAACGGACAACCACCCGATGATAACTGTGAGATTTGCCTCCTTTCAAAGTTCACCCGTTTCCCCTTCCATAGTGTGGCTGGCAGGAGCAAAAAGCCGTTGGAGCTGGTCCACATGGACTTGGTGGGGCCGCTGCCGGTGCAAGGGCACAAGGGGGAGCGGTACTTCCTAACCATAGTGGATGACTGGAGCAGGCTAATGTGGGCGTATCCGCTGAAGCAGAAAGATCACGCCGCCTCCACGATTCGGGACGATTGGCTGCCGTTAGTGGAGAAGCAAGCGGAGTGTGTGGTGAAGCGGATTAGGACAGACCGGGGTGGTGAGTTCCTTGGAGCTGAGATGACGGCCTGGCTCAAGAAGCAGGGCATCCAGAGGGAGCTGACCACGGCTTACACCCCACAGTCTAACGGTGTAGCAGAACGGGCGAACCGGACAATTCTGGAGACAGCTAGGGCGCTGCTCATAGAATCTGGGCTGGGCAACTCCATGTGGCCCCATGCTGTTCGGCATGCTACCGTCGCTAGGAACAGGGTACTCACAAAGGTTGGGGATGACTCGTGGGTGCCGTTGGAGAGGTGGCTTGGGAGGAAGCCGCCGGTGGACATGCTGAGGGTGTTCGGTTGCATGGCAGTCGCCCACGTTCCCAAGACCTACCGCAGTAAGTTGGGGGCGAGTGCAATCTGGTGTGTGCATTTGGGGCTGGCTGCTGAGAGCAAGGGATGGCTGCTGTGGGAGCCTTCCAAGGGTGTGTTGTTTGACAGCAGGGATGTGAAGTTTGTTGAGGGCATGATGTATGGGAGCTGGGAGAAACAGTCGCAGGCCAGGGTGTCCCAGCAAATGAAGCAGATCACCATGCAGCTGGACCTGACTCCTAGTGTGTGGGAGGAGGGAGAGGAGGCAGCTGCAGAGGGTGGTGATAAAGAGAAGGTGCAGGAGGCACCTGCTGGTGGAGGTGATGGTGTGGAGACTAGCGGTAGCACTAGTGGGGCTGCTGGATCCGAAGGAGGAGAGCAGCAGCAGGGGAAAACTAAGAAGCCGAAGGGTGTCGTTATGAAGGGATGGGAGACACCCGTCTCCAGGCCAGGACGTACCCGTATGGCTACTAAGAAGCTGACTGCAGGAGCTGATGTAGCGGAGCAGCAGCTTGGGACTGAGGAGGCATTGCTGATTCTACCGCATGGCTATGACCCGGATGAGGAGGATGAACCTGCGTACTGTTTTCTTGCCCCTGCACCAGAGGAACCAGCTAGCATGGAGGAGGCATTAGCTGGACCAGATAGGGACAAATGGCTAGCTTCTAGGGATGCTGAGTACCAGAGCCTGCTGGAGAATGGGACTTGGGAACTAGTGGTGCTGCCTGAGGGAAAGAAAGCGGTACAATGCAAATGGGTGCTAAGGATCAAGACTGACGACAAGGGGCAGGTCACCATCTACAAGAGTAGGTTGGTGGCTAAGGGGTTTATGCAGAAGGAGAAGCGGGAATTCAATGAGATCTTTGCTCCCACTGCCAAACCCCCTACCCTCCGTGTCTTGTTGGCAGATGCAACCGTTAGTGGGAAATTCATCATTCAGATGGATATATCAACGGCATTCCTCAATAGGATTTTAGAGGAGGAGGTGTTTATGACGCAGCCACCTGGGTATGAGGATGGTACGGGCAGGGTGTGCAAGCTGAAAAAGTCCATCTACGGCTTGAAGTAGGCGCCACGCTGCTGGTACCAGAAGTTGGCAGCTGTTTTAGAGGAGATGGGATTCAGGACCAGCAGCTGTGATGAGAGCCTCTTTCTCAAGGGGGAGGGGGAGAAGCTGGTGCTGTTTCTGGTCTATGTGGACGACATTCTTCTCTTTAGCAGCAGCATGAAGGAGATCCAGAAGGTGCAGCAGCAGCTGATGGAGAACTTCAAGTGCAAGAACCTTGGGGAGGTAAAGTACTACCTCGGGATGCACGTGGAGAGGGATCTGGATCACAGGTGGTTGAAGCTGCACCAGGAGAAGTTCATCAAGGAGCTTGGGGAGAAGTACGGAATTGAGAATGAGCGCAAGGTTGCAACTCCCCTGCCAGCAGAATTCAAGCTTGTGAAAGCTGCAGAGGATGAAGGGGTTGAAGCCGAGGAGCAGCAGCAATTTCAGTCCTTGGTGGGCAGCCTCTTGTATGCAGCAGTTCACACGAGGCCTGACATCTCTTTCTCGGTTGGGCAGCTGGCTAGGGTGGTGCAGAATCCATCAGAGGAGCAGGTGGATGCAGCTGAGCGTGTGGTGAAGTATCTGAACTCTCACCCAAGCATTGGAGTTCAATACTCCGCATCCGCACAGGTGAAGCAGAAAGGGGTTGAGGTGCTGAAAGAGAAGGGGGAGAGGCTTGGAGAAGGCAAGCTCTTTCTCACTTGCTTTACCGATGCTATGTGGGCCTCTGAGAAGGAGGATTCCTCATCTGTGGGAGGATACATCTGCGTAGTTGGGGGAGGACCTGTTAGTTGGAGGTCAAAGAAGCAGACGGAGACAGCACTCTCTTCTGTGGAATCAGAGTACATGGCGATGTTCCATGGGGTGAAGGAGGTGATTTGGCTGAGGAGGCTGTTAGAGGAGATTGGCCAGGAGCAAAAGGTTGCTACGCCGCTGTTTTGTGATAGCAAGGGAGCTCTTGGGATGGCCAGGAACGCTGTGCTTCATGGGCTCAATAAGCACATGCGTATCAAGTGGCACTGGCTGCGTAAGGAGGTGAAGAGGGGGACGGTGAATCCGATCTACATCAAGACTCACCAGCAGCCAGCAGACTTCCTCACCAAGAGGCTTGCGGATGAGCCTCATTGGCGTAGTGTGCGCATGAGTGGAATGAGTATGAACTAGTATGGAATGATGGGGATGCAGCCGGCAGGCTGAGGGGGAGTGTGTTGGGTGCAAATTGTTGGGTGCAAATTCACATTGCACGACATCCTGCCGTCTGTTTGTACGAGTATGCGTGTGCGAATGCATTTGCGTGTGAATGGTATGTTCGTGTGTTTGTTTGCTTTCGCAATTTTCGCTTGAAGCATTTGCAGGTACTCGCATAATGTGCGCTTCGGCATAACATTGTACGCGCTATGAACAGTACAAGCAGAAAGGACGAGCTCGCAAAGGAACCCAAGATGGAAGCTTTGTGGTTCAGCTTACTTGATTGCGCATATTCAGTTCTATCCAACTCGAATTGTACTGTTTTGTTTGGTTGACTATAGTGTAGCAGGGCAGGCACTATAGGGGTACAATTTAGGTGAAGGTTGGATGTTGTTTGTCTGTATCTGCATGCTACAGGGCGAGGGGAAACCAGCGGAACCAGCATTTGGCTGGTTGGGCAAAGACAAAACAGGTTCTGTTTTTAGGACCTGAACCTGGTTGTTGTTTTCCCAGGTTGGAAAAACAGAACCAGAGGTTGTTCACCAACCTACCACCTGCTATTTTGTCCAGCCAGGTTGGTTCTGTTGCTTGGAATTATTTGGGATCATCCCTGGTTGTTCCCAGGTTGATTCCCAAGGTCCTTGCTAGCTAGAGCTATTTATTCCTTCTCTGTTTGTACCTGAATATAGTGAAATTGATTCAAGCGAATTTCTTCCTTGCTGGAATTTCTTTTCTACGCGGTGCGACGGCGGAATGCTACCCGAGTCAACGCTAGTACGCTAGCACTCCAACGCTAGGCTAACGCTGTCCGAGCCATAACTTCGTAATGGCAGAACTTTTCGCGAGGCAACTTGGCTTATTTTAAAGCTCTTAGAGTGAGCTTTGATATAGGAAATTCTCAGCTTAATCCGGTCGACGGTCTGCATGATACGCTGCGCGACGTTCAAGGTACTCTTGCTGTTTTGACTAAGTCCCTCTTGATCCCTCTCTCTACAAACTCGGACCCGAGGATAGGGGCTGGTCTTGTACCAGGCACCCAAGGACCCTTGGAGGTGACCCCGAGGAGAGGTTTTAAGTGTGATAAAGTCTTAATAGCTTGAGTTTATTAGGCCCTTACACCAACAGGTATGTCGGCGAGCAGTTTCTGCAAATCACTCCCCTTGTTTGTTGCTTCTGTTTCCTAAATGTCAACCCCATGCATGTCAGCTCCCGCCACTACGGCGCGTTTCATCGTGATCGCGTTGACACCCACCAACGAAGACTCAGGCGAGCCCCTTTGAGGTAAGGCGATGGTGTTACCGTTCACTCGCACTGTGCAGCCACCCGTCGTCCAGTCGATTTGCGGATCGTGTCGTCGCAACCAATCACGGTAGAGTTAACTGTCGGTTCCGTCGAGGGTCGTTGCGAGCATTTCCTGGCTAAACGTGAAGTTACCCCCATCGGATCTGAACCCGGTTTACTCGTTCCCGTAATGCGAGTGGCGTGCCGTCAACCAGTCTTGCGTCGATCACAGGTAAGCATCTGTCCATTGGAAGTTTCAGTTTCCGAGCCATGGCTGTGTTGATGAGGCTGTGGCTCGCTCCCCCATCTAGGAATATTTTAACTAAGTCCGTCCTGATTTTCCCACTTGCAGTATGAGGCTTTTTATCGCGGTACCCTCCATATTCGGCCGAGTGTGGTCGATCGCATGAACCTGCACAATTACTCGGTGAGGGTCGGTTCGGTCGGGCGAGCGGCATGACTTGTTAGTAGAGGGCCCGTCTGCTACTGACTCCTAGCGTTTCCTTGCTGCTTGGTCTTTTTCTGCTGCTCAGCTTCCCCCTTTCCCTTAGCATTTTCCGGGCATTCGCTTTTGCGGTCCCCCGGCCGATTGCACGCAAAACAGTGCCCTTTAAACAGTGCGGTGACGCCACGTATCGTGACGCCTTCGTTCCTCCCACGAGATTGATGTCCTCAGTTACTTCTACTGCCGTAGGACCCCGGTCTCGGTCGGCGCAAGTAGTCGAGCTTCTCCGCCATAGGGAGAATCTCCTGAAAATCGGTGACGCCGCGGAGCTGCATTTCATGAGGGATGTCGTGCTTCACGCCGCCGATGTAGCGGTCGATGCGCTAGCTCTCGTGCATGTATCTCACGTGCTCACACAGTGCCAGAAACTTGCTGGTGTAATTCTGGACGGAACCGAGTTGGCGGTAAGTGCGGAGCTTCTGACGCGTCGCAATCGAAGTCGCAATTGGCTCAAATCGAGGGTGCAGACCTGCGCACCATGCGTCCCACGTGCGATATTGGGGCACCTCCACGAAATACGACGGCGCTCAGGGTCCGGTTTGTCCTTCCTGCGTTGGTAGAGTCGCGTAGTTGTTTGGCTTCTTGACAATGACACGCCACCAGTCCATGGTGGGTCCTTGTAGCAGCGACACGGCGCAGCGAATTTTTGCCGTATCCTCCGAGACGTAGATGGCATCGAAAAATATGTTCATCATGAACAACCACGACTAAACGGTAGGACCACCCCGTTGACTCGGGTCAAAGCATGGCGGACGCTGCGACTTTAGCGGCATCGGTGATGGCAGTGCTGAATTGTTGGTCGGTGCCAAAATCGTGACGCGGGGCTGGCTTCTGGCCGCATTCGTCGCATCGGGGTGTGTTGTGCCGTGGTCGTCGTCTCTCTCGTTGCGGATGACACCATCACTAGCCGCGCTCGCGGGTTGTCCCACACTTCCGTGCTGTGATGCTTGTCGTGCAGGTTGTCCCAGAGTGCTAGGTGCTTGTAATTGTGCTTGCTGTGCTCGTGCGATGTCATTTTGAAGGGACGTACGTTCCGCCGTCAGCGCTGCGATTGCGGAGATAACTATTACAACGGGAGCTAGACTACGGGCTAGGCACGGGTGCTCGTGTGATCTCTGCGTTCGTTGGTCCTTAGTCATTTTCCTAGTGCATACACTGCTTACTAATTCACAAACCAATTAACAAGTCGACTACCCCAGGTCAGCGTCACCAAGTCGACGCCCACTGTAGGTCGACTTCCCAGGTCGACCACCCGAAGTTGGCGCCCTCCCGAAGTCGGCACCATTGCCGTGGCTCCCGTACAGGTCAACCAACCCCGTCGACCTGCTCGCCCACTGCTACACGTTGGCTGCACCCCTTCATCCGACCAAGAAGTTGGCTCCCCCCAAGCGAGGACGGGGCCAACACACAACTCCCGTTGACACTCCCCTGCCGCGTTCACGCTTTGGCCTCCAGCCCACACAGCAGCACAGCTCGGAGAATCGCTCGTCAACGTGCACCCAACTCACAGCACGTCGTCCACCGCACCAGCCATGCAAGAGGGCATGGCACCTACTGCTGCACGCCGTTGTCGCCGTCGCCCACTTCAGCCAGGCGCACCTGGCCGACCGCGACGGAACACCGGTTGAAGGCCGGATAGTGCAGCGCCTTCGTCAGGAAGTCGGCCGGCTGCTCAGCGGTCGGGATGTACTGCAGCGCAAACTTCCCCCGCTTCACCATGTGCTGCAGCCGGGCCTGTCGCCGCTCCATGTTCTTGAGGTTGCCCGTCAACCCCATGCTCTCGACAACTGTGATGGCCGACTTGCTGTCCACCCTGAGGACAGTTGGCTTCCTGGCATCCTGCTGCCGGAACTCTGCCAGGAGGAAGCGAAGTTGGCGTCCCTACTTGCCAGCTTCGACGGCCGCCACGTACTCCGACTCGGTCGACAACAGCGTCGCGCACTTGATGCGCTGGCTCGACCAGGAGACCGCGGCCCCTCCGAAGACAAACACGTAGCCGCCTGTGCTCGTCCGGCTCTGCTTGTCGCCGCCGTCGTCGGCGTCTACGTAGCCGACCAGCTCCAGTGACTGAGGTCCACCACCGAACTCCAGGGCGGTGTCACGCGTGTTGGCGAGGTAGGCGAGGTAGCGGTTGACCTCGCGCCAGTGCTGGTCGCTCCTCACCCTGAGGCCACTCCCCAGCTTGCTGCACGCGAAGGCAATGTCCGGCCTCAACGTCGTCGCCGCGAACTGCAGCGAGCCGGCCTTCTGCCGGTACTCCTCCTCCTGTCGCTCATGCACCTCCTTGTCGTCAAAGGTGAGCTTGGCGTAGTCATCAACCGAGACTGGCGTCTTCAGGGTCCGACCGCCTTGCTCCTTGTCGATGAAGTACCTATGCAGCTTGTCGGCGTAGCCCTGCTGGTGCACCCACAGCTTCCTCGCCGACCTGTCGCGCACGATCTCCAGCCCGAGGTACTTCTGCACCGGCGAGATCTCGCGCAGCTCGAAGTCGGACTCCAGCAGCTCCTTCAGCTCCCTCAGCATCGCGGTGCTGCTGCTGGCGACGAGCAGGTCGTTGACGTAGACCAGCACCCAGCAGGTCACCTTGTCCTTGCCGACCTTGAAGTAGAGGGCCTCGTCGACTTGGCTCTTCTTCCAGCCAGCTCCGTCTAGCACGTCGTTGAGTGCCAAGTATTATAGCAGCGGCCACTGCTTCAGCCTGTAAAGGCTCTTCAGCAGCTTGCACACCCGGCCGGTCCCGTCGTTGAAGTAGTCTGGCTGGTACATGTACAGCACCCGGACGAGCTTGCTCTGCAGGAAGGCGTTCTTCATGTCGAGCTACATCAGGTTGAAGTCGAGGACGGCGACTATGCTAAGGAAGATCCTCAGCGAAAGTAGCTGCTCACCGGCGTGTACGTCTCGTCGTAGTCGGCACCGTACACCTGCGTGAAGCCCTTCACGACCAGCCTCGCCTTCTCGCGCTCGACGGTGTCGTCGATGTGGTACTTCGTCGTCAACACCCATCGGTTCTTCATGATGTTCACTCCCCGCGGGCTTTCGACCAGCTCCCACATGCCGTTGCTGATGAGGCTGTGGATCTCCTCCTCCATGGCGACCTTCACCGCTAGACCCTTCCAGCTCAAAAAATCTGACTGAGCTGCGGAGTTTTTTCGGTTTCGTCAACTACGTAGGTCAGTTCGTCCCCGACATGGCGAAGTTGACCGCTCCGTTGACCGACTTGCTAAGGAAGGGGGTTGAGTACACGTGGGGGAGAAAGAGCAAGCTGCCTTCTCAACCCTCAAACAAATTTTGTGCTCGCCGCCCGTGCTTCACATTGCCAATCCGCACCGTCCGTTCGAGCTCGTCACCAACGCAAGTGACATCGCTGTGGGAGTAGTGCTGTTGCAGGAGTTCGGGAACAATCTCTAGCTAATCGCGTACAAATCCCGCAAGCTTCACCCGCCTGAACGCAACTACCCGATACACGACCACGAGATGCTGGCGATCGTGCATGCGTTCAAAGTGTGGTGATGCTACTTGACTGTCGCCGACGTGACAGTACGGACAGATCACTGATCACTACAGTACCTCCGCGCCAAACCGAATCTCAATCCCAACCGAATCTCAATCGCTTGTTGGACTATCTGGAGTCCAACTTCCACTACACATTCACGTAAAAAAAAGGTGCGTCCAACATTGCCAACGCACTCGCCCTACCGCCCAACTCCTCGCCATCCTACACGCCCAAACCAACCCAGTGTTCACAGGCCTATTCACCCACGAATACCGCACCAACCCATTTTTCACGACAAGAAATTCACAGCATTTGGCAGAAACAAAGGGAGTCTATTACGTAAAGACAGGAACCAACCGCATCTGGGTACCCGCGTACTCACTACTGAGGGAGCTGCTACTGCAGGAGGCACACTACGGGGTTACCTCAAGTCATTTCGGAGGCACACGACACGGTTATGGTCATCGTTGACAGGTTGACGAAAATGGCACACTTTGCTGCATGCAAGAAGTCGATCTAAGCCGAAGAAACTGCTCGCCTGTTCATCGCACCCGTTGTTCACCTGCACGGGATACCAATAGCGATAATCAGCGACAGGGACACGAAATTCACCAGCAATTTCTGGAAGAACCTCTGGGAGCAGTTCGGAACGATGCTACAGTTCAAGTCGTCGTACCACCCCAAGAACGACGTCAAACGGAGCGGACGAATCATACTGTGGAGTAGTTGATTCGTGCCATGTGCGACGACCCGACAACTTGGGAGCAGGAGCTGCCGCTGATTGAGTTCGCGTACAACAATGCCTCGTCAGCGACGAAGCAATAGTCTTCGTTTTACCTTAACTACGGGCATCAGCCCACGGTGCCCATGACGCCGAGTCTGGACAACCCCACGCCATGCGCATAGCAATTAGCCAAGATTCTGCAAGCTGCCCAAACCAGAGCCGCAGAAGGAATTAAAAGGGCCAACGTTACCGCTAAGCGCAACGCTGACCGCCACCACCGCCCCATCACGTACTAGTCAGGGGATTACGTATCGCTCGACACGAAGAACTTACGACAGCCCAACGTACCAAAACATTGACCCCGCTACTGTGGACCTTTCCAAATCAGCCACATGATTACGCCGGTGACCGCCCATTTACTGTTGCCGACTTACTGGTACATCAGCCCATTGTTCCACGTTAACCTGCTTTGCCCTTACCTTTTGACCACAAGCCAACTGCCTCGTCACTGCCCGCCATCTATGACTCGCCCCGCATCAGAGCCGATAATCGAGCTCGAAAAAATCATGAGCCATCGGATTTGTCACCCCACCGGCATTTTGAGGATCGAATTCCTCATCCATAGGAAGGACCGCACACCAACTAAAGATAGCTGGGTGCCCTTGGCAAACATAAATAAACACCCTGCCATTCAAGAGTATCTGTGGAGCCGGGGTTTACGTGATATACACGCAGTCACGTAGTAGAGGGGGCTTCTTGAGGGGGGGGCTAGTGTAAGGAATTTTTCGCCATTCCTTATTGTGACAGTTGACATCGCGTACAGCCGCACCCGTTGTTCGCCCATTACTGCTAACGGAGCTTTGCCAACTTCGCGCGCACTGTTTTACCAAACCTTGCACCGCTGGCCCGGCCGAGTCGGCCTACGCTTCGGGACTAGCCCGAACCTTACTGCAAGCATAGCACAAGGTAGCTCGCATGCACCGTGTTACCGTTTGCATGTTTCGTGTACTTATGTTCGCTCATGCCTTCGCTCAAATTTTATACTCGTTCGACACCTTAGTGCAATCCTCACTACCTCAATCCATTGCACCCGTAACAGGTTGCCTATAGTAGTGGGTAAAACGTGATAATGGAGCAAGTGCGATAAAATGCTTATTGTTTATAGAGAATAAGTAGCCTACTGTTACGACTGCAATTGAGCAAGCTAGCGAGAATTGCATTATCGAAGCAAAACAATCCATCGAGCAAAGGAATGAGCAAGAACTAAATAGCGAAGGCCACAGTGGTAATGGTAATGAACTGTGGGTGTTGCGCTACGGGCCTAGAACTGAGGTTAGGACTGAGGTTGGGAAGTGTCGAAGCGGAGGCCCAGAGCGCGGGTTACCAACCGAGCCGTGAGGTTGGGGTGCGACGTGCGAGGTGGCGGGAAATGGTCAAGGCGAATGCCGCGAGTGGTAATGGTGGCGAGTGTGGCGAGTACAGTGATGTACTCGCTAAGCAGGGATGCGACATAAGGAACTAGAACTTTCCTTACACTATCCCCCCACCTAAGAAGGCCCTCCTTACGAGAGTGCATGTACATCCCAGAAATTGCAGCTGCGCAGATATTTGGTGAGAACGGGGTGGTTTTCAATCTTGTCCAAGGGTACCCAGTTGTCTTGGGTTGGGGTGTGGTCTCTCCAACAAATCAAAGACTCGATTCTGCGATTTCCATGTGGGTCACGAACTCGGTGGCTCAGGATTTTCTCGGGTGTGATGATTGGTTTGCTGGGTGGTCGTGTCATGCTGTCTAGGCGTTGGCGAGAGAGTTGGCTTGTGGATGGTATGTAAGGTCGGAGTAGGCTGACGTGGAATGACACGCTGACGTACCAGTCAGCGGGGAGGAGGAGGTGGGCCGTGACAGGTGTGATCAAGTGGTTGATGCAAAATGGCCCGCAATATCGAGGGCGGATTTTTGGGGTGATGAGCAGGCGGATATTTTGAGTGTCGAGTAAAACTAGGTCGTTAGGCTGGTAGGTGACGGGGCTGCGGTGGCGGTCGACGTTGCGTTTAGCGATTACGTTTGATTTTTTTATTGCGTCTGCTGCCCGGGTCCGTGCCGCCTATAGAATCTCAACGAACTGCTGCATACGTGGTACGGGGTTGTCGGGATTCGGAGTCATGGGTACAGTGGGGTCTTGTCCGTGTTTCAGGTAAAACAGTGACTGTTGGGTCGTGGCGGATGGCGAGTTGTTGTACGTGAATTCGATGGGTGGCAATTGCACTTCCCACGTGCAAGGGTCGTCGCACGTGGCTTGAATGAGCTGCTCCATGGTTTGGTTTGTCCGCCGGTCTCGGGGTGGTACGAAGAACTAAATTGTAGTCGTGTGCCAAACTGCTGCCACATGTTCCACCAGAGGTTGCTGGTAAACTTTGTATTTGTATTCCTACTAATTGCTGTTGGTGTTTTGTGTAATCGAACGACGGTGGCGATGAAGAGCCGATCTGTTTCTTCGGCTGAGATGGATTTTTTGCATGCTTCAAAATGCGCCATTTTCGTGAGTCTATCGACGACGACCAGGATCGCGTCGTTCCCACTTGCCCCCAGCAGGAAACCCCGTAACGAAGTCCATCGTCACCTACTGCCAAGCACGCTCTGGGGGTGGTATCGGCTGCAACTGCCCTGCCGGCCGTTTCCGTGATGACTTCATGATTTTGCAGGTGGGACACGATGCCACGTGTCGTTGCACGTCGGTCAGCATCTCTGGCCAGTGGTAGTACCGCTGCAGCTGCTGTCGTGTCTTCTACCCCGAAGTGACCTGAAGTAACCCCGTCGTATGCTTCCTGTCGTAACAGCTCCCTTAACAAAATTTACCCAAGCACCCAAATGCGGTCAGTGCCGACTTTTACGTTATAGATCCCTTTCGCTGCTGCGAACTGCTGCGAATTTCCACCGGTGAAGAACGGGTCTGTTTGATGTCCGTGGGTAAATTGTCCTATCAGTAACGGGCTGTGTTATAGCCACAGTAAGCTGCAATGTGCCTAAAACGAAAGATAGAGTGCACAGTCGGATTTCTGCACAGCTGCTTCAAATGGTCATATCAATCTGCTCACAGCTCCAATAGACCTCATTTAACTTGGATGTAAAGCGTCTTAACGTGCCTTACAATAGGCAATTTTAATCGCACGATTTCAGCAAGGATTGTGAAAATAGAAACGTGAATGAATTGACTACGAACGAGGTGAGTACAAATAGGAAACCCTAATTGGGTTGTACCCCCTATGGGATACCCCACTATAGCCTACACAAACAAGTAAGCTATAATGTTCTGACACACCCCCATAGGCAAAGTGGGGGAGAACAAGGGGTCACAAGACCAGTCAAGCAAAGCAAAGCAAAGCTCAGGGTGGATCACAAAGTCACCACACATTCCGAGCACAAGATCAAGGGCCACAAGGCCAGTTCGCATGCAAGATTATATATAGAGATATACAAGAATCAAGCAAGCAAGAGCAAGAGTATATATAGGTCAAGGTACAAGCAAGGTCAAGAAGTGAGCAAGTGAGACAAGACAGGCAGAAGACCCAGCTGCGTGCAGCAACGCTGATGATCACAAGGCGCAAGTGCCTTGGTGAAGACATCAGCAGTGTTGGCCTCAGAGGCCACGTACGCAAGTCGCAACTGTCCACGCTGCTGCAGCTCACGAGCAAGAAAGTAGCGGAGAGCAATGTGCTTTGTCCTGTGCTCCAGTCGCTGCTCTCGACACAAGGCCAGCATGGCCTTGTTGTCTACGTACAGGACTGGAGGAGAACGAGGCGGCTCTCCAAGGTCGGTAAGCAGGTAGGTGAGCCAGCGAAGCTCCTGAGCAGCCATAGCCCCGGCGTAGATCTCAGCCTCACAACTGGAGCCGAGAACAGAAGACGAGCGAGTAGCCCGCCACGAGACAGAGCCGGAACCAAGGCTGAAGGTGTAACCCTGTGACGACCGCTGCGTAGCCTGGTCGTCAGCCCAAGAAGCGTCCGCGTGCCCAGTGAGGACCACTGGACTGCGCCCTCCAAGCACTAGCCCCATGCCCGACGTACTGCACAAGTAGCGCAACACCCTCTTCGCTGCAGCCATGTGCTCTGGTCGGTGTCTCCCAGGAGCAACAAAGCGTGCGAGAATGCTGAGAGGGTATGCAAGGTCAGGTCGTGTGCAGGTCATCAGGTACATGAGGCAGCCAACAAGCTCTGGGTACGGGCCACTCGACTCTACGGACTCATCCGAAGGCAGAGCTGAGAGCGAGTGGCGAGTAGGCAGAGGAGTGGCCTGAGGCGAGGAGTACGTGAAGCCGAAGCGCTGAAGGACCTGCTGCACCATGTGTGACTGAGTCAGGGTAATGGTGCGGCGTGCTCTGTCCCGGGTGATCTGCAAGCCAAGGTAGCTGCGCAGTTCACCCAGGTCAGTGCACGTGTGTCTCTTCTGCAGCTCGGACTTCACGTAAGCGAGTCCAGCAGTGTCTGCTGTGGCAAAGACCAAGTCGTCGACGTACACGAGGATGTAGAACGGCGGCAGAGAGGTGTCGGTGCGCAGAAACAGCGACGGGTCGGCAGTAGAAGGAGCAAACCCAAGTGTCGCAAGCGTAGTCCTCAGTGTGTCGTGCCACTCATGTGGCGCCTGGCGGAGACCGTAGACTGGACGCCGGAGACTCCACTGGGTACCAGGAGGGAAAGACCCAGTGAAGCCAGGTGGGCGACGCAGCCAGATCTCCTCGTGCAGGCTGCCCTGCAAGAAAGCTGTGCTGAAGTCGAGAGAGTGCAGCTCGTAGTCACGGTGAGCAGCAACGTGCAGCAGTACCCGAAGAGTGGTCATCTTCGGGGTGGGGGAGAAGGTCTGAAAGTAGTCAACCCCCTGCCGCTGACTGAAGCCACGAGCCACGTAACGCGCCTTGAAGACAGGCGGAGAACCCGGCGGCCGCTTCACCCTGAAAATCCACATGCCACTGACGATGTTCGCCCCAGGAGGGGGAACATCGTCGACGTAGGTGCCTGTGGACTTCCAGGAAGCCATCTCTGCATCCATAGCTGCCTGCCACTGAGAGGAGTAGGGACCCTCTATCGCCTCCGCGTAAGAGCGCGGAGTCGGGATGTCTAGTGCATCCGGGTCTCCCTCAGGGGCTAGCAGTACAGACGCGAGATGAGGTGAAGCGGCGGCCAGACACTGGAACTCCTCCTGCCTGTCCTCAAGGACGTCCGTGCCAAGGGCACACTCACCCCCGACGGACGGAGGACAGGCAGACCCAGACTCAGCAACAAGACTAGCAGCGTAGTCTAGGCGACAGCGCGCAGCAAAGTCGACGAGCTCGGTGACAAGGGCAGACGTAGCAGAAGACTCGAAAGAAGAGTCACTGACAGCTGTAGCAAGGAGACGCGTGACAGTAGGACTGGCAGCACGAAGAGAGTCCGACTCCGGGTCGGCAAGAGCAGGAAGAGAGGAAGCAGGAGGAGAAGGCAAAGGGGCACGCAGAGGAGCAGTGGACGGACGCAGAGACATCCGGTGCGTGCCAGGGACAGGAGGAGGACGCTGACGCGAACCGCGACCACTAGCGCGCGCAGAACGAACAGGCGACGCAGGACGAGACGCAGGCTCACGACGCTCAGTAAGACCTCCAGTCGGACCAGCGTAGGGAGAAGGAGCAGGCAAAGGGGAGGCAGGCTGTAGCTGTGACTGTGACGAGAAAGGCTGTGGACCCTCTAAGGGAGGAGGAGGAGGACCAGGAGAAGGTGTAAGACCAAGAACCTGCTGCAGGAGCGGAACGAAGTACGGCCGGGGCCGCGCGGCGACGCCAGAAACAGCAGGGACAGCACCAGTACCTCCAG
Organism: Closterium sp. NIES-65; assembly: GCA_948144175.1. Taxonomy (NCBI): domain Eukaryota; kingdom Viridiplantae; phylum Streptophyta; class Zygnematophyceae; order Desmidiales; family Closteriaceae; genus Closterium; species Closterium sp. NIES-65. Next base: position 75,378 of record CANXME010002262.1, on the reverse strand, counting down.
TAGGAGTACCCGCTCCAACAGCACCTCCAGTAGCTCCCGAACCTCCAGCAGCACCAGCAGGAGCACTGCCAGTCGGACCTCCAGCGGCAGTCTCAGTGTCAACACCCTCAGCAGCACCAGCTCCAGGAGAACCCTCAGACCCAGCAGCTCCAGCACCCACAGTACGAGCACCGCCGGGACGCTCGGCAGTAGTACCCTCTGCAGCCGAAGAACCTCCAGCACCAGCAGCACGCCTCCAGCGTCTGGCAAACCACTCACGTAGCTCCTGAGGGGAGAGTGGCTCACGGCGAGACGAAGCACCTCCAGGCGGAGCACCCCCAGTCTCAGCACCCCCAGGCTCCGCACCCCCAGGCTCAGCACCCCCAGGCTCAGCACCCCCAGGCTCAGCACCCCCAGGCACAGCACCCCCAGGCTCAGCACCTCCAGACTCCGCACCCCCAGGCTCAGCTCCCACAGGCGTAGCACCTCCAGTCTCAGCACTCCCAGGCTCAGCTCCTGCAGCCGCACCAGAGTCACCAGTGACCTCGACAGGCTCGACCGCGTCTACCTGGGACACACCTGAAGGGGCAGGACCCTGAGGGGGAAGGGGGTCTACCGGGGGGGGACCTGGTACCAAGAAGAGCGGGGGAGGGGGGAGGGACGGAGTGCGGTAGGGGAAGAGGCGGTAGTAGGGTACCGACTCGTCGAACGTGACGTCCTGAGAGGACAGAACACGTCGAGAGGTGGGGTGGTAGAACTGCCACCCGGGGGCGTCGGGGGGGAACCCCAGGAAGACGCAGGGAGTAGCGCGAGGGGACAGCTTGTCCGCAGACAAGTCGCGGACAAACGCCCGAGATCCCCAGACCCGGAACGCCGACGCATCGCCAACCTTCCCCGTCCATAGCAGCGCTGGGGAGGTCTCCGGCCTGGAGACCCTTGGGTGGAGGTTGATCTGATGCGCTGCGTACCTGACCGCAAACGGCCACAGAAAATGGGGGGCAGCCGCATGCATCATGGACGTACGGGCGACGTCCATGACCATGCCAATGCGGCGCTCTGCAATCCCATTCTGCTGCGGGGAGTCCGGAAGCGTGAAGGTCTGGCGGATGCCTCGCGCACGACAGTAGGCACGCAGAAGGCCAGAGGAGAACTCTCCGCCTCTGTCCGAGTGCAGACGCAACACAGGAAAGTCCGAGCCAAAGCTCTGCCTGAGCTGGAGACGAGTTGCGCGGATCCAGTCGATCAGCACCTCAGTGACATCACCCTTGCTGCGCAAGGGGAAGACTGTGGTGTAACGCGAGTAGTCGTCAACCACCAGCAGGAAGTAGCGCTCGTGACTGAGTCCACGGACGCGGGCAGGGCCCCACACGTCCATGTGAAGCGTCTGCAACGGAGCCTCTGTCGGAGGAAACTGGGAGGAGTGAGGGGCAGCACGCTGGCGCCCCTCGACACAGGGGACACAGGCAGGACCAAGGCCCTGAGGAAGGGGAGGTAGAGACCGGGGGAGACCAGACACAAGAAGACGGGAGGCCATGCCTCTGAGTCAAAGCAGAGAGGGGTGGCCAAGACGGTGGTGCCAGAGAAGGGTCTCGTGCGACAGACGGCGACACGAACAGGGGGCAGACTCAGGACCAGACCTGGACGCTGCAGCAAACACCTGACCAGACGAAGGCACGCTACCAGACTCAGCACCTGGAGGAGAAGCAGTGGTCAGTGTGTACAGGCTCGACCCTGGCTGACGTGTAAACGTAGCTAGGTGACGACCCGTGCTAGCCTCCGTGCAGTGCGTCACTCGCTGACTAGCAGGGGTGAACTGGTGAACTCCCCCATCCTGTAGGTCAGCACCACTCACCAAGTTCGTAGAGAACGAGGGGAGGTAGAGACCAGACAGGGTGCCAGAGGGAGCCGCCGGACACGGGAGGACCGTGGAGAAGCGAGCCAGGACAGGACCCCCAGAGGGGTCAGCCAGGGAAACCGCAACCGGCCGACTAAGCGGCGTAAGTGTGGTGCGGTCCCGAAAGAAAGAGCGAGACGCTCCAGAGTCAAGAGTGAAGGTGTGGGAGGCCGAAGCCGACGCAGTACCTGAGAGCGCAGACGCACTAGTACCTGAGAGAGCAGTCTCACTAGTACCTGGGAGTACAGACGCAGTGGCACCTAGAGCAGAAGCCTCACCGGTACCTGGAGCAGCAGTACCAATGCCCGGGTCGGGCGGGAAACACCGGTAACCGTACAAGGTCTGAGCACTCTTGAACTGACTAAAGTGCGCGCGCTCAGTGGTAGGCAGGTGGCGACGCACAGCAAGACGTGCAGCAGCATCGCGCGTGGCCCACTGAGAGCGAACAGTGGCGTCAGCATCAGCAGCAGGGGCAGGGACAGCGCCAGAGGTGAGGTCAAAGAGAGACAGACTGTCGGCCCTGTCGCACTGTAAAAACAGCTGCAGGTCGTCGAGCCAGACCTCAAAGTCAATGGCTCGACCCTCAGCGTCAAAAGTGAGGACAGTGGGTGTAGCCATGACGACGACAGTGGCGCAGTGCAAGCAGTAGGGGAAGGGTACGCAGTGACAGCAGTGCAGTGCTCACCGGGTAGGGCAGGTCGGGCGGCTCAGGAGGAAGGTCGCCAGACGACACGGCCGCTAGGCTGCTGGGCGGCTCGGCTCCCGGGCGGCTCGGCTGCTGCTGGGCGACTCGGCTGCAGTTGGGCGGCTCGGCTGCTGCTGGGCGGCTCGGCTGCTCCTGGGCGGCTCGGCTGCTCCTGGGCGGCTCGGCTGCTGCTGGGCGGCTCGGCTGCTGCTGGGCGGCTCGGCTGCTGCTGGGCAGCTCGGCTGCTGCTGGGCGGCTCGGCTGCTCGTCTGTTGCTGGGCGGCTCGGCTGCCGCTGGGCCGCGTAGGTAGGGCGGCCGGGCCGCGAAGGTAGGGCGGCGGGTGGGCCGCAGGTAGGGCGGCGGGTGGGCCGCAGGTAAGGCGGCGGGTGGGCCACAGGTAGGGCGGCGGGACGGCCGCAGGTAGGGCGGCAGACGGCCGCAGGTAGGGCGGCGGGTAGGCCGCAGGTAGGGCGGCGGGACGGCCGCAGGTAGGGCGGCAGACGGCCGCAGGTAGGGCGGCGGGTAGGCCGCAGGTAGGGCGGAGGGACGGCCGCAGGTAGGGCGGCGGGACGGCCGCAGGTAGGGCGGCGGGTAGGTCGCAGGTAGGGCGACGGACGGCCGCAGGTAGGGCGGCGGGTAGGCCGCAGGTAGGGCAGCGGGTAGGCCGCAGGTAGGGCGGCGAGTGGGCCGCAGGTAGGGCGGCGGGACGGCCGCAGGCAGGGCGGCGGACGGCCGCAGGCAGGGCGGCGGGACGGCCGCAGGTAGGGAAGCGGCGGGGCCGCGTCGAGGAGGCGGCGGGGCCGCGTCGAGGAGGCGGCGGGGCCGCGTCGAGAAGGCGGCAGGGCCGCGTTGAGGAGGCGGCGGGGCCGCGTCGAGGAGGCGGCGGGGCCGCGTCGAGGAGGCGGCGAGGCCGCGTCGAGGAGGCGGCGGGGCCGCGAGGGGAAGGGCGACACGGAGGGTCGCGAGAAAAAAGAACGCGCGCCACGGGGCGCGCTTCGGTGGGCCCTAGAGAACAGTCCCTAGGATGGGACCTGCTCTGATTCCATGTGAAAATAGAAACGTGAATGAATTGACTACGAACGAGGTGAGTACAAATAGAAAACCCTAATTGGGTTGTACCCCCTATGGGATACCCCACTATAGCCTACACAAACAAGTAAGCTATAATGTTCTGACAAGGATTTACAACACAATGTTGGTTTGAACGAACGGCACTATGGCAGCAACCTAGTCTTAGAAACACAATTAGTAAGAACTAGGAGTTACGAGTTGGGAATGACTCCCAGCTCCTACAAACCCCAAGAGCCGAGGTACAGTGATGTGGAATAGTGCCACACTGTCCTCAACCAAGAAGGGTTTCGAAACTACCCTTCACAAGGGCCTACACCAACTGAAATGTTACACTACACAAAGTAATGTAACTATCTCAATATCTTGAGGTGTACTCTTTTTGGCGAGCTTTGAAATCACTTGAAGCTTCAACCAAGGCTCCGATTCTTCATCACAAAACTCATCCTTGAGTTCTTGATGGGTTTGCTGCACACACTTGCGACACGCCGAACGTTCGACAAGCGACAAAAAAGAAACCGCGCACTAGACACACGACAAAATAAAAACCGCGCGCGAGACACAAATGACCGCATTAATACGCGGCTAGCAATAACTCGCCACTGACTCGACACACACACTCGACATCATTACCCATCATACACAGACTATTATAAGTGCCAGCGTCGACGACCGCCCAAGGAATGTCGCCGAACTCCTTCGCCTCATGGCGTCTCCTCGCAGTCTCCAGCCGTGCCTCTAGGGTGTCCACCACCCCCGTGTCACCTACGGCGCCTACCATAGTGTCAGTAGGCGGTTCTCACTCAGAATTTTTAAAACTACTTAGATGACCATGAGGTGCAGTGCTCTGTCGGGGCTGTAAATCAGTATGTCATCTAGGTAGACGATGATACACTTATCTAAAAGTGGGCAAAAGGATTTGTTCATTGTCATTTGAAAAGTGGCGAGGGCGTCGGTCAGTCCGAAGGGCATAACGGTGTATTTAAAAGAGTCGTAACGTATTCGAAAAGTTATCTTGGGGCAGTCAGGTGGGTTGATGCGAATCTGGTGGTAACCCCCTCTAAGGTCGATTTTCGAGAAAACCCGGGCTGTGCGCAGTTGGTCAAACAGTTTGCCGGCTCGCAGGATGGGGTAACGGGACTTGATGGCAACCCTGTTCATTGCTCGGTATTCTATGCAAATGCGAAAACCCCTGTCCTTCTTCGGTGTGAACAGTATCGGTGTTGCGAAGGGTGACGAGCTCGGGTGAATGATTTCCTTCTCCGATTCTAACTCTATCCTGTGGTCGTGCGGTCGCTGAGGTGGCAGTCCCGTCGGCAGGTCATCCGGGAATATCCCACTGTACTGCTTCAGAAATACTGCCATGTCATCCGGTAAGTCGGCGAGCAGTTTGTGCAAATCACTCCCCTTGTTTGTTGCTTCTGTTTCCTAAATGTCAACCCCATGCATGTCAGCTCCCGCCACTACGGCGCGTTTCATCGTGATCGCATTGACACGCACCAACGAAGACTCAGGCGAGTGTCAGGCATATATGCTATAGTCTGTGTAGGCTGTAGTGGGGCAGTTCATATGGGGTACAACACTTAAGGGTTTACTACTTGTACTCCTCATTATGCTCAATGCATTTTTTCCTCGTTTCTTATCATGGTATCGAGCAGGTTCCCAAGTGGGAACGCTACCTAGGGCCCACCACGATTTTTTTTTCTCTGCCCGGAGCGCGCTTCACTCCTGCCCGAGTCGCGCTCTATGTGCCCTCCCTACCTTCGCGCCGCCCTTAGTGGCCCCTTTCACGGCCCCTTACGCCGCCCTTACAGCCCCTAGCGCCGCCCTCTACGGCCCCTCGCGCCGCCCTTACGGCCCCTTACAGCCCCTCGCGCCGCCCTTACGGCCCCTCTGCGGCCCCTCTGCGACCCCGTCGCTGCCATCTGCGGCCCCGTCGCCGCCACCTGCGGCCCCGTGGCCGCCACCTGCGGCCCAGTCGCCGCCACCTGCGGGCCCGTCACCGCCACCTGCGGCCCCGTCGCCGTCACTTGCGGCCCCGTCGCCACCACCTGTGGCCCCGTCGCCGCAAACTGGGGCCACGCAGCCGCCACCTGCGGCCCCGCCGCTACCTGCGGCCCCGTCGCCGCCACCTGCGGCCCCGTTGCCGCCACCTGCGGCCCCGTCGTCATCACCTGCGGCCCCGTCGCCCTCCCCTAGCGGCCACGTCGCCGCCTCTACCGGCCCTTTCACCGCTCAGCCACCCAGCGACCGAGCCGCCGAGCAGCCGAGCCGCCGAGCCGCCCACCAGCCCAGCAGCCGAGTCGCCCAGCAGCCGCGCCGCCCAGGAGCCGAGTCACCCACCTGCCGAGCACCCGAGCCGCCTAGCAGCCGAGCCGCCCAGCAGCAGAGCCGCCAAGCCGCCCAACAGCCGAGTCGCCCAGCAGCCGAGCCGCCTTGCCGCCGAGCCGCCGAGCCGCCGAGCCGCCCTACTATCAAGCCGCTGCTGTTCCTACCGGTGCGCCCCGGCCCTCCTTCCTCGGACTGGTGAGCTCACTCCCTACTAGGCCACTGCAGTCATGGCTACTCCTAGTGTCCTTACTTTTGATGCTGAGGGCCGTGCCCTTGACTTTGAGGTCTGGGTCGATGACCTCCAGCTGTTTCTCCAGTGCGATAGGGCAGATGGACTCTCTCTGTTTGATCTGACCTCTGGTGTCTCTCCTGCCCCGCCTGCTACTGCTGACAGCACTGTTCGCTCACAGCGGGCCGCACGCGATGCTGCTGCTCGCCTTGCTGTGCGTCGCCACTTACCGACCACTGAGCGTGTACACTTTAGCCAGTACAAGAGTGCTCAGACCTTGTACGACGCTGTAGTTGCACGCTACTCTTCACCTGCCATTGCTGCACTGAGCCGCCTCAAGCTACCGTACCTCTTCCCTGACCTTGCTGCCTTTCGCACATTCGCTGTCCTCATTACGCACCTCCGCACTAGTGACACTCGCTACCGCGCTGCGCTTCCTGCTGAGTTCTGCGCCAAGAACCCCCCCCCCCCCCATGTACATCACCCTCTACTACATAGTCACCCGGCTCCCTGACTCTCTTCGCGTAGTCAGGGACCACTTCCTCTCAGTTTGCCCCACCACTCTCACCGTTGACCTCCTCGAGAAGGGCCTCCTAGCAGCAGAGAAGAGCATAGTCGCTGTAGGAGCCTCTCGTGGTGACCCTCGCACCCCCGTCTTTGAGGGGTGTTCCCCCTCCCCCATCTTGCCCTCTGTTGCTTCTGCTGCTGCGGCCGACCTCGTTGGTTCCGAGTCGGTCGTAGCTGAGTCTGCCCCTAGCGGGAGACGCCGCCCTGGCAAGGGCAAGGGGGGCAAGGGCGCTGGAGGGGCTGGCGGGGGCGGTGGAGGTGGTGGTGGAGGCAGTGGAGGGGGTGGGGGTGGTGGTGGGAGTGGTGGCGGGGGTGGCGGCGGTGGCGGCAGCAGTGGAGGCGGCGGCGGTGGCGGAGGGAGCGGAGGCGGCGGAGGTGGCAGAGGAGGCGGAGGTGGAGGAGGCGGCGGAGGCGGCGGCGGTGGTGGAGCGGGTCGCGACTCTGCGCAGAGGAGTGGCTCAGGTGGTGGTCCGCGCCAGCAGCACCGGAGTGGTGTGACCCTGTCCTCTCAGCAGCTTTCTGAGTGGTACGCTGCGCGTCAGCGCGGTGGGGGTACTGGTCCTTGCACTTACGTCCTCCGTATCGGCGACCGAGCTCGTGAGCAGTGCGGGGGCCCGCACTCCACCCAGCGCTGCTTCGGTCGCCTGACGGATGCGTGGCGTCGCCAGTTCCCTGAGGCATCAGAGATCCCTCGCTGGGGAGATCTGTCTAGGGCGGGGGATGCCATCTTTGATCTTGACTATGATGCTATCCTTGCTGCCATGTATTATGTGACTACTAGAGTTGAGGGTGACTGTTACCTGTGTGTACCGCCTGACCCGGGCATTGAGGCCACTGCTCTAGGTTCTGGTGAGGCTGCTGCTCTAGGTGCTAGTGCGTCTGCTACCCCAGGTGCTAGTGCGTCTGCTGCCCAAGGTGCTGGTGAGTCTGCTCTCTCAAGTACTACGTCGGCTCACGCCTTATACACCGCCTTATACGCCTTATACACCCGCTGCACTATCGTCTCCAGCTCAGGGAGAGTTTCGGTTCGGACTTTCTTGTTGTGCGTCTGCACTCAGACAGAGGCGGGGAGTTTCCCTCTGCCCGTTTGGGAGCCTACAGTCGTACACAGGGCATCCGCCTGACCTTGGGGGGTGTTGGCGCTGGTGTTTCTACTGGCACTAGTGCGTTAGGGGGTGCTGCTGAGGCTGCTGGAGCTGAAGGTCCTACTGGAGCTGGTGCTGCTGGAGCTGGAGCTGCTGGAGCTGGAGCTGCTGGGGGTGTTGGCGCTGGCGGTGCTGCTGGCGCTAGTGCTTCTGAGGGTGCTAGAGCTGGCGCTGTTGGAGGTGTAGGTGCTGCTGGCGCTGGTGCTGCCGCTGAGAGTTTTGGTGCTGTCCTTGCTGGTTCTGGAGGCGCTGTGCGGCCGAGGCCGTACTTCGTTCCGCTCCTGGAGCAGGTTCTTGGTCTCCCGCCCTCTACTGGTCCTGCTCCTCCCTTAGAGTGTCCACAACCTGTCCAGTTGCAGTCACAATTACAGCCCGCCTCCCCTCTACCTGCTCTTTCTCCCTTCACTTGTCCTACTGGAGGTCTTGCTGAGCGTCGTGAGCCTGCGTCTCGTCCTGCGTCGCCAGTTCGTGCTGCTCACACTAGTGGTCGTACTACACGTCTGTGTCCTCTTGCGGTCCCTAGCACACACCAGATGGCGCTGCGTCCTACCACTGCTCCTCTGCATGTCCCGTTGCCGTCTCCTCCAGAGTCCTCTCTTTCTACTCTTGCTGACCCAGAGTCTGACTCTCTTCGTGCTGCTAGTCCTTCTGTCACGCGTCTCTTGGCTACTGTTGTCACTGACCCTTCCTTTGAGTCCACTGCTACGTCTGCCCAAGTTGCTGAGCTTGTTGACTTCGCTGCTCGCTGTCCTCTAGACTACGCTGCTAGTCTTGTTGCTGAGTCTGAGTCTGTCTGTCCTCCGTCCGTTGGGGGTGAGTGTGCTCTTAGCACAGATGTCCTTGAGGACAGGCAGGAGGAGTTCCAGTGCTTTGGTGCTGCTTTGCCCCATCTCGTGTCCACGCTGATTGCCCCTGAGGGAGACCCGGATGCACCAGACATCCCGACTCCTCGATCGTACGCTGAGGCGATCGAGGGTCCCTACTCCTCTCAGTGGCAGTCGGCCATGGACGCAAAAGATGGCTTCATGGAAGTCCACAAGCACCGACGTTGACGAGGTTCCCCCACCTGGGGCGAACATCGTCAGTGGCATGTGGATCTTCAGGGTGAAGCGGCCGCCGGGTTCTCCGGCTGTCTTCAAGGCGCGTTACGTGGCTCGACGCTTCAGTCAGCGGCAGGGAGTTGACTACTTTCAGACCTTCTCTCCCACCCCGAAGATGACCACTCTTCGGGTGCTGCTGCACATAGCCGCTCAGCGCGACTACGAGCTTCACTCTCTTGACTTCAGCACGGCTTTCCTGTAGGGCAGCCTGCACGAGGAGATCTGGCTGCGCCGCCCACCTGGCTTCACTGGGTCGTTTCCTCCTGGTACCCCGTGGAGCCTCCGGCGGCCAGTCTACGTTCTCCGCCAGGCGCCCCGTAAGTGGCACGACACACTGAGGACTACACTTGCGGCTCTTGGGTTTGCTCCTTCTACAGCCAACCCGTCGCTGTTTCTGCGCACCGACACCTCTTTGCCGCCGTTCTACATCCTCGTGTACGTCGACGACTTGGTCTTTGCCACTGCTGAGACTGCTGGACTCGCCCACGTGAAGTTCGAGCTGCAGAAGAGACACACGTGCACAGACGTGGGTGAACTGCGCAGCTACCTTGGCTTGCAGATCACCCGGGACAGAGCACAGCGCACCATTACCCTGACTCAGTCACACATGGTGCAGCAGGTCCTTCAGCGCTTCGGCTTCACGTACTCCTCGCCTCAGGCCACTCCTGTGTCTACTCGCCACTCGCTCTCAGCTCTGCCTTCGGATGAGTCCGTGGAGCCGAGTGGCCCGTACCCAGAGCTTGTTGGCTGCCTCATGTACCTGATGACCTGCACACGACCTGACCTTGCATACCCTCTTAGCATCTTGGCACGCTATGTTGCTCCTGGGAGACACCGGCCAGCGCACATGGCTGCAGCAAAGAGGGTGTTGCGCTACGTGTGCAATACGTCGGGCATGGGGCTAGTGCTTGGAGGGCGACGTCGACTGGTCCTCACATATCACGCAGACGCTTTTTGGGCTGACGACCAGCCGACACAGCGGTCGTCACAGGGTTACACCTTCAGCCTTGGCCCCGGCTATGTTTCGTGGCGGTCTACCCGCTCGTCTTCTGTTCTCACCTCCAGCTGTGAGGCTGAGATCTACGCGGGGGCCATGGCTGCACAGGAGCTACGCTGGCTCACCTACCTGCTGACTGACCTAGGAGGGCCGCCTCGTTCTCCTCCAGTTCTGTACGTAGACAAAAAGGCCATGCTGGCCTTGTGTCGGGAGCACAGACTAGAGTACAGAACGAAGCACATTGCTCTTCGCTACTTCCTGGCTCGTAAGCTGCAGCAGCGTGGTCAGCTCTGCCTCACCTACGTGGCCTCTGAGGCCAACACTGCTGATATCTTTACCAAGGCCCTTCCGCCTTCTGTTCATCAGCGCTTCTGTGCTATGCTAGGTCTTGTGCCTACTTGGCCTTACTTGCTCACTTCTTGACCTTGCTTGTACTGTGATCGTTCTATACCTGCACTTGCTTGTTTACCATTATATATGATCTTGCATGTGAAGTGTCCTTGTGGCCTTGCTCTTGTGCTCGGACTGTGTGGTGACGTTGTGATCCACCCTGAGCTTGCCTCGCTTTGCTTGACTGGTCTTGTGACCCCTTGTTCTCCCCCACTTTGCCTATGGGGGTGTTTCAGGCATATATGCTATAGTTTGTGTAGGTTGTAGTGGGGTAGTTGATATGGGGTACAACACTTTAGGGTTTACTACTTATACTCCTCATTTCGCTCAATGCATTCATTCCTCGTTTCTTATCAGGGAGCCCCTTCGAGGTAAGGCGATGTTGTTGCCGTTGACTTGCACTGTGCAGCCACCCGTTGTCCAGTCGATTTGCGGATCGGGTCGTCGCAACTAGTCGCGGTAGAGTAAACTGTCGGTTCCGTCGAGGGTCGTTTCGAGCATTTCCTGGCTAAACGTGAAGTTACCCCCATCGGATTTGAACCCGGTCTACCCATTCCCGTAATGCGAGTGGAGTGCCATCAACCAGTCCTGCGTCGATCACAGGTAAGCATCTGTCCATTGGCAGTTTCAGTTTCTGAGCCATGGCTGTGTTGATGAGGCTGTGGCTCGCTCCTCCGTCTACGAATATTTTAACTAAGTCCGTCCTTATTTTCCCACTTGTAGTGTGAGGCTTTTTATCGCGGTACCCTTCATATTCGGCCGAGTGTGGTCGATCGCATGAACCGGCACAATTACTCGGTGAGGGTCGGTTGGGTCGGGCGAGCAGCATGACTTGTAAGAAGAGGGCCCGTCTACTACTGACTCCCAGCGCTTCCTTGCTGCTTGGTCTGTTTGTGCTGCTCAGCTTCCCCCTTTCCCTTAGCATTTTCCGGGCATTCGCTTTTGCGGTGTCCCGAGCGATTGCACGCGAAACAGCGCCCTTTAAATAGTGCGGCAGCGGCATTCTCGGCGACGGCACGTATCGTAACGCCTTCGTTCGTCCCACGAGATCGATGTCCTCAGTTAGTGCTGCTGCCGTAGGACCCCAGTCTCGGTCGGCGGAAGTAGTCGAGCTTCTCCGCCATAGCGAGAATCACCTGAAAATCGGTGACGCCGCGGAGCTGCTTTTCCTGAGGGATGTCGTGCTTCACGCCGCCGATGTAGCGGTCGATGCGCTCGCTCTCGTGCAAGTATCTCACGTGCTCACACAGCGCCAAAAACTTGCTGGTGTAATTCCGGACGGAACCGAGTTGGCGGTAAGTGCGGAGCTTCTGACGCGTCGCAATCGAAGCCGAATTGGCTCAAATCGAGCGCGCAGACCTGCGCACCATGCGTCCCACGTGCGATATTGGGGCACCTCCACGAAATACGACGGCGCTCAGGGTCCAGTATGTCCTTCCTGCTTTGGTAGAGTCGCGTAGTTGTTCGGCTTCGTTCCAATGACACGCCACCTGTCCATGATGGGTCCTTGCAGCAGCGACACGGCGCAGCGAATTTTCGCCGTATCCTCTGAGACGTAGATGGCATCGAAAAATATGTTCATCATGAACAGCCACGACTAAACGGTAGGACCACCCTGTTGACTCGGGTCAAAGCATGGCGGACGCTGCGGCTTTAGCGGCATCGGTGATGGCAGTGCTGAATTGTTGGTAGGTGCCGAAATCGTGACGCGGGGCTGGCTTTTGGCCGCATTCGTCGCATCGGGAGTTGTCGTGCCGTGGTCGTCGTCTCTGTCGTTTCGGACGACGCCATGACTGGCCGCGCTCGCGGGTTGTCCCACACTTCCGTGCTGTGATGCATGTAGTGCAGGTTGTCCCAGAGTAATAGGTGCTTGTAATTGTGCTTGCTGTGCTCGTGCGATGTCATTTTCAAGGGACGTACGTTCCGCCGTCAGCGCTGGGATTGCGGAGATAACTATTACAACGGGAGCTATGTTGGTGTAAGGGCCTAATAAACTCAAGCTATAAAGACTTTATCACACTTAAAACCTCTCCTCAGGGTCACCTCCAAGGGTCCTTGGGTGCCTGGTACAAGACCAGCCCCTATCCTCGGGTCCGAGTTTGTAGAGAGAGGGATCAAGAGGGACTTAGTCAAAATAGCAAGAGTACCTTGAACGTCGCGCAGCGTATCGTGCAGACCATAGATCGGATTAAGCTGAGAATTTACTATATCGAAGCTCACTCTAATAGCTTTAAAATAAGCCAAGTTGCCTCGCGAAAAGTTTAGCCATTACAAAGTTATGGCTCTGACAGCGTTAGCCTAGCGTTGGAGTGCTAGCGTACTAGCGTTGACTCGGATAGCATTCCGCCGTCGCACCGCGTAGAAACGAAATCCCAGGAAGGGAGGAATATGCTTGAATCAGTTTCAATATATTCAGGTACAAACAAAGAAGGAATAAATAGCTCTAGCTAGCAAGGACCTTAGGAATCAACCTGGGAACAACCAAGGATGATCCCAAATAATTCCAAGCAACAGAACCAACCTGGCTGGACAAAATAGCAGGTGGTAGGTTGGTGAACAACCTCTGGTTCTGTTTTTCCAACCTGGGAAAACAACAACCAGGTTCAGGTCCTAAAAACAGAACCTGTTTTGTCTTTGCCCAACCAGCCAAATGCTGGTTCCGCTGGTTTCCCCTGGCCCTGTAGCATGCAGATACAAACAAACAAAATCCAACCTTCACCTAAATTGTACCCCTATAGTGCCTGCCCTGCTACACTATGGTCAACCAAACAAAAAAGTACAATTTCGAGTTGGATAGAACTGAATCTGCGCAATCAAGTAAGCCGAACCACAAAGCTTCCATCTTGGGTTCCTTTGCCAGCTCGTCCTTTCTGCTTGTACTGTTCATAGCGCGTACAATGTGTTAAAAACTTAGGACGGAGTCTATGAAGATTAGGTGCCCAAATTTTTTAAAATCGTTGGTCTCAATTTCTGGACAGAACCGTCGACTTCACAAGAAACGTTGTCGACGAAAGGTGCACTATTAGAATCCCACGAAATTCGAATATGTTGTAGCCCTAGACCGTGGCTACATTTCCCAATTTGAATCGTATCAAATTATGAAGCATATCTCGAGTTATACGTTTGGGCGAACTAGGGGGTATGCTGCCACAGAAATTTCACTCGATCACAATTAACTCACAAGTCCCACAAAAGAACATTCGAGTAGCACAAAACCTGGTAGGAGGGGAAGAGGAGGACGAGAGGGAAGGTCCCAAGAGAGAGTCCTCAACCAAGGAAACCCCATGCCACACAATTCCCTTCCCCATAGGCAACAAACTTTGACCTTAGTCACTTTCCAACCCATGCCATCCACCTCACCACAACTTGGCCACACTTACCAACCTGGTTTGGCTTCACCCAACCTCTTGGCAGCATCTACAGTGATGGGTTCGTATTTCCCAACCCCCACAAGTCTGTACCCCATATTGAGTCAATGCCACAACTTCCCAAAGTAGCTGCAACCAAAATATATAAGCATACGAACTCCAATGTTAGTAACTTTCTTGGTTGTGCTCCGATCGCGACGATTCTTGGTTCGCCGGAAAGCTCTTGAGTCGAGAAATCACTTCAGATATCTGCTCAAGCCAAATAACATACACTCACTCTGAAAAAACCAAACCACATCAAACACAAATTCTTGCACACGCTCACACCACGCATGCAACGCACAAACACATGATGGGAGGCAGACAGACGTGAATGCATATGGTTGCATCACACAACACAATGTTATGCCGAAGCGCACATTGTGCGAGTACCTGCAAATGCTTCAAGCAAAAATTGCGAAAGCAAACAAACACACGAACATACCATTCACACGCAAATGCATTCGCACACGCATACTCGTACAAACAGACGGCAGGATGTCGTGCAATGTGAATTTGCACCCAACACACTCCCCCTCAGCCTGCCGGCTGCATTTCGATCATTCCATACTAGTTCATGCTCATTCCACTCATGGGCACACAACGCCAATGAGGCTTATCTGCAAGCCTCTTGGTGAGGCAGTCTGCTGGCTGCTGGTGAGTCTTGATGTAGATCGGATTCACCGTCCCCCTCTTCACCTCCTTACGGAGCCAGTGCCACTTGATACGCATGTGCTTATTGAGCCCATGAAGCACAGCATTCCTGGCCATTCCAAGAGCTCCCTTGCTATCACAAAACAGCGGCGTAGCAACCTTTTGGTCCTTGGCCAATCTCCTCTAACAGCCTCCTCAGCCAAATAACCTCCTTCACCCCATGGAACATCGCCATGTACTCTGATTCCACAGAAGAGAGTGTTGTCCCCGTCTGCTTCTTTGACCTTCAACTAACCGGTCCTCCCCCAACTACGCAGATGTATCCTCCCACAGATGAGGAATCCTCCTTCTCAGAGGCCCACGTAGCATCGGTAAAGCAAGTGAGAAAAAGCTTGCCTTCTCCAAGCCTCTCCCCCTTCTCTTTCAGCCCCTCAACCCCTTTCTGCTTCACCTGTGCAGATACGGAGTATTGAACTCCAATGCTTGGGTGAGAGCTTAGATACTTCACCACACGCTCAGCTGCATCCACCTACTCCTCTGATGGATTCTGCACCACCCTAGCCAGCTGCCCAACCGAGAAAGAGATGTCGGGCCTCGTGTGAACTGCTGCATACAAGAGGCTGCCCACCAAGGACTGAAATTTCTGCTGCTCCTCGTCTTCAACCCCTTCATCCTCTGCAGCTTTCATAAGCTTGAATTCTGCTGGCAGGGGAGTTGCAACCTTGCGCTAATTCTCAATCCTATACTTCTCCCCCAGCTCCTTGATGAACTTCTCCTGGTGCAGCTTCAACCACCTGTGATCCAGAGACCTCTCCACGTGCATCTCGAGGTAGTACTTTACCTCCCCAAGGTTCTTGCACTTGAAGTTCTCCATCAGCTGCTGCTGCACCTTCTAGATCTCCTTCATGCTGCTGCTAAAGAGAAGAATGTCGTCCACATAGACCAGAAACAGCACCAGCTTCTCCCCCTCCCCCTTGAGAAAGAGGCTCTCATCACAGCTGCTGGTCCTGAATCCCATCTCCTCTAAAACAGCTGCCAACTTCTGGTACCAGCAGCGTGGCGCCTGCTTCAAGCCGTAGATGGATTTTTTCAGCTTGCACACCCTGCCCGTACCATCCTCATACCCAGGTGGCTGCGTCATGAACACCTCCTCCTCTAAAATCCCGTTGAGAAATGCCGTTGATATGTCCATCTGGATAATGAACTTCCCACTAACGGCTGCATCTGCCAACAAGACACGAAGGGTAGGGGGTTTGGCAGTGGGAGCAAAGATCTCATTGAAGTCCCGCTTCTCCTTCTGCATAAACCCCTTAGCCACCAACCTACTCTTGTAGATGGTGACCTGCCCCTTGTCGTCAGTCTTGATCCTTAGCACCCACTTGCATTGTACCGCTTTCTTTCCCTCAGGCAGCACCACTAGTTCCCAAGTCCCATTCTCCAGCAGGCTCTGGTACTCAGCATCCCTGGAAGCTAGCCATTTGTCCCTATCTGGTCCAGCTAATACCTCCTCCATGCTAGCTGGTTCCTCTGGTGCAGGGGCAAGAAAACGGTACGCAGGCTCATCCTCCTCATCCGGGTCATAGCCATGCGGTAGAATCAGCAATGCCTCCTCGGTCCCAAGCTGCTGCTCCGCTACATCAGCTCCTGCAGTCAGCTTCTTAGTAGCCATACGGGTACGTCCTGGCCTGGAGACGGGTGTCTCCCATCCCTTCATAACGACACCCTTCGGCTTCTTAGTTCTCCCCTGCTGCTGCTCTTTCCCCTCAGATCCAGCAGCTCCACTAGTGCTAGTCTGCACATCATTTTCTCCACCAGCAGGTGCCTCCTGTACCTTCTTTTCATCACCACCCTCTGCAGCTGCCTCCTCTCCCTCCTCCCACACACTAGGAGTCAGGTCCAGCTGCATGGTGATCTGCTCCATTTGCTGGGACACCCTGGCCTCCGGCTGTTTCTCCCAGCTCCCATACATCATGCCCTCAACAAACTTCACATCCCTGGTGTCAAACAACACACCCTTGGAAGGTTCCCACAACAGCCATCCCTTGCTCTCAGCAGCCAGCCCCAAATGCACACACCAGATTGCACTCGCCCCCAACTTACTGCGGTAGGTCTTGGGGACGTGGGCGACTGCCATGCAACCGAACACCCTCAGCATGTCCACCGGCGGCTTCCTCCCAAGCCACCTCTCCAACGGCACCCACGAGTCATCCCCGACCTTTGTGAGTACCCTGTTCCTAGCGACGGTAGCGTGCAGAACAGCATGGGGCCACATCAAGTTGCCCAGCCCAGATTCTATGAGCAGCGCCCTAGCTGTCTCCAGAATTGTCCGGTTCGCCCGTTCTGCTACACCGTTGGACTGTGGGGTGTAAGCCATGGTCAGCTCCCTCTGGATGCCCTGCTTCTTGAGCCAGGCCGTCATCTCAGCTCCAAGGAACTCACCACCCCGATCTGTCCTAATCCGCTTCACCACACACTCCGCTTGCTTCTCCACGAACGGCAGCCAATCGTCCCGAATCGTGGAGGCGGCGTGATCTTTCTGCTTCAGCGGATACGCCCACATTAGCCTGCTCCAGTCATCCACTATGGTTAGGAAGTACCGCTCCCCCTTGTGCCCTTGCACCGGCAGCGGCCCCACCAAGTCCATGTGGACCAGCTCCAACGGCTTTTTGCTCCTCCCAGCCACACTATGGAAGGGGAAACGGGTGAACTTTGAAAGGAGGCAAATTTCACAGTTATCATCGGGTGGTTGTCCGTTCAGCTTCAAGCCCTTAACGGCTCCATCCTTCTCCAGCTGCTTCAGCAAAGGCATTGCCACATGCCCCAAGCGTCGGTGTGCAGTTGCCCAATCCGTCTCCCCAGATCTGGCCGACACTTTCACACCAACCCCTCCAACGGCATTGCATTCCCCGTGGGATGCAGACCCCTCTCCAGCCTGCCCCCCACCGTGCCACGCCAGCGCCGGCAGCTGCCACATAGATCTGTACACGTCCTTGCTCTCGTGCATATCCCAAAGCACCCGATTGCCCAGCTTCCCCTTATAAGTGCGAGCCCCATCTGTGTTGGTGTTCACCCCAGCCTTGCCAAGCTTACGGAGGGAGATAAGGTTGGCCTTCAGGTCCAACCTTAGCAGATGCGTCTCCTTGCTCCCCCTTGTCTCCCACATGGAAGAATTGGCCCACGGTGCGCTCCTTCTTATTCTCGGCACCGCCGTTGCCCTTCGGGTTGTTGTCGGACGAATCAGCGACCATGTTGGCGCCGTTCTAGTTCCTCCGCGTGCCGCCATCCTGGTGACGATTCTGGGGGGTCCATCCATCGGGTTTCTTATAGCACAAAAACCAGGGGTGCCCTTCCTTCTCACAATACCAGCAACTCCCTTTCATTTTGCCACCAGCACCCGACTTGCCCCCACGTCCAGATTTCGCACCGCGACCCCAACCGGTACCTCCTTGTTGGTCGTTGCAGTCGTCCTCTTTCTTTGCACGGCGTCCAGCACCACCGAAGCCACGTCCTTTGCCACGTCGGCTTCCTTGCATCCCGTAGTCGCTGCTGCCGTCGTCTCCACCCCTCAATTGGCGGCGACGGAAGTCCTCCTCCAGAATCTTCGTCCGCACCCAGTCGAGCGTCCACAAGCTCTAGTTCTGCGGCAGGCTCAATCCGCTCGTGAATTGAAGCCACGATTCCGGCAGCAGCGAGAGCATCTTCAGGCACTTGGTCTGCTCTGGGTATGTGATTCCCGCGATCGCCAGCTTCGCGTAGAGATCACGCATCTTGTCCAGGATGGGTTGTATCGGCTCTCCCTCGCTCATGCGCAACGCGGACAGCTCCCTCTCCATCATGAGCGTCGCAGCGACGGAGGTAGGGGAGTGCAGCTCCTTCAACACGGTCCACGCCTTCGGACCACACTCAACCTCCGGCAGCAGGTGCATGACGTGGTGATGCTGGTTCAGCTCCAAACTCTGCGACATCAAGTAGTTGCCTGACGAGGCGCGCTCGTCCCAATCTTCCTGAAGGGCGGGGTCACTCAGTCTAGGCTCCTCCCCAATCATTAGTTTCAGCAATCCGATCTGACGGAAATAAAGTTGCATTTTCCAGGCCCAATCATCATTGCCCTCACCATTGAACTTCTCGACGGTGTAGTTTTTCAGCACCTCCTTGATCCGCGAGCCCTGGCTTGTTCGCGCTCCCCTTGGCGCAGAAACACCAGAATCATGGCTGCCGCTACGATCTTGGGCTGAAGATTCACCAGCTACCGCCGAGGTGTTCCCCGCCATAGCTACCTATATCGAGGATCACTATAACGCAGCTCTGATACCAGCTTGTTGGTGTAAGGGACTAATAAACTCAAGCTATTAAGCCTTTATCACACTTAAAACCTCTCCTCGGGGTCACCTCCAAGGGTCCTTGGGTGCCTGGTACAAGACCAGCCCCTATCCTCGGGTCCGAGTTTGTAGAGAGAGGGATCAAGAGGGACTAGTCAAAACAGCAAGAGTACCTTGAACGTCGCGCAGCGTATCGTGCAGACCGTAGATCGGATTAAGCTGAGAATTTACTATATCGAAGCTCACTCTAAGAGCTTTAAAATAAGCCAAGTTGCCTCGCGAAAAGTTCTGCCATTACGAAGTTATGGCTCGGACAGCGTTAGCCTAGCGTTGGAGTGCTAGCGTACTAGCGTTGACTCGGGTAGCATTCCGCCATCGCACCGCGTAGAAACAAAATTCCAGGAAGGGAGGAATTTGCTTGAATCAATTTCACTATATTCAGGTACAAACAGAGAACGAAAAACTAGCTCTAGCTAGCAAGGACCTTGGGAATCAACCTGTGAACAACCAGAGATGATCCCAAATAATTCCAAGCAACAGAACCAACCTGGCTGGACAAAATAGCAGGTGGTAGGTTGGTGAACAACCTCTGGTTCTGTTTTTCCAACCTGGGAAAACAACAACCAGGTTCAGGTCCTAAAAACAGAACCTGTTTTGTCTTTGCCCAACCAGCCAAATGCTGGTTCCGCTGGTTTCCCCTGGCCCTGTAGCATGCAGATACAAACAAACAACATCCAACCTTCGCCTAAATTGTACCCCTATAGGGCCTGCCCTGCTACACTATAGTCAACCAAACAAAACAGTACAATTTCGAGTTGGATAGAACTGAATCTGCGCAATCAAGTAAGCCGAACCACAAAGCTTCCATCTTGGGTTCCTCTGCGAGCTCGTCCTTTCTGCTTGTACTGTTCATAGCGCGTACAATGTTATGCCGAAGCGCACATTGTGCGAGTACCTGCAAATGCTTCAAGCGAAAATTGCAAAAGCAAACAAACACACGAACATACCATTCACACGCAAATGCATTCGCACACGCATACTCGTAAAAACAGACGGCAGGATGTCGTGCAATGTGAATTTGCACCCAACAAGCTAGACTACGGGCTAGGCACGGGTGCTCGTGTGATCTGTGCGTTCGTTGGTCCTTAGTCGTTTTCCTTGTGCATACACTGCTTGCTAGTTCACGGGGCAATTTGGCAAGAGTTTTACTAGAGAAACTTGACAACAACGATACAATGAAGCTGGGTAGGCAAGACTAAATCAGAGCTAGGATGCAAGCAGGTCGACTGCGTGCCAGCACGACTTGGTCGACCGCGCTCCAGCGGTGCAGAGTCGCGGCTTGCCAACGCTGCTGGTCGATGGCGTGACGACAGAGAAAGTCGACGGCGAACCAGCGTTGCTGCCGGTGTACAGCATCGCACCCGCTTCGCAGGTGTTTGCAGACGATTGGCATGCAGTGCCTCGTCACCTGCACAGGGTACACACCACATCTTCCACACACTGATGGCTGCCTCTGATCCGCCACGTTGACCTCGGGATACCACCACCGAGGTCGCCTTCGCCAACTCCACCTGGGCGACCGTCGCAAGCCTCCGCAGCACCTCGTCACCCAGGTAACCTGGTCGACCGGGCAACCACGTCAACCAGCTGCTCTTGTGCATGCCCGTTGACCACCCAGGTCGACGACCACTCCCGGTCGACCTCACCGGGTCGACCACATCCTCGGTCGACCAGCTACAGGTCGACGTCACTCTTGGTCGACCACCTCCAGGTTGACAAGCTTCCTTGTCAGCCGACCACCCAAGTCGGCTACCCCAGGTCGGCGTCACCAAGTCGACGCCCACTATAGGTCGACTTCCCAGGTCGACCACCCGAAGTTGGCGCCCTCCCGAAGTCTTCCCCTTTTCGTGGCTCCCGTGCAGGTCGACCAACCCCGTCGACCTTCTCACCCACTGCTATAGATCGGCTGCACCCATTCATCCGACCAAGAAGTTGGCTCCGCCCAAGCAAGGACAGGACCAACACACAACTCCCGTTGACACTCCCCTGCCGCGTTCACGCTTTGGCCTCCAGCCCACACAGCAGCACAGCTCGGAGAATCGCTCGTCAACGTGCACCCAACACACAGCACGTCGTCCACCGCACCAGCCATGCAAGAGGGCATGGCACCTACTGCTGCACGTCGTTGTCGCCGTCGCCCACTTCAGCCAGGCGCACCTGGCCGACCGCGACGGAACACCGGTTGAAGGCCGGATAGTGCAGCGCCTTCGTCAGGAAGTCGGCCGGCTGCTCAGCAGTCGGGATGTACTGCAGCGCAAACTTCCCCCGCTTCACCATGTGCTGCAGCCGGGCCTGTCGCCGCTCCATGTTCTTGAGGTTGCCCGTCAACCCCATGCTCTCGACAACCGTGATGGCCGACTTGTTGTCCACCCTGAGGACAGTTGGCTTCCTGGCATCCTGCTGCCGGAACTCTGCCAGGAGGAAGCGAAGTTGGCGTCCCTACTTGCCAGCTTCGACGGCCGCCATGTACTCCGACTCGGTCGACGACAACGTCGCGCACTTGATGCGCTGGCTCGACCAGGAGACCGCGGCCCCTCCGTAGACAAACACGTAGCCGCCTGTGCTCGTCCGGCTCTGCTTGTCGCCGCCGTCGTCGGCGTCTACGTAGCCGACCAGCTCCAGTGACTGAGGTCCACCACCGAACTCCAGGGCGGTGTCACGCGTGTTGGCGAGGTAGGCGAGGCAGCGGTCGACCTCGCGCCAGTGCTGGTCGCTCCTCACCCTGAGGCCACTCCCCAGCTTGCTGCACGCGAAGGCGATGTCCGGCCTCAACGTCGTCGCCGCGAACTGCAGCAAGCCGACCTTCTGCCGGTACTCCTCCTCCTGTCGCTCATGCACCTCCTCGTCGTCAAAGGTGAGCTCGGCGTAGTCATCGACCGAGACTGGCGTCTTCAGGGTCCGACCGCCTTGCTCCTTGTCGATGAAGCGCCTATGCAGCTTGTTGGCGTAGCCCTGCTAGTGCACCCACAGCTTCCTCGCCGACCTGTCGCGCACGATCTCCAGCCCGAGGTACTTCTGCACCGGCGAGATCTCGCGCAGCTCGAAGGCGGCCTCCGGCAGCTCCTTCAGCTCCCTCAGCATCGCGGTGCTGCTGCTGGCGACGAGCCGGTCGTTGACGTAGACCAGCACCCAGCAGGTCACCTTGTCCTTGCCGACCTTGAAGTAGAGGGCCTCGTCGACTTGGCTCTTCTTCCAGCCAGCTCCGTCCAGCACGTCGTTGAGTGCCAAGTAGGGCCAACGTTACCGCTAAGCGCAACGCTGACCGCCACCACCGCCCAATCACGTACTAGTCAGAGGATTACGTATCGCTCGACACGAAGAACTTACAACAGCCCAACGTACCAAAACATTGACCCCGCTACTATGGACCTTTCCAAATCAGCCACATGATTACGCCGGTGACCGCCCATTTACTGTTGCCGACTTACTGGTACATCAGCCCATCGTTCCACGTTAGCCTGCTTTGCCCTTACCTTCTGACCACAAGCCAACTGCCTCGTCACTGCCCGCCATCTATGACTCGCCCCGCATCAGAGCCGATAATCGAGCCTGAAAAAATCATAAGCCATCGGATTTGTCACCCCACCGGCATTTTGAGGATCGAATTCCTCATCCACAGGAAGTACCGCACGCTAACTAAAGATAGCTGGGTGCCCTTAGCCAACATGAATAACCACCCTGCCATTCAAGAGTATCTGAGGAGCCGGGGTTTACGTGATATACACGCAGTCGCGTAGCGGAGGGGGCTTCTTGAGAGGGGGGGGTACTGTAAGGAATTTTTCGCCATTCCTTATTGTGACAGTTCACATCGCGTACAGCCGCACCCGTTGTTCGCCCATTACTGCTAACAGGGCTTCGCCAACTTCGCGCGCACTGTTTTACCAAACCTTGCACCGCTGGCCCGGCCGAGTCGGCCAACACTTATTGGAGCAAGTGCGATAAAATGCTTATAGTTTATAGAGAAATAGTAGCCTACTGTTACAACTGCAATTGAGCGAGCTAGCGAGAATTGCATTATCGAAGCAAAAAATCCATCAAGCAAAGGAATGAGCAAGAACTAAATAGTGAAGGCCACTGTGGTAATGGTAATGAACTGTGGGTGTTGCACTACGAGCCTAGAACTGAGGTTAGGACTGAGGTTGGGAAATGTCGAAGCGGAGGCCCAGAGCGCGGGTTATTAACCGAGCCGTGAGGTTGGGGTGCAACGTGCGAGGTGGCGGGAAATGGTCAAGGCGAATGCCGCGAGTGGTAATGGTGGCGAGTGTGGCGAGTACAGTGATGTACTCGCTAAGCAGGGATGCGACGTAAGGAAATAGAACTTTCCTTTCACTATCCCCCCACCTAAGGAGGCCCTCCTTATGAGAGTGCATGTACATCCCAGAATTTGCGGCTGCGCATATGTTTGGAGAGAACGGGGTGGTTTTCAATCTTGTCCAAGGGTACCCAGTTGTCTTGGGTTGGGGTATGGTCTCTCCAACAAATCAAAGACTCGATTCTGCGATCTCCACGTGGGTCACAAACTCGGTGGCTCAGGATTTTCTCGGGTGTGATGATTGGTTTGCTGGGTGGTCGTGTCATGCTGTCTGGGCGGTGGCTTGTGGATGGTATATAAGGTCGGAGTAGGCTGACGAGGAATGACAGGCTGACGTACCAGTCAGCGGGGAGGAGGAGATGGGCCGTGACGGGTGTGATCAAGTGGCTGATGCAAAATGGCCCGCAATATCGAGGGCGGATTTTTGGGGTGATGAGCAGGCGGATATTTTGAGTGTCGAGTAAAACTAGGTTGTTAGGCTGGTAGGTGACGGATCGGCGGTGGCGGTCGATGTTGCGTTTAGCGATTACGTTTGATTTTTTTATTGCGTCTGCTGCCCAGTTCCGTGCCGCCTATAGAATTTCAACGAGCTGCTGCATACGTGGTACGGGGTTGTCATGATTCGGAGTCATGGGTACGGTGGGGTCTTGTCCATATTTCAGGTAAAACAGTGACTGTTGGGTCGTGGCGGATGGCGAGTTGTTGTACGTGAATTCGGTGGGCGGAAATTGCAGTTCCCACGTGCCTAGGTCGTCGCACGTGGCTCGAATGAGCTGCTCCATAATTTGGTTTGTCCGTTGGTCTCGGAGTGGTACGAAGAACTAAACTGTAGTCGTGTGCCGAACTGCTGCCACAGGTTCCACCAGAAGTTGTTGGTAAACTTCGTATCTGTATCGCTACTAATTGCTGCTGGTGTCCCGTGTAATCGAACGACGGTGGCGATGAAGAGCCGATCTTGTGAAGAATGAGGAATGAATGAACTAGCAAGCAGGTGGGTACAAGTAGGAAAACCTAGAAGTGTTGTATCCCATATTGTCTACCCCACTATAGCCTACACAGACTATAGCATAAGAGTTTGACAAACCCCCATAGGCAAAGTGTGGAGAACAAGAGGTCACAAGACCAGTCAAGCAAAGCAAAGCAAGCTCAGGGTGGATCACAACGTCACCACACAGTCCGAGCACAAGAGCAAAGGCCAGAAGGCCAATTCACATGCAAGATCATATATAGAAAGATCACAATACAAGCAAGGTCAAGAAGTGAGCAAGTGAGGCCAAGTAGGCACAAGACCTAACATCGTACAGAAGCGCTGATGATCACAAGGCGGAAGTGCCTTGGTTAAGATATCAACAGTGTTGGCCTCAGAGGCCAAGTAAGCTAGGCGCAGCTGACCACGCTGCTGCAGCTCACGAGCAAGGAAGTAGCGAAGAGCAATGTGCTTCATTCTGTGCTCCAGTCTGTGCTCCCGACACAAGGCCAGCATGGCTTTGTTGTCTACGTACAGAACTGGAGGAGAACGAGGCGGCTCTCCTAGGTCAGTCAGCAGATAGGTGAGCCAGAGTAGCTCCTATGCAGCCATGGCCCCCGCGTAGATCTCAGCCTCACAGCTGGAGCCGAGAACAGAAGACGAGCGGGTAGACCGCCACAAAACAGAGCCGAAATCAAGGCTGAAGGTGTTACCCTGTGACGACCGCTGCAGAGCCTGGTCGTCAGCCCCAGAGGCGTCACCGTGACCTGTGAGGACCACTCGATGTCGCCCTCCAAGCTCTAGCCCCATGCCCGACGTACTGCACAAGTAGCGCAACACCCTCTTCGCTGCAGCCATGTGCTCTGGTCGGTGTATCCCAGGAGCAACATAGCGTGCCAAGATGCTAAGAGGGTATGCAAGGTCAGGTCATGTGTGTCATAACATTATAGCTTATGCTTTTGTGTAGGCTGTACTGGGGTATCCCATAGGGGGTACAACCCAATAAGGGTTTGTACTTGTACCCACCTCATTCATAGTTCTCCCCTTCTCGTTTCAGTTTTCTCAGTGTGCAGGTCATCAGGTACATGAGGCAGCCAACATGCTCTGGGTACGGGCCACTTGTCTCTACGGACTCATCCTAAGGCAGAGCTGAGAGCGAGTGGCGAGTAGACAGAGGAGTGGTCTGAGGCGAGGAGTACGTGAAGTCGAAGCGCTGAAGGACCTGCTGCACCATGTGTGACTGAGTCAGGGTAATGGTGCGTTGTACTCTGTCCCGGGTGATCTGCAAGCCAAGGTAGCTGCGCAGTTCACCCAGGTGTGTGCACGTGTGTCTCTTCTGCAGCTCGGACTTCACGTGGGCGAGTCCAGCAGTGTCAGCAGGGGCAAAAACCAAGTCATCGACGTACACGAGGATGTAGAACGGCGGCAAAGAGGTGTCGGTGCGTAGAAACAGTGACGGGTCGGCTGTAGAAGGAGCAAACCCAAGAGCCGCAAGTGTAGTCCTCAGTGTGTCGTGCCACTCACAGGGCGCCTGGCAGAGACCGTAGACTGGCCGCCGGAGGCTCCACTGGGTACCAGGAGGAAACGACCCAGTCAAGCCAGGTGGGCGGCGCAGCCAGATCTCCTCGTGCAGGCTGCCCTGCAGGAAAGCTGTGCTGAAGTCAAAAGAGTGAAGCTTGTAGTCGCGCTGAGCGGCTATGTGCAGCAGCACCCGAAGAGTGGTCATCTTCGGGGTGGGAGAGAAGGTCTGAAAGTAGTCAACTCCCTGCCGCTGACTGAAGCCTCGAGCCACGTAACGCGCCTTGAAGACATGCGGAGAACCCGGCGGCCGCTTCACCCTCAAATTCCACATGCCACTGACGATGTTCGCCCCAGGTAGGGGAACCTCGTCGACGTAGGTGCCTGTGAACTTCCAGGAAGCCATCTCTGTGTCCATTGTTGACTGCCACTGAGAGGAGTAGGGACCCTCGATCGCCTCAGCGTACGATCGAGGAGTCGGGATTTCTGGTGCATCCGGGTCTCCCTCAGGGGCAATCAGTGTGGACACGAGATGAGGCAAAGCAGCAGCAAAACACTGGAACTCCTCCTGCCTGTCCTCAAGGACGTTCGTGCTTAGAGCACACTCACCCCCGACGGACGGAGGACAGACAGACTCAGACTCAGCAACAAGGCTAGCGGCGTAGTCTAGACGACAGCGAGCAGCGAAGTCGACCAGCTCAGCAACTAAGGCAGACGCAGCCGTGGACTCAAAGGAAGGGTTAGTGTCAACAGTGGCCAGGAGATGCGTGACAGTAGGACTGACAGCAGGAAGAGAGTCAGACTCAGGGTCAGCAAGAACAGGAAGAGATGACTCTGGAGGAGACGGCAACGGGACACGCAGAGGAGCAGTGGAAGGACGCAGTGCCATCTGGTGTGTGCCTGGGACCGCAGGATGACGCGGACGCGGAGCACGACGACAAGTGCGAGCAGCACGAACAGGCGACGCAGAACGAGACGCAGGCTCACGACACTCAGCAAGACCTCCAGTAGGACCACTGTAAGGAGAAGGAGCAGGTAGGGGGGAGGCGGGCTGTAACAGTGACTGCGACGGGAGAGGCTGTGGACACTCTAAGGGAGGAACAGGTCCAGTAGAGGGCGGAAGACCAAGAACCTGCTCAAGGAGCGAAACGATGTACGGCCGCGGTCGCGCAGCGCCTCCAGAACCAGTAAGGACAGCACTAGTACCCCCAGCGGCAGCACCAGCGCCACCAGCACCTCTTACTCGAATAGCGCCAACTCCAGCACCCTCAGACGCACCAGCGCTAGCAGAAACACCAGCGCCAACACCCCCAGCAGCTCCAGCTTCAGCAACACCAACTCAAGCAGGACCGGCAGCTCTAGTACCGCCAGCAGCTCCAGCAGGACCAACTCCAGCAGCCCCAGCAGCACTCCCAGTCCTTGCAGCTCCAGTACCGCCAGTACGAGCACCTCCGGGACCAGCAGCAATAGTAGTACCTCCAGCTCCAGCAG
Source organism: Closterium sp. NIES-65 (assembly GCA_948144175.1). Classification (NCBI taxonomy): domain Eukaryota; kingdom Viridiplantae; phylum Streptophyta; class Zygnematophyceae; order Desmidiales; family Closteriaceae; genus Closterium; species Closterium sp. NIES-65. The sequence goes on along the minus strand of CANXME010002262.1, from coordinate 48,264 downwards.
CACGGCTCCAACGTCGGGCAAACCACTCCCGCAGCTCGTGTGGAGAGAGTGGCTCCCGCCTCGACGAAGCATTGCCGGCGGCTACACGAGCAGATCCAGCGCCCCCAGGCTCCGCACCCCCAGACTCAGCACCCCCAGGCTTAGCACCCCCAGACTCAGCAACCCCAGGCTCTGCACCCCCTGATTCAGCACCTCCTGACCGTGCACCCGCAGGCTCAGCACCTCTAACAGCACCAGAGTCAACAGCTACCTCGACAGGCTCGACTGCGTCTACCTGGGACACACATGACGGGGAAGGACCCTGAGGGGGGAGGGGGTCTACCGGGGGAGGACCTGGTGCAAGGAAGAGCGGCGGCGGGGGCAGGGGTGCAGTGCGGTAGGGGAAGAGACGGTAGTAAGGTACGGACTCGTCAAAGGTTACGTCCTAGGAGGACTGAACACGGCGCGAGGTGGGGTGGTAAAACTGCCAACCAGGCGCGTCAGGGGGGAAGCCAAGGAAGACGCAGGGAACAGCACGGGGGGACAGCTTGTCCGCAGACAAGTCGCGGACAAACGCCCGAGATCCCCAGACCCGAAACGCAGACGCATCGCCAACCTTCCCCGTCCACCGCAAGGTGAGGGAGGTCTTCGGGAAGGAGACGTGGGGCTGAAGGTTGAGTTGATGCGCTGCGTACTGAACTGCAAACGGCTACAGAAAATGGGGGGCAGCCGCATGCATCATGGACGTACGAGCGACATCTATGACCATCCCAATGCGGCGCTCAGCAATCCCATCTTGCTGTGGAGAGGCCGGAAGCGTGAAGGTCTGGCGGATGCCCTGTGCCCGACAGAAGGCTCCCAGACGGGCAGAGGAAAACTCCCCGCCTCTGTCAGAGTGCAGACGCAGAACAGGAAAGTCCGAGCCGAAACTCTCTTTGAGCTGGAGACGAGCTGCGCGGATCTAGTCGATCAACACCTCAGTGACGTCACCCTTGCTGCGCAAGGGGAAGACTGTGGTGTAACGCGAGTAGTCGTCAACCACCTGCAGGAAGTAACGCTCGTGCCCCTGTCCACGGACGCGGGCGGGGCCCCACACGTCCATGTGGAGAGTCTGCAGCAGAGCCTCTGTCGGAGGAAACTCGGAGGAGTGAGGGGTGGCGCGCTGTCGCCCCTCAACGCAGGGGACGCAGGTAGGGCCAGGCCCCGGAGGTAGAGGAGGGAGAGACCGGGGGAGACCAGAGACAAGGACACGGGAGGCCATGCCTCGGAGACGAGGCAGGGAGGGGTGACCAAGACGGTGGTGCCAAAGGAGAGTCTGATGGGACAGGAGACGACACGAGCAAGGAGCAGACTCAGGACCAGACCTGGACGCTGCAGCAAACACCTGACTCGACGCGGCTACCTGGCCAGACTCAGCAGCCGGAGGAGACTGAGTAGTAGGGGTGTACAGGCTCGACCTTGGCCGACAGGTGAACGTGACCAAGTGTCGGCTTGTCCGAGCACACGTGCAGTGGGTCACCCGCTGACTCGCAAGAGTGAACTGGTCAACCCCCCTATTCTGTAGGTCCGCTCCACTCACCAAGTTCGTAGAGAACGAGGGGAGGTAGAGACCTGACAGGGTGACAGAGGGGGCTGCCGAGCACGGTAAGACAGTGGAGAAGCTAGCAAGGACAAGACCCCCAGAGGGGTTCGCCAGGGAGACCGCAACCGACCGATTAAGTGGCCTAAGCGTGGTGCGGTCTCGAAAGAAGGAGCGGGAAGCACCCGAGTCAAGGGTGAAGGTGTGTAAGGCCTGATCCAACGTAGTACCTGAGAGAGCAGACTCACCAGCACCGGGGGCAGCAGACGCACTAGCACCTGGGGTAGCATACGCTCTAGCACCTAGAGCAGCAGCCTCACCAGCACCTAGAGCAGTAGCCTCAATGCCTGGGTCAGGCGGTACACACAGGTAACAGTCACCCTCAACACTAGTAGTCACAGCATACATGGCAGCAAGGATAGCATCATAGTCAAGATCAAAGATGGCAACCCCCGCCCTAGACAGATCTCCTCAGCGAGGGATCTCTGACGCCTGAAGGAACTGGTGACGCCACGCGTCCTTCAGGCGGCCGAAGTAGCGCTGGGTGGAGTGCAGGCCCCCCCACTACTCACCAGCGCAGTCGCCGGTACGGAGGACGTAAGTGCAGGGACCAGTACCCCCACCGCGCTAACGCGCAGCGTACCACTCACGAAGCTGCTGAGGGGTCACGGTCTCACGACCGCGCTGCTGGTGCTGACGCTGACAACCACTGGAGTCGCGACCAGCTACACCGCCGCCGCCACCACCGCCCTTGCTGCCTCTGCCACCGCCGCCTCCGCCACCTCCGCCGCCACCGCCACCTCCGCCGCCTCCGCTCCCTCCGCCGCCACTGCCGCCTCCTCAGCCTCCACTGCTGCCACCGCCGCCGCCACCCCCGTTACCACTCCCACCACCACTCCGACCCCCTCCACCGCCTCCACCACCCCCTCCACCGCCCCCGCTAGCCCCTCCAATGCCCTTGCCCCCCTTGCCCTTGCCGGTGCGGCGTCTCCCGCTAGGGGTAGACGCAGTGCCGACCCCGGAGAAACCAACGAGGTCTGCAGCAGCAACATGTTGGGTGCAAATTCACATTGCACGACATCCTGCCGTCTGATTGTACGAGTATGCGTATGCGAATGCATTTGCGTGTGAATGGTATGTTCGTGTGTTTGTTTGCTTTCGGAATTTTCGCTTGAAGCATTTGCAGGTACTCGCACAATGTGCGCTTCGGCATAACATTGTACGCGCTATGAACAGTACAAGCAGAAAGGACGAGCTCGCAAAGGAACCCAAGATGGAAGGTTTGCGGTTCAACTTACTTGATTGCGCAGATTCAGTTTTATCCAACTCGAAATTGTACTGTTTTGTTTGGTTGACTATAGTGTAGCAGGGCAGGCAGTATAGGGGTACAATTTAGGTGAAGGTTGGATGTTGTTTGTCTGTATCTGCATGCTACAGGGCCAGGGGAAACCAGCGGAACCAGCATTTGGCTGGTTGGGCAAAGACAAAACAGGTTCTGTTTTTAGGACCTGAACCTGGTTGTTGTTTTCCCAGGTTGGAAAAACAGAACCAGAGGTTGTTCACCAACCTCCCACCTGCTATTTTGTCCAGCCAGGTTGGTTCTTTTGCTTGGAATTATTTGGGATCATCCCTGGTTGTTCCCAGGTTGATTCCCAAGGTCCTTGCTAGCTAGAGCTATTTATTCCTTCTCTGTTTGTACCTGAATATAGTGAAATTGATTCAAGCGAATTCCTTCCTTGCTGGAATTTCGTTTCTACGCGATGCGACGGCGGAATGCTATCCGAGTCAACGCTAGTATGCTAGCACTCCAACGCTAGGCTAACGCTGTCCGAGCCATAACTTCGTAATGGCAGAACTTTTCGCGAGGCAACTTGGCTTATTTTAAAGCTCTTAGAGTGAGCTTCGATATAGCAAATTCTCAGCTTAATCCGGTCGACGGTCTGCACGATACGCTGCGCGACGTTCAAGGTACTCTTGCTGTTTTGACTAAGTCCCTCTTGATCCCTCTCTCTACAAACTCGGACCCGAGGATAGGGGCTGGTCTTGTACCAGGCACCCAAGGACCCTTGGAGGTGACCCCGAGGAGAGGTTTTAAGTTTGATAAAGTCTTAATAGCTTGAGTTTATTAGGCCCTTACACCAACAAGCTGGTATCAGAGCTGCGTTATAGTGATCCTCGTTATAGGTAGCTATGGCGGGCAACACCTCGGCGGTAGCTGGTGAATCTTCAGCCCAAGATCGTAGCGGCAGCCAAGATTCTGGTGTTTCTGCGCCAAGGGGAGCGCGAACAAGCCAGGGCTCGCTGATCAAGGAGGTGCTGAAAAACTTCACCGTCGAGAAGTTCAATGGTGAGGGCTATGATGATTGGGCCTGGAAAATGCAACTTTATTTCCGTCAGATCGGTTTGCTGAAACTAATGATTGGGGAGGAGCCTAGACCGAGTGACCCCGCCCTTCAGGAAGATTGGGACGAGTGCGCCTCGGCTGGCTACTACTTGATGTCGCAGAGTTTGGAGCTGAACCAGCGTCACCACGTCATGCACCTGCTGCCGGAGGTTGAGTGCGGTCCGAAGGCGTGGACGGTGTTGAAGGAGCTGCACGCCCCTACCTCCGTCGCTGCGACGCTCACGATGGAGAGGGAGCTGTCCGCGTTGCGCCTAAACGAGGGAGAGCCGGTACAACCCATCCTGGACAAGATGCGTGATCTCTACGCCAAGCTGGCGATCGCGGGAATTACCTACCCGGAGCAGACCAAGTGCCTGAAGATGCTCTCGCTGCTGCCGGAATCGTGGCTTCAATTCACGAGCGGATTGAGCCTGCCGCAGAACCAGAGCTTGTGGACGCTCGAGTGGGTGCGGACGAAGATTCTGGAGGAGGACTTCCGTCGCCGCCAACTGAGGGGTGGAGACGACGGCAGCAGCGGCTACGGGATGCAAGGGAGCCGACGTGGCAAAGGACGTGGCTTCGGTGGTGCTGGACGCGGTGCAAAGAAAGACGACGACTCCAACGACCAACAAGGAGGTACCGGTTGGGGTCGCGGTGCGAAATCTGGACGTGGGGGCAAGTCGGGTGCTGGTGGCAAAATGAAAGGGAGTTGCTGGTATTGTGAGAAGGAAGGGCACCCCTGGTTTTTGTGCTATAAGAAACCCGATGGATGGACCCCCCAGAATCGTCACCAGGATGGCGGCGCGCGTAGGAACCAGAAAAACGGTGCCAACATGATCGCTGATTCGTCCGACAACAACCCAAAGGGCAACGGCGGTGCGGAGAAGAAGAAGGAGCGCACCGCGGGCCAATTCTTCCATATGGGAGACAAGGGGGAGCAAGGAGACGCCTCTGCCAAGGTTGGAGCAGAGCTGCACCCCCTGGATTATTGGGTGTTGGACACGGGCACTGCTTGGACGATGACGCCACGCAAGGACCTGCTGGACCACGTACGCGCTGCACCGATCAACGAGGTGTGCTCCGCCTCTGGACACGCGCTGAAGGTGGCTGGTGCGGGACGAGCTGCGTTTAAGGGGGCGGATGGCAAGCCGGTGGTGCTGCACGACGTTCTTCTCGTTCCTGAACTCAAGGCCAACCTCATCTCCCTCCGTAAGCTTGGCAAGGCTGGGGTGAGCACTAGCACGGATGGGGCACGCACTTACAAGGGGCAGCTGGGCAATCGGGTGCTTTGGGATCTGCACGAGAGCACGGACGTGTACAGATCCATGTGGCAGCTGCCGGCGTTGGCGTGGCATGGTGGGGGGCAGGCTAGAGAGGGGTGTGCATCCCAGGGGGAGTGCAACGCCGTTGGAGGGGTTGGTGTGAAAGTGTCGGCCAGATCTGGGGAGACAGATTGGGCAACGGCACACCGACGCTTGGGGCATGTGGCAATGCCTTTGCTGAAGCAGCTGGAGAAGGATGGAGCCGTTAAGGGCTTGAAGCTGAACGGACAACCACCCGATGATAACTGTGAAATCTGTTTGCTCTCAAAGTTTACCCGTTTCCCCTTCCATAGTGTGGCTGGCAGGAGCAAGAAGCCGTTAGAGCTGGTCCACATGGACTTGGTGGGGCCGCTGCCGGTTCAGGGACACAAGGGGGAGCGGTACTTTCTGACCATAGTGGATGATTGGAGCAGGCTTATGTGGGCATATCCGCTGAAGCAGAAGGACCATGCCGCCTCTACGATACGGGAAGATTGGCTGCCATTCGTGGAGAAGCAAGCGGAGTGTGTGGTGAAGCGGATTAGGACAGATCGGGGTGGTGAGTTCCTTGGAGCTGAGATGACGGCCTGGCTCAAGAAGCAGGGCATCCAGAGGGAGCTGACCACGGCTTACACCCCACAGTCTAACGGTGTAGCAGAACGGGCGAACCGGACAATTCTGGAGACAGCTAGGGCGCTGCTCATAGAATCTGGGCTGGGCAACTCCATGTGGCCCCATGCTGTTCGGCACGCTACCGTCGCTAGGAACAGGGTACTCACAAAGGTTGGGGATGACTCGTGGGTGCCGTTGGAGAGGTGGCTTGGGAGGAAGCCGCCGGTGGACATGCTGAGGGTGTTCGGTTGCATGGCAGTCGCCCACGTCCCCAAGACCTACCGTAGTAAGTTGGGGGCGAGCGCAATCTGGTGTGTCCATTTGGGGCTGGCTGCTGAGAGCAAGGGATGGCTGCTGTGGGAACCTTCCAAGGGTGTGTTGTTTGACAGCAGGGATGTGAAGTTTGTTGAGGGCATGATGTATGGGAGCTGGGAGAAACAGCCGGAGGCCAGGGTGTCCCAGCAGATGGAGCAGATCACCATGCAGCTGGACCTGACTCCTAGTGTGTGGGAGGAGGGAGAGGATGCAGCTGCAAAAGGTGGTGCTGGAGAGAAGGTGCAGGAGGCACCTGCCGGTGAAAACAATGGTGTGGAGACTAGCGGTAGCACTAGTGGAGCTGCTGGATCCGAGGGAGGAGAGCAGCAGCAGGGGAAAACTAAGAAGCCGAAGGGTGTTGTTATGAAGGGATGGGAGACCCCCGTCTCCAGGCCAGGACGTACCCGTATGGCTACTAAGAAGCTGACTGCAGGAGCTGATGTAGCGGAGCAGCAGCTTGGGACAGAGGAGGCCTTGCTGATTCTACCGCATGGCTATGACCCGGATGAGGAGGATGAGCCTGCGTACTGTTTTCTTGCCCCTGCACCAGAGGAACCAGCTAGCATGGAGGAGGCATTAGCTGGACCAGATAGGGACAAATGGCTGGCTTCTAGGGATGCTGAGTACCAGAGCCTGCTGGAGAATGGGACTTGGGAACTAGTGGTGCTGCCTGAGGGAAAGAAAGCGGTACAATGCAAGTGGGTGCTAAGGATCAAGACTGACGACAAGGGGCAGGTCACCATCTACAAGAGTAGGTTGGTGGCTAAGGGGTTTATGCAGAAGGAGAAGCGGGACTTCAATGAGATCTTTGCTCCCACAGCCAAAACCCCTACCCTTCGTGTCTTGTTGGCAGATGCAGCCGTTGGTGGGAAGTTCATTATCCAGATGGATATATCAACGGCATTCCTCAATGGGATTTTAGAGGAGGAGGTGTTCATGACGCAGCCGCCTGGGTATGAGGATGGTACGGGCAGGGTGTGCAAGCTGAAAAAGTCTATCTACGGCTTGAAGCAGGCGCCACGCTGCTGGTACCAGAAGTTGGCAGCTGTTTTAGAGGAGATGGGATTCAAGACCAGCAGCTGTGATGAGAGCCTCTTTCTCAAGGGGGAGGGGGAGAAGCTGGTGCTGTTTCTGGTCTATGTGGACGACATTCTTCTCTTTAGCAGCAGCATGAAGGAGATCCAGAAGGTGCAGCAGCAGCTGATGGAGAACTTCAAGTGCAAGAACCTTGGGGAGGTAAAGTACTACCTCGGGATGCACGTGGAGAGGGATCTGGATCACAGGTGGTTGAATCTGCACCAGGAGAAGTTCATCAAGGAGCTGGGGGAGAAGCAAGGGATTGAGAATGAGCGCAAGGTTGCAACTCCCCTGCCAGCAGAATTCAAGCTTGTGAAAGCTGCAGAAGATGAAGGGGTTGAAGCCGAGGAGCAGCAGAAATTTCAGTCCTTGGTGGGCAGCCTCTTGTATGCAGCAGTTCACACGAGGCCCGACATCTCATTCTCGGTTGGGCAGCTGGCTAGGGTGGTGCAGAATCCATCACAGGAGCAGGTGGATGCAGCTGAGCGTGTGGTGAAATATCTGAACTGTCACCCAGCCATTGGAGTTCAATACTCCGCATCTGCACAGGTGAAGCAGAAAGGGGTTGAGGTGCTGAAAGAGAAGGGGGAGAGGCTTGGAGAAGGCAAGCTCTTTCTCACTTGCTTTACCGATGCTACATGGGCCTCTGAGAAGGAGGATTCCTTATCAGTGGGAGGATACATCTGCGTAGTTGGGGGAGGACCGGTTAGTTGGAGGTCAAAGAAGCAGACGGAGACAGCACTCTCTTCCGTCGAGTCAGAGTACATGGCGATGTTCCATGGGGTAAAGGAGGTGATTTGGCTGAGGAGGCTATTAGAGGAGATTGGCCAGGAGCAAAAGATTGCTACGCCGCTGTTTTGTGATAGCAAGGGAGCTCTTGGGATGGCCAGGAACGCTGTGCTTCATGGGCTGAACAAGCACATGCGTATCAAGTGGCACTGGCTGCGTAAGGAGGTAAAGAGGGGGACGGTGAATCCGATCTACATCAAGACTCGCCAGCAGCCAGCAGACTTCCTCACCAAGAGGCTTGCGGATGAGCCTCATTGGCGTTGTGTGCGCATGAGTGGAATGAGCATGAACTAGTATGGAATGATGGGGATGCAGCCGGCAGGCTGAGGGGGAGTGTGTTGGGTGCAAATTCACATTGCACGACATCCTGCCGTCTGATTGTACGAGTATGCGTATGCGAATGCATTTGCGTGTGAATGGTATGTTCGTGTGTTTGTTTGCTTTCGGAATTTTTGCTTGAAGCATTTGCAGGTACTCGCACAATGTGCGCTTCGGCATAACATTGTACGCGCTATGAACAGTACAAGCAGAAAGGACGAGCTCGCAAAGGAACCCAAGATGGAAGCTTTGCGGTTCAACTTACTTGATTGCGCAGATTCAGTTTTATCCAACTCGAAATTGTACTGTTTTGTTTGGTTGACTATAGTGTAGCAGGGCAGGCAGTATAGGGGTACAATTTAGGTGAAGGTTGGATGTTGTTTGTCTGTATCTGCATGCTACAGGGCCAGGGGAAACCAGCGGAACCAGCATTTGGCTGGTTGGGCAAAGACAAAACAGGTTCTGTTTTTAGGACCTGACCCTGGTTGTTGTTTTCCCAGGTTGGAAAAACAGAACCAGAGGTTGTTCACCAACCTACCACCTGCTATTTTGTCCAGCCAGGTTGGTTCTGTTGCTTGGAATTATTTGGGATCATCCCTGGTTGTTCCCAGGTTGATTCCCAAGGTCCTTGCTAGCTAGAGCTATTTATTCCTTCTCTGTTTGTACCTGAATATAGTGAAATTGATTCAAGCGAATTCCTTCCTTGCTGGAATTTCGTTTCTACGCTATGCGACGGCGGAATGCTACCCGAGTCAACGCTAGTATGCTAGCACTCCAACGCTAGGCTAACGCTGTCCGAGCCATAACTTCGTAATGGCAGAACTTTTCGCGAGGCAACTTGGCTTATTTTAAAGCTCTTAGAGTGAGCTTCGATATAGCAAATTCTCAGCTTAATCCGGTCGACGGTCTGCACGATACGTTGCGCGACGTTCAAGGTACTCTTGCTGTTTTGACTAAGTCCCTCTTGATCCCTCTCTCTACAAACTCGGACCCGAGGATAGGGGCTGGTCTTGTACCAGGCACCCAAGGACCCTTGGAGGTGACCCCGAGGAGAGGTTTTAAGTTTGATAAAGTCTTAATAGCTTGAGTTTATTAGGCCCTTACACCAACACAGCAGAGGGCAAGAGGGGGGAGGGGGAAAACCCCTCAAAGACGGGGGTGCGAGGGTCACCACGAGAGGCTCCTACAGCGACTATGCTCTTCTGTACTGCTAGGAGGCCCTTGTCGAGGAGGTCAACGGTGAGAGTGGTGGGGCAAACTGAGCGGAATTGGTCCTTGACTACGCGAAGAGAGTCAGGGAGCCGGGTGACTATGTAGTAGAGGGTGATGTACATGGGGGGGGGTTCTTGGCGCAGAACTCAGCAGGAAGCGCAGCGTGGTAGCGAGTGTCACTAGTGCGGAGGTGCGTAATGAGGTCAGCGACGGTGGGAAAGGCAGCAAGGTCAAGGAAGAGGTACGGTAGCATGAGGCGGCTCAGTGCAGCAGTGGCAGGGGAAGAGTAGCGTGCAACTACAGCGTCGTACAAGGTCTGAGCACTCTTATACTGGCTAAAATGTGCACGCTCATTGGTCGGTAAGTGGCGACGAACAGCAAGACGGGCAGCATCATCGCGTGTCGCCCACTGGGAGCGAACAGTGCTGTCAGCAGTAGAAGGCGGGGCAGGGGAGGCAGCAGAGGTGAGGTCGAACAGAGAGAGGCCGTCTGCCCTATCGCACTAGAGGAACAGCTGGAGGTCATCGACCCAGACCTCAAAGTCAACAGCACGGCCCTCTGTGTCAAAGGTAAGAACACTGGGGGTAGCCATGACTGCAGAGGTCTAGTAAGGAAAGGGCTCACCAGAACGAGAAAGTAGGGCTGGGGCGCGTCGGTAGGACTGGTAGCGGCTCGGCGGCTCGGCTGCTGGGCGGCTCGGCTGTCGAACGGCTCGGCGGCTAGGCGGCTCGGCTGCTGGGCGGCTCGGCGGCTCGGCTGCTGGGCGGCTCGGCTGTTGGGCGGCTCGGCAGCTAGGCGGCTCGGCTGCTGGGCGGCTCGGCGGCTCTGCTGCTGGGCGGCTCGGCGGCTGTGCTGCTGGGCGGCTCGGTAGAGGCGGCTTCGAGGCCGCGTAGGAGGCGGCGTCGAGGCCGCTTAGGAGCGGCAACGGGGCCGCTTAGGAGCGGTAGCGGGGTCGCGGAGGGGCGGCGACGCGGCCGCAAGAGGGCGGCGACTGGGGCTGCTAGAGGGCGGCGAAGCGGCTGCGAGAGGGCGGCGACGAGGCCGCGAGGGGCGGCTGCAGGGCCGCTAAGGGCGGCGACGGGGCCGCGAACGGCGGTGACGGTGCCGCGAGAGGGAGGCGACGGGGCCGCGATAGGGCGGTGACGAGGTCTCGAGAGGGCGGCGACGGGGCCGCGATAGGGCGGCAACGGGGCCGCGATAGGGCGGCGACAGGGCCGCTATAGGCCGGCAACGGGGCCGCGAGAGGGCGGCGACGGGGCCGCGATAGGGCGGCGACGGGGCCGTGAAGGAGGGGTCCCTGAGGGCGGCGTGCCGGGCCGCTAGGAGGGCGGTGACGGGGTCGCAAGGGGCCGTGAGAGAGGGGGAGAGGGGGGGCTAAGGGCGGCGCGACGGGTTGTTAAGGGGAGGGCGGCACACAGGGCGCGTCTCGGTCAGGAGCGACTCGATCTAAGGGCAGGAAAAAAAATGTTCAGTGGTGGGCCCTAGGAAGTTCCCACTAGGGAACCTGCTCCATACCATATGAAGAATGAGGAATGAATGAACTAGCAAGCAGGTGGGTACAAGTAGGAAAACCTAGAAGTGTTATACCCCATACTGTCTACCCCACTATAGCCTATAGCACAAGAGTTTGACAGTTCTGTTTCTTTGGCTGAGATGGATTTTTTGCATGCTTCGAAATGCGCCATTTTCGTGAGTCTATCGACGACGACCAGGATCGCGTCGTTCCCACTTGTCCCAGCAGGAAACTCCATGACGAAGTCCATCGTCACCTGCTGCCAAGCACGCTCTGGTGGTGGTATCGGCTGCAACTGCCCTGCCGGCCGCTTCCGTGATGACTTCATGATTTTGTAGGTGGGACACGATGCCACGTGTCGTTGCATGTCGCTCAGCATCTCTGGCCAGTAGTAGTACCGTTGCAGCTGCTGTTGTGCCTTCTACCCCGAAGTGACCTGAAGTAACCCCGTCGTATGCCTCCTGTCGTATCAGCTCCCTTAACAAAATGTACCCTGGCACCCAAATGCGGTCAGTGCCGGCTTTTACGTTATAGATCTCTTTCGCTGCTGCGAACTGCTGCGAATTTCCACCTGTGAAGAACGGGTCTGTTTGATATCCGTGGGTAAATTGTCATATCAGTAACGGGCTGTGATATAGCCATAGAAGGCTGCAATGTGCGTAAAACGAAAGATAGAGTGCACAGTCGGATTTCTGCACAGCGGCTTCAAATATTCATAGCGATCTGCTCACAGCTCCAATTGACCTCAATTAACTTGGATCTGCAGCGTCTTAACGTGCCTTACAATAGGCAATTTAAATCGCACGATTTCATCAAGGATTGACAACACAATGTTGGTTTCAACGAACGGCACTATGGCAGCAACCTAGTCCTAGAAACACAATTAGTAAGAACTAGGAAGAGTTACGAGTTGGGAATGACTCCCAGCTCCTACAAACCCCAAGAGCCGAGGTACAGTGATGTGGAATAGTGCCACACTGTCCTCAACCAAGAAGGGTTTCGAAACTACCCTTCACAAGGGTCTACACCAACTGAAATGTTACACTACACAAAGTAATGTAACTATCTTCAATATCTTGAGGTGTACTCTTTTTGGCGAGCTTCGAAATCACTTCAAGCTTGAACCAAGGCTCCGATTCTTCATCACAAAACTCATCCTTGAGTTCTTGATGGGTTGCTGCACACACTTGCGACACGCCGAACGTTCGACAAGCGACAAAAAAGAAACCGCGCACTAGACATATGACAAAATAAAAACCGCGCGCGAGACACAAATGACCGCATTAACACGAGGCTAGCAATAACTCGCTATTGACTCGACACACACACTCGACATCATTACCGATCATACACACACTATTATAAGAATGAAATATATAATATTCCATGCCCTCTTTCCATTCCATGCACACACGCATGCACGCACACAGACAACAAGCCGACTGCAAACCGTAGGGTTGCACCAGCAGGTTGGTCTGGCGAGTAGTACTGCATGGATTTGGGCTGTGGAGCAGGTCAGTGCGTCAGCGATGTTCAATTCCCCTTTTTTTGTAGGTGATTGTATAATGAAAATTTGACTCGAGGAAATCGAGCCAGCGGACTTGTCGTGGGTTCAGGTGGGGCCGAGCCCGGAGGTACTGTAGTGATTTGTGGTCTGTCCGTACTATCTCGTCTGCGCCGGTCAACTAACAGCGCCAGACTTTGAAGGCGTGCATGATCGCGAGCATTTCGCGGTCGTGTATTGGTACTTTTTCTCTGGCAGATGCATTTTTCGTGACTCGTAAGCGATGGACTGTAAGCCGTTGCCGAAGTTTTGTAACAGTACAACTTCAATGGCGATGTCGCTTGCGTCTGTAATGACTTCGAAACGGTGGTGGGGGTCGGCAATGCATAGGACGGGCGGTGTACAGAGAACATTTCTCACGAGGTAGCGTGCTCTTTCCCCCCCACGTAAACTCTATCCCCTTCCGAAGTAGGTCAGTCAACGGTGCAGTCAACTGCGCCATATCGGGGACGAAGCGGCGGACGTAATTGACGAACCCTAAAAAAATCTGTTATTCTGTGAGATTCGTAGGGAGACGCCACGCTTTTACCGTGTCCAGCTTCTTCGGGTCAATTTTGACCCCAGCCTCCAAAATCACGTGCCCCAAATAGTCTAACAGGCCCTGAAAGAACTCACATTTTGATCCCTTGGTCAGTAGGCAATTAGTGTCTAAAATTTTAGACACTGTTTCTAAATCAACTAAGTGTTGTTGCTTGTCGCGCTTGTAGATCAGGATGTTGTCGAGGTAAACTAGCACTCATTTATCTAAAATTGGCCTAAAGGCCTCGCTCATGGTCATCTGAAATGTAGCAGGTGCGTTGGTCAATCCAAAAGGCATGACGGTGTACTCAAAAGATCCGTATCTAGTGCGAAAAGCTATCTTGGCGCAGTCCGATGGTTCGACTCTAATTTGATGGTAACCCCTCATAGATATATGTTCGAAAACAGTCAGCCTGTTCGCAGTTGATCTATCAGTTCGTCAGCGCAGGAGGTCGGGTATCGCGACTTGATGGTAACTCAGTTCAGTGCTCGGTAGTCAATGCACAGGCGAAAGCCTCCGTCCTTTTTTTGGTGTGAACAGTATCGGTGCGGCGATCGGTGACGAGCTGAGTCGGATGAACTGCTTCTCTAATAGGTGATCTAACTGCTTCCTTCGTTCTTCGAGCTCCGGCTGTGTCAGTCTGAATTATCGCCGTAAAGTTGGCTATGCCCCGGTTTTGTTTATATTCAGTGGTCGTGCGCGGACTTAGGTGGCAGTCCCTCGGTTGAGACATCCGAGAAAATCCTCGGGTACCGTTTTAATAGTTTCTATAATTCCAGTAGTACAACTTCTAGAAGTTTCTGAAAATCGCTCGGCGCCTCTATTTTCCCCACTACTATTACATCCATCGTGTACACGTCAGCTCCAACGGCGAGAACACGTTTCATCGTGATGGCGTTGACGCAGACCGTCGAAGACTCGGGCGACTGGCAGTGAGGTAATTCGACCCAATAACCGCTATTTTGCACAGTGCATCTACCTGTCGTGCCTATCCAGTGTCGTTGCGAGCATTTCCCGTGTAAACCCGAATTTCCCCCCGCAGCGGACTGTTACTCTCTCCACCTTCTCCCGTATAGCCAGAGGCGTGCATGCATCTATCTCCGGTAAGCAGCGGTTAAGTGTTAGTTGGAGTTTCCGAGCAGTTGCGGTATTAACTAAGTTGTGACTTCCTCCTCCGTTAATGAAAATGTTGACTCCTGTTCCCTGTATTTTCCCGTAAAGTAGTACTGGGTAATCCATCGCTGTACCCTCCTTATTCACCCAAGCCCGATCAATAGTATGAATCGGTACTGTGACTCGGTGAGGGCCAGTGAGGTTGGGCGAGCAGACTGTCTCAGTAGTTGGCCTAATTTCTATTGACTGTTGGCGTTTCCCTGCTTCTGAGACTCCCTCCCCTGCTCTGCTCCGCGGCGCCTTAGTTCCTCTGAACACTCGTTCTTGCGGTGGCCCGGCCTGTTGCAAGCAAAGCAACGCCCTTTAAACGGTGCGGCAGCTGCATTCCTCGCAATGGCATGTGCGGTGGCGTGCTCGGTCGGTCTCCAAGGGCAATGTCCGTAGTAGGACCCCGGTCTTGGTTGGCGCAATATATCGATTGTTTCGGCGAGTGCGAGGATCTTGTTGGAATTCGAGAGACCATGTAGCATGACTTCGTGCAAGATGTCCGGCTTCAGCCCTCCGGCATAATGGTCCACCCGCTCCGCTTCATGCATATAGCCGACTTGTTCGCATAGTGCGAGAAAACCACTCGTTTACTCTTGAACCGACCCAAGCTGTCAGGAGGTGCGTGGTTTCTGACGCGCCTAGATTGAAGCTACAATTGGTTCGAAGCGTGCCCGAAGCCCTGCGCACCACGCATCCCACGGCGGTTTCGCAAAAAGAACGTTAGGTAACGGCCGGCCCCGTAGGCTCTTCCTCTTGCGACGGCGGCTCGTAGGCGTGCGGCAAAGTAACAATCACTCGCCACCAGTCCATGGCGAGACCTCGTAGCAGCGAAACTGCATATCGATTTTTTGTTGTGTCCACGATGACGTAATTGGCGTCGAAGAATACGTTGATCGTGAAAATCAACGATTGAACTGTCGACTTCCACGTTGGCTAGGATTGAAGCAGGGTGGGCGTTGCAGCATTAGCGTCATCGGCTCGTAGATGTCGTCTGTGCCTGTTGGTGCCGCAAATTTGACGTGGCGATGCGTTTCGCTTGGCGGATTCACGGTCGGAATGACCCTAGTCCTTGTCATGCCGGGCATTGACTGGGCGGCGCTATCACTGGCTACGCCTGAGCGCTGTCCCATGCTGTCGTGATGTGACGGTGTTCCAGACGAGATGACGATTGGCTCGTCCGACTGTGCAGGTACATTTGCAGGTGTTGGTGCAGGTGCATTCGTCGCCGACTGCCGGCGGGCGGCGTCGAGTTCCGCCGTAAGTGTCGCAACTTTGAGAGAAGAATTCTCAAGTTGGCGCACGAGGCGATCGAGTTACTCCTGCGTCAATGTATCGAGCATATATTCGGCCATGGCAAGGGTGTCAGGCGAGCTCAGCAAGAGCCTCTGTCATGGCCGTGCGTGCTTACGAGAAAGAACTTTGAGCGGCGGTGCTTGGTCGCTGAGAGACGTCTACCCCCCCTAAAAATTGAAATAGTGGGGAAGCGAAGGTGTGGATGCGGCCAAGAGAAGATCGTAGCCTCTGGATACCAAGCGTTACGTGTGCAATTGAGTGAGCGAGCGAGAATTGCCCTATCGAAGCAAAACGGTTTATCGAGCGAAGGAGTGAGCGAGAACTGGTTTGCGAAGGCCACAGTGGTAGTCGTAACGAGCTGTGGGTATTGCACTACGGGCCTAGGACTGAGCTTGGGACTGAGGTCGGGAAGTGTCGAAGCGGAGGCCCCGAGCGCGGGTTACCAACCGAGCCGTGAGGTTGGGGTGCGATGGGCGAGGTGGCGGAGAATGGTCGATGCAAATGCCGCGAGTGGTAACGGTGACGAGTGTGGCGAGTACAATGATGTACGCACTAAGCAGGGATGCGGCGTAAGGAAATAGAACTTTCCTTACACCTATATACCGATGTTACAAGTGCAAATACACATGTGAGTCATAACCAGGGCTCTCTTTTGACGAGTAAAAGACCCTGATTACCTTTGCTATGGGCCACGTTTTGGCATCTACCCTGATTTTATATGGGCATTTAAATTGTTACCCTGATGAAGAATGTGTAGTTCTTTTTATACACTCTGAATCGCACTTCTTGGATTTCAACCTTGGAGAATCAGGGTGGTTACAAAAATACCATGAAACAAAAACCTGAGTGAATCTTCAGCCCAACCAAATTTACTGTGGAATTTTGCAGCGGAACTAGCATGGCTGGCTGCAAAGGCTGTCTGTAACCACTCCAGTAGCTAATTGCGAATGGAATGAGGAATAGTTCAAACAACGTTATCAAACAATGGCGTTGTTTTGCAGCCATCTTGGGAGGGAAGGTTAGAGAAAGTGATGAGTCTTTGAAGGACGACACCATTCTCTTACCTCGCCCGAACCTCCCAACGTCAGTAAAAATGTCTAGTCGCCAACAGTAGAAAACGAGCAACAGTTCGAAATGATGTTAGATGGTGTAGAACTTCGAGAGAAAGGGAGGAAGCTGCAATGGGAAGCTACGAAGTCGCACCCACAATTGCACAAACGTTGAAGGGGGTTGTACACTTGCCCTTGCACACCAAAAAGAGCTACAAATACTGGGCTGGGTGTGCTCTTCCTTAAAACATAAAGAGAGAGAAGCTCTTGAATCAGGTGAGTGGTTGAGCAACAATTTTGACATAGCTACCTGGGATTAACATGTCGAAAGCACACGTGTTGTTTTCGTGGGTGAAGTAATGGTGTCCTAGCACACTACTTCTGTTTCATGACAATATGGTTCACCCCAAATGGTGGCAAGCGAATAGGTAGGCGAGAAAATTTGTGGGTTCGCAGCTTCCTCCATTCCATTTCTGTGACAGGCTGCATTACTTCCCTTCGCCGTGGTTCAGACGGTAAGTAGCTGGCTCGACACCAATTTTGGGGCTGACCAAGTCCCCAAGCCTAAGATTACAAAGCTTGGCAGCTTCCTACTTTCTGTTCCGTGATGGATAGTGAGGCAGCAGAACAACGCCAATGTAGCGTCGTTATTACCCTGACGTGATCAGGGTGCAGGCCCTCTGATATCAGCGTAAAACACGCTGATAAGGCTAATTATGTAGATGTGATTTTCGTTTTCCCTGAAATTTTAGTATCTTCTTGATGTTTGCACTGATTTTTCAGTTTAAAAACGAATTAGTATTTAAGGCGTGTGTACTAAGTCCAAAACTGTCAAAAGTTCGGACCTCAACCGCTTTAAACCGTGACAACTGTTTGGTGCAAATTCACATTGCACGACATCCTGCCGTCTGTTTGTACGAGTATGCGTGTGCGAATGCATTTGGGTATGAATGGAATGTTCGTGTGTTTGTTTGCTTTCGCAATTTTCGCTTGAAGCATTTGCAGGTACTCGCGCATTGTGCGCTTCGGCATAACATTGTACGCGCTATGAACAGTACAAGCAGAAAGGACGAGCTTGCAAAGGAACCCAAGATGGAAGCTTTGCGGTTCGGCTTACTTGATTGCGCAGATTCAGTTCTATCCAACTCGAAATTGTATTGTTTTGTTTGGTTGACTATAGTGTAGCAGGGCAGGCACTATAGGGGTACAATTTAGGTGAAGGTTGGATGTTGTTTGTCTGTATCCGCATGCTACAGGGCCAGAGGAAACCAGCGGAACCAGCATTTGGCTGGTTGGGCAAAGACAAAACAGGTTCTGTTTTTAGGACCTGAACCTGGTTGTTGTTTTCCCATGTTGGAAAAACAGAACCAGAGGTTGTTTACCAACCTACCACCTGCTGTTTTGTCCAGCCAGGTTGGTTCTATTGCTTGGAATTATTTGGGATCATCCTTGGTTGTTCCCAGGTTTATTCCCAAGGTCCTTGCTAGCTAGAACTATTTATTCTTTCTCTGTTTGTACCTGGATATAGTGAAATTGATTCAAGCGAATTCCTTCATTGCTGGAATTTCCTTTCTACGCAGTGCGACGGCGGAATGCTACCCGAGTCAACGCTAGTACGCTAGCACTCCAACACTAGGCTAACGCTGTCCAAGCCATAACTTCGTAATGGCAAAACTTTTCGCGAGGCAACTTGGCTTATTTTAAAGCTCCTAGAGTGAGCTTCGATATAGGAAATTCTCAGCTTAATCCGATCGACGGTCGGCACGATACGCTGCACGACGTTCAAGGTACTCTTGCTGTTTTGACTAAGTCCCTCTTGATCCCTCTCTCTACAAACTCGGACCCGAGGATAGGGGCTGGTCTTGTACCAGGCCCCCAAGGACCCTTGGAGGTGACCCCGAGGAGAGGTTTTAAGTTGATAAAGTCTTAATAGCTTGAGTTTATTAGGCCCTTACACCAACAAGCTGGTATCAGAGCTGCGTTATAGTGATCCTCGATATAGGTAGCTATGGCGGGCAACACCTCGACGGCAGCTGGTGAATCTTCAGCCCAAGATCGTAGCGGCAGCCAAGATTCTGGTGTTTCTGCGCCAAGGGGAGCGCGAACAAGCCAGGGCTCGCTGATCAAGGAGGTGCTGAAAAACTTCACCGTTGAGAAGTTCAATGGTGAGGGCTATGATGATTGGGCCTGGAAAATGCAACTTTATTTCCGTCAGATCGGATTGCTGAAACTAATGATTGGGGAGGAGCCTAGACCGAGTGACCCCGCTCTTCAGGAAGATTGGGACGAGCGCGCCTCGGCTGGCTACTACTTGATGTCGCAGAGTTTGGAGCTGAACCAGCGTCACCACGTCATGCACCTGCTGCCGGAGGTTGAGTGCGGTCCGAAGGCGTGGACCGTGTTGAAGGAGCTGCACGCCCCTACCTCCGTCGCTGCGACGCTCATGATGGAGAGGGAGCTGTCCGCGTTGCGCCTAAGCGAGGGAGAGCCGGTGCAACATGTACTGGACAAATTGCGCGACCTCTACGCGAAGTTGGCGACCGCGGGAATCACCTACCCGGAGCAGACCAAGTGCCTGAAGATGCTCTCGCTGCTGCCGGAATCGTGGCTTCAATTCACGAGTGGATTGAGCCTGCCGCAGAACCAGAGCTGGTGGACACTCGAGTGGGTGCGGACAAAGATTCTAGAGGAGGACTTCCGTCGCCATCAACTGAGGGGTGGAGACGACGGCAGCAGCAGCTACGGCATGCAAGGGAGCCGACGTGGCAAAGGACGTGGCTTTGGTGGTGCTGGACGCGGTGCAAAGAAAGACGACGACTCCAACTGTTGGGTGCAAATTCACATTGCACGACATCCTGCCGTCTGTTTGTACGAGTATGCGTGTGCGAATGCATTTGCGTGTGAATGGTATGTTTGTGTGTTTGTTTGCTTTCGCAATTTTCGCTTGAAGCATTTGCAGGTACTCGCAAAATGTGCGCTTCGGCATAACATTGTACGCGCTATGAACAGTACAAGCAGAAAGGACGAGCTCGCAAAGGAACCCAAGATGGAAGCTTTGCGGTTCAACTTACTTGATTGCGCAGATTCAGTTCTATCCAACTCGAAATTGTACTGTTTTGTTTGGTTGACTATAGTGTAGCAGGGCAGGCACTATAGGGGTACAATTTAGGTGAAGGTTGGATGTTGTTTGTCTGTATCTGCATGCTACAGGGCCAGGGGAAACCAGCGGAACCAGCATTTGGCTGGTTGGGCAAAGACAAAAACAGGTTCTGTTTTTAGGACCTGAACCTGGTTGTTGTTTTCCCAGGTTGGAAAAACAGAACCAGAGGTTGTTCACCAACCTATCACCTGCTATTTGTCCAGCCATGTTGGTTCTGTTGCTTGGAATTATTTGGGATCATCCCTGGTTGTTCCCAGGTTGATTCCCAAGGTCCTTGCTAGCTAGAGCTATTTATTCCTTCTCTGTTTGTACCTGAATATAGTGAAATTGATTCAAGCGAATTCCTTCCTTGCTGGAATTTCTTGTCTACGCGGTGCGACGGCGGAATGCTACCCGAGTCAACGCTAGTACGCTAGCACTCCAACGCTAGGCTAACGCTGTCCGAGCCATAACTTCGTAATGGCAGAACTTTTCGCGAGGCAACTTGGCTTATTTTAAAGCTCTTAGAGTGAGCTTCGATATAGGAAATTCTCAGCTTAATCCGATCGACGGTCTGCACGATACGCTGCGCGACGTTCAAGGTACTCTTGCTGTTTTGACTAAGTCCCTCTTGATTCCTCTCTCTACAAACTCGGACCCGAGGATAGGGGCTGGTCTTGTACCAGGCACCCAAGGACCCTTGGAGGTGACCCCGAGGAGAGGTTTTAAGTGTGATAAAGTCTTAATAGCTTGAGTTTATTAGGCCCTTACACCAACAAGCTGGTATCAGAGCTGCGTTATAGTGATCCTCGATATAGGTAGCTATGGCGGGCAACACCTCGGCGGTAGCTGGTGAATCTTCAGCCCAAGATCGTAGCGGCAGCCATGATTCTGGTGTTTCTGCGCCAAGGGGAGCGCGAACAAGCCAGGGCTCGCTGATCAAGGAGGTGCTGAAAAACTTCACCGTCGAGAAGTTCAATGGTGAGGGCTATGATGATTGGGCCTGGAAAATGCAACTTTATTTCCGTCAAATCGGATTGCTGAAACTAATGATTGGGGAGGAGCCTAGACCGAGTGACCCCGCCCTTCAGGAAGATTGGGACGAGCGCGCCTCGGCTGGCTACTACTTGATGTCGCAGAGTTTGGAGCTGAACCAGCGTCACCACGTCATGCACCTGCTGCCGGAGGTTGAGTGCGGTCCGAAGGCGTGGACGGTGTTGAAGGAGCTGCACGCCCCGACCTCCGTTGTTGCAACATTGATGCTGGAGAGGGAGCTGTCCGCGTTGCGCCTGAGCGAGGGAGAGCCAGTGCAACCTGTCCTGGACAAATTGCGCGACCTCTACGCGAAGTTGGCGATCGCGGGAATCACCTACCCAGAGCAGACCAAGTGCCTGAAGATGCTCTCGCTGCTGCCGGAATCGTGGCTTCAATTCACGAGCGGATTGAGCCTGCCGCAGAACCAGAGCTCGTGGACACTCGAGTGGGTGCGGACAAAGATTCTAGAGGAGGACTTCCGTCGCCGTCAACTGAGGGGTGGAGACGACGGCAGCAGCGGCTACGGGATGCAAGGGAGCCGACGTGGCAGAGGACGTGGCTTCGGTGGTGCTGGACGCGGTGCAAAGAAAGACGACGACTCCAACGACCAACAAGGAGGTACCGGTTGGGGTCGCGGTGCGAAATCTGGACGTGGGGGCAAGTCGGGTGCTGGTGGCAAAATGAAAGGGAGTTGCTGGTATTGTGAGAAGGAAGGGCACCCCTGGTTTTTGTGCTATAAGAAACCCGATGGATGGACCCCCCAGAATCGTCACCAGGATGGCGGCGCGCGGAGGAACCAGAAAAACGGCGCCAACATGGTCGCTGATTCGTCCGACAACAACCCGAAGGGCAACGGCGGTGCGGAGAAGAAGAAGGAGCGCACCGCGGGCCAATTCTTCCATATGGGAGACAAGGGGGAGCAAGGAGACGCATCTGCTAAGGCTGGAGCAGAGCTGCACCCCCTGGACTATTGGGTGTTGGACACAGGCGCTGCTTGGACAATGACGCCGCGCAAGGACCTGCTGGACGACGTACGCGCTGCACCGATTAATGAGGTGTGCTCTGCCTCTGGACACATGTTGAAGGTGGCTGGTGCGGGACGAGCTGCATTTAAGGGAGCGGATGGCAAGCCGGTGGTGCTGCACGACGTTCTCCTCGTCCCCGACCTGAAGGCCAACCTCATCTCCCTCCGTAAGCTTGGCAAGGCTGGGGTGAACACCAACACGGATGGGGCTCGCACTTATAAGGGGAAGCTGGGCAATCGGGTGCTTTGGGATCTGCACGAGAGCAAGGACGTGTACAGATCTATGTGGCAGCTGCCGGCGCTGGCGTGGCACGGTGGGGGGCAGGCTGGAGAGGGGTCTGCATCCCAGGGGGAGTGCAACGCCGTTGGAGGGGTTGGTGTGAAAGTGTCGGCCAGATCTGGGGAGACAGATTGGGCAACTGCACACCGACGTTTGGGGCATGTGGCAATGCCTTTGCTGAAGCAGCTGGAGAAGGATGGAGCCGTTAAGGGCTTAAAGCTGAACGGACAACCACCCGATGATAACTGTGAAATTTGCCTCCTTTCAAAGTTCACCCGTTTCCCCTTCCATAGTGTGGCTGGCAGGAGCAAAAAGCCGTTGGAGCTGGTCCACATGGACTTGGTGGGGCCGCTGCCGGTGCAAGGGCACAAGGGGGAGCGGTACTTCCTAACCATAGTGGATGACTGGAGCAGGCTAATGTGGGCGTATCCGCTGAAGCAGAAAGATCACGCCGCCTCCACGATTCGGGACGATTGGCTGCCGTTCGTGGAGAAGCAAGCGGAGTGTGTGGTGAAGCGGATTAGGACAGATCGGGGTGGTGAGTTCCTTGGAGCTGAGATGACGGCCTGGCTCAAGAAGCAGGGCATCCAGAGGGAGCTGACCACGGCTTACACCCCACAGTCCAACGGTGTAGCAGAACGGGCGAACCGGACAATTCTGGAGACAGCTAGGGCGCTGCTCATAGAATCTGGGCTGGGCAACTTGATGTGGCCCCATGCTGTTCGGCACGCTACCGTCGCTAGGAACAGGGTACTCACAAAGGTTGGGGATGACTCGTGGGTGCCGTTGGAGAGGTGGCTTGGGAGGAAGCCGCCGGTGGACATGCTGAGGGTGTTCGGTTGCATGGCAGTCGCCCACGTTCCCAAGACCTACCGCAGTAAGTTGGGGGCAAGTGCAATCTGGTGTGTACATTTGGGGCTGGCTGCTGAAAGCAAGGGATGGCTGCTGTGGGAGCCTTCCAAGGGTGTGTTGTTTGACAGCAGGGATGTGAAGTTTGTTGAGGGCATGATGTATGGGAGCTGGGAGAAACAGCCGGAGGCCAGGGTGTCCCAGCAGATGGAGCAGATTACCATGCAGCTGGACCTGACTCCTAGTGTGTGGGAGGAGGGAGAGGAGGCAGCTGCAGAGGGTGGTGATAAAGAGAAGGTGCAGGAGGCACCTGCTGGTGGAGGTGATGGTGTGGAGATTAGCGGTAGCACTAGTGGAGCTGCTGGATCCGAGGGAGGAGAGCAGCAGCAGGGGAAAACTAAGAAGCCGAAGGGTGTCGTTATGAAGGGATGGGAGACACCCGTCTCCAGGCCAGGACGTACCCGTATGGCTACTAAGAAGCTGACTGCAGGAGCTGATGTAGCGGAGCAGCAGCTTGGGACCGAGGAGGCATTGCTGATTCTACCGCATGGCTATGACCCGGATGAGGAGGATCAACCTGCGTACTGTTTTCTTGCCCCTGCACCAGAGGAACCAGCTAGCATGGAGGAGGCATTAGCTGGACCAGATAGGGACAAATGGCTAGCTTCCAGGGATGCTGAGTACCAGAGCCTGCTGGAGAATGGGACTTGGGAACTAGTGGTGCTGCCTGAGGGAAAGAAAGCGGTACAATGCAAGTGGGTGCTAAGGATCAAGACTGACGACAAGGGGCAGGTCACCATCTACAAGAGTAGGTTGGTGGCTAAGGGGTTTATGCAGAAGGAGAAGCGGGACTTCAATGAGATCTTTGCTCCCACTGCCAAACCCCCTACCCTTCGTGTCTTGTTGGCAGATGCAGCCGTTAGTGGGAAGTTCATTATCCAGATGGACATATCAACGGCATTTCTCAACGGGATTTTAGAGGAGGAGGTGTTCATGACGCAGCCACCTGGGTATGAGGATGGTACGGGCAGGGTGTGCAAGCTGAAAAAGTCCATCTACGGCTTGAAGCAGGCGCCACGCTGCTGGTACCAGAAGTTGGCAGCTGTTTTAGAGGAGATGGGATTCAGGACCAGCAGCTGTGATGAGAGCCTCTTTCTCAAGGGGGAGGGGGAGAAGCTGGTGCTGTTTCTGGTCTATGTGGACGACATTCTTCTCTTTAGCAGCAGCATGAAGGAGATCCAGAAGGTGCAGCAGCAGCTGATGGAGAACTTCAAGTGCAAGAACCTTGGGGAGGTAAAGTACTACCTCGGGATGCACGTAGAGAGGGATCCAGATCACAGGTGGTTGAAACTGCACCAGGAGAAGTTCATCAAGGAGCTTGGGGAGAAGTACGGAATTGAGAATGAGCGCAAGGTTGCAACTCCCCTGCCAGCAGAATTCAAGCTTGTGAAAGCTGCAGAGGATGAAGGGGTTGAAGCCGAGGAGCAGCAGCAATTTCAGTCCTTGGTGGGCAGCCTCTTGTATGCAGCAGTTCACACGAGACCCGACATCTCTTTCTCGGTTGGGCAGCTGGCTAGGGTAGTGCAGAATCCATCAGAGGAGCAGGTGGATGCAGCTGAGCGTGTGGTGAAGTATCTGAACTCTCACCCAAGCATTGGAGTTCAATACTCCGCATCTGCACAGGTGAAGCAGAAAGGGGTTGAGGTGCTGAAAGAGAAGGGGGAGAGGCTTGGAGAAGGCAAGCTTTTTCTTACTTGCTTTACTGATGCTACGTGGGCCTCTGAGAAGGAGGATTCCTCATCTGTGGGAGGATACATCTGCGTAGTTGGGGGAGGACCGGTTAGTTGGAGGTCAAAGAAGCAGACGGAGACAGCACTCTCTTCCGTGGAATCAGAGTACATGGCGATGTTCCATGGGGTGAAGGAGGTGATTTGGCTGAGGAGGCTATTAGAGGAGATTGGCCAGGAGCAAAAGATTGCTACGCCGCTGTTTTGTGATAGCAAGGGAGCTCTTGGGATGGCCAGGAACGCTGTGCTTCATGGGCTGAATAAGCACATGCGTATCAAGTGGCACTGGCTGCGTAAGGAGGTGAAGAGGGGGACGGTGAATCCGATCTACATCAAGACTCACCAGCAGCCAGCAGACTTCCTCACCAAGAGGCTTGCGGATGAGTCTCATTGGCGTTGTGTGCGCATGAGTGGAATGAGCATGAACTAGTATGGAATGATGGGGATGCAGCCGGCAGGCTGAGGGGGAGTGTGTTGGGTGCAAATTCACATTGCACGACATCCTGCCGTCTGTTTGTACGAGTATGCGTGTGCGAATGCATTTGCGTGTGAATGGTATGTTTGTGTGTTTGTTTGCTTTCGCAATTTTCGCTTGAAGCATTTGCAGGTACTCGCAAAATGTGCGCTTCGGCATAACATTGTACGCGCTATGAACAGTACAAGCAGAAAGGACGAGCTCGCAAAGGAACCCAAGATGGAAGCTTTGCGGTTCAACTTACTTGATTGCGCAGATTCAGTTCTATCCAACTCGAAATTGTACTGTTTTGTTTGGTTGACTATAGTGTAGCAGGGCAGGCACTATAGGGGTACAATTTAGGTGAAGGTTGGATGTTGTTTGTCTGTATCTGCATGCTACAGGGCCAGGGGAAACCAGCGGAACCAGCATTTGGCTGGTTGGGCAAAGACAAAAACAGGTTCTGTTTTTAGGACCTGAACCTGGTTGTTGTTTTCCCAGGTTGGAAAAACAGAACCAGAGGTTGTTCACCAACCTATCACCTGCTATTTTGTCCAGCCATGTTGGTTCTGTTGCTTGGAATTATTTGGGATCATCCCTGGTTGTTCCCAGGTTGATTCCCAAGGTCCTTGCTAGCTAGAGCTATTTATTCCTTCTCTGTTTGTACCTGAATATAGTGAAATTGATTCAAGCGAATTCCTTCCTTGCTGGAATTTCTTGTCTACGCGGTGCGACGGCGGAATGCTACCCGAGTCAACGCTAGTACGCTAGCACTCCAACGCTAGGCTAACGCTGTCCGAGCCATAACTTCGTAATGGCAGAACTTTTCGCGAGGCAACTTGGCTTATTTTAAAGCTCTTAGAGTGAGCTTCGATATAGGAAATTCTCAGCTTAATCCGATCGACGGTCTGCACGATACGCTGCGCGACGTTCAAGGTACTCTTGCTGTTTTGACTAAGTCCCTCTTGATTCCTCTCTCTACAAACTCGGACCCGAGGATAGGGGCTGGTCTTGTACCAGGCACCCAAGGACCCTTGGAGGTGACCCCGAGGAGAGGTTTTAAGTGTGATAAAGTCTTAATAGCTTGAGTTTATTAGGCCCTTACACCAACACCAACGACCAAGAAGGAGATACCGGTTGGGGTCGCGGTGCGAAATCTGGACGTGGGGGCAAGTCGGGTGCTGGTGGCAAAATGAAAGGCTCGGCGGCTCGGCGGCTAGGCGGCTCGGCTGCTTGGCGGCTCGGCGGCTCGGCTGCTGGGCGGCTCGGCTGTTGGGCGGCTCGGCAGCTAGGCGGCTCGGCTGCTGGGCGGCTCGGCGGCTCTGCTGCTGGGCGGCTCGGCGGCTGTGCTGCTGGGCGGCTCGGTAGAGGCGGCTTCGAGGCCGCGTAGGAGGCGGCATCGAGGCCGCTTAGGAGCGGCAACGGGGCCGCTTAGGAGCGGTAGCGGGGTCGCGGAGGGGCGGCGACGCGGCCGCAAGAGGGCGGCGACTGGGGCTGCTAGAGGGCGGCGAAGCGGCTGCGAGAGGGCGGCGACGAGGCCGCGAGGGGCGGCTGCAGGGCCGCTAAGGGCGGCGACGGGGCCGCGAACGGCGGTGACGGTGCCGCGAGAGGGAGGCGACGGGGCCGCGATAGGGCGGTGACGAGGTCTCGAGAGGGCGGCGACGGGGCCGCGATAGGGCGGCAACGGGGCCGCGATAGGGCGGCGACAGGGCCGCTATAGGCCGGCAACGGGGCCGCGAGAGGGCGGCGACGGGGCCGCGATAGGGCGGCGACGGGGCCGTGAAGGAGGGGTCCCTGAGGGCGGCGTGCCGGGCCGCTAGGAGGGCGGTGACGGGGTCGCGATGGGCCGTGAGAGAGGGGGAGAGGGGGGGCTAAGGGCGGCGCGACGGGTTGTTAAGGGGAGGGCGGCACACAGGGTGCGTCTCGGTCAGGAGCGACTCGATCTAAGGGCAGGAAAAAAAATGTTCAGTGGTGGGCCCTAGGAAGTTCCCACTAGGGAACCTGCTCCATACCATATGAAGAATGAGGAATGAATGAACTAGCAAGCAGGTGGGTACAAGTAGGAAAACCTAGAAGTGTTATACCCCATACTGTCTACCCCACTATAGCCTATAGCACAAGAGTTTGACAGTTCTGTTTCTTTGGCTGAGATGGATTTTTTGCATGCTTCGAAATGCGTCATTTTCGTGAGTCTATCGACGACGACCAGGATCGCGTCGTTCCCACTTGTCCCAGCAGGAAACCCCATGACGAAGTCCATCGTCACCTGCTGCCAAGCACGCTCTGGTGGTGGTATCGGCTGCAACTGCCCTGCCGGCCGCTTCCGTGATGACTTCATGATTTTGTAGGTGGGACACGGTGCCACGTGTCGTTGCATGTCGCTCAGCATCTCTGGCCAGTAGTAGTACCGCTGCAGCTGCTGTTGTGCCTTCTACCCCGAAGTGACCTGAAGTAACCCCGTCGTATGCCTCCTGTCGTATCAGCTCCCTTAACAAAATGTACCCTGGCACCCAAATACGGTCAGTGCCGGCTTTTACGTTATAGATCTCTTTCGCTGCTGCGAACTGCTGCGAATTTCCACCTGTGAAGAACGGGTCTGTTTGATATCCGTGGGTAAATTGTCATATCAGTAACGGGCTGTGATATAGCCACAGAAGGCTGCAATGTGCGTAAAACGAAAGATAGAGTGCACAGTCGGATTTCTGCACAGCGGCTTCAAATATTCATAGCGATCTGCTCACAGCTCCAATTGACCTCAATTAACTTGGATCTGCAGCGTCTTAACGTGCCTTACAATAGGCAATTTAAATCGCACGATTTCATCAAGGATTGACAACACAATGTTGGTTTCAACGAACGGCACTATGGCAGCAACCTAGTCCTAGAAACACAATTAGTAAGAACTAGGAAGAGTTACGAGTTGGGAATGACTCCCAGCTCCTACAAACCCCAAGAGCCGAGGTACAGTGATGTGGAATAGTGCCACACTGTCCTCAACCAAGAAGAGTTTCGAAACTACCCTTCACAAGGGTCTACACCAACTGAAATGTTACACTACACAAAGTAATGTAACTATCTTCAATATCTTGAGGTGTACTCTTTTTGGCGAGCTTCGAAATCACTTCAAGCTTGAACCAAGGCTCCGATTCTTCATCACAAAACTCATCCTTGAGTTCTTGATGGGTTTGCTGCACACACTTGCGACACGCCGAACGTTCGACAAGCGACAAAAAAGAAACCGCGCACTAGACATATGACAAAATAAAAACCGCGCGCGAGACACAAATGACCGCATTAACACGAGGCTAGCAATAACTCGCTATTGACTCGACACACACACTCGACATCATTACCGATCATACACACACTATTATAAGAATGAAATATATAATATTCCATGCCCTCTTTCCATTCCATGCACACACGCATGCACGCATACAGACAACAAGCCGACTGCAAACCGTAGGGTTGCACCAGCAGGTTGGTCTGGCGAGTAGTACTGCATGGATTTGGGCTGTGGAGCAGGTCAGTGCGTCAGCGATGTTCAATTCCCCTTTTTTTGTAGGTGATTGTATAATGAAAATTTGACTCGAGGAAATCGAGCCAGCGGACTTGTCGTGGGTTCAGGTGGGGCCGAGCCCGGAGGTACTGTAGTGATTTGTGGTCTGTCCGTACTATCTCGTCTGCGCCGGTCAACTAACAGCGCCAGACTTTGAAGGCGTGCATGATCGCGAGCATTTCGCGGTCGTGTATTGGTACTTTTTCTCTGGCAGATGCATTTTTCGTGACTCGTAAGCGATGGACTGTAAGCCGTTGCCGAAGTTTTGTAACAGTACAACTTCAATGGCGATGTCGCTTGCGTCTGTAATGACTTCGAAACGGTGGTGGGGGTCGGCAATGCATAGGACGGGCGGTGTACAGAGAACATTTCTCACGAGGTAGCGTGCTCTTTCCCCCCCACGTAAACTCTATCCCCTTCCGAAGTAGGTCAGTCAACGGTGCAGTCAACTGCGCCATGTCGGGGACGAAGCGGCGGACGTAATTGACGAACCCTAAAAAAATCTGTTATTCTGTGAGATTCGTAGGGAGACGCCACGCTTTTACCGTGTCCAGCTTCTTCGGGTCAATTTTGACCCCAGCCTCCAAAATCACGTGCCCCAAATAGTCTAACAGGCCCTGAAAGAACTCACATTTTGATCCCTTGGTCAGTAGGCAATTAGTGTCTAAAATTTTAGACACTGCTTCTAAATCAACTAAGTGTTGTTGCTTGTCGCGCTTGTAGATCAGGATGTTGTCGAGGTAAACTAGCACTCATTTATCTAAAATTGGCCTAAAGGCCTCGCTCATGGTCATCTGAAATGTAGCAGGTGCGTTGGTCAATCCAAAAGGCATGACGGTGTACTCAAAAGATCCGTATCTAGTGCGAAAAGCTATCTTGGCGCAGTCCGATGGTTCGACTCTAATTTGATGGTAACCCCTCATAGATCTATCTTCGAAAACAGTCAGCCTGTTCGCAGTTGATCTATCAGTTCGTCAGCGCAGGAGGTCGGGTATCGCGACTTGATGGTAACTCAGTTCAGTGCTCGGTAGTCAATGCACAGGCGAAAGCCTCCGTCCTTTTTTTGGTGTGAACAGTATCGGTGCGGCGATCGGTGACGAGCTGAGTCGGATGAACTGCTTCTCTAATAGGTGATCTAACTGCTTCCTTCGTTCTTCGAGCTCCGGCTGTGTCAGTCTGAATTATCGCTGTAAAGTTGGCTATGCCCCGGTTTTGTTTATATTCAGTGGTCGTGCGCGGACTTAGGTGGCAGTCCCTCGGTTGAGACATCCGAGAAAATCCTCGGGTACCGTTTTAATAGTTTCTATAATTCCAGTAGTACAACTTCTAGAAGTTTCTGAAAATCGCTCGGCGCCTCTATTTTCCCCACTACTATTACATCCATCGTGTACACGTCAGCTCCAACGGCGAGAACACGTTTCATCGTGATGGCGTTGACGCAGACCGTCGAAGACTCGGGCGACTGGCAGTGAGGTAATTCGACCCAATAACCGCTATTTTGCACAGTGCATCTACCTGTCGTGCCTATCCAGTGTCGTTGCGAGCATTTCCCGTGTAAACCCGAATTTCCCCCCGCAGCGGACTGTTACTCTCTCCACCTTCTCCCGTATAGCCAGAGGCGTGCATGCATCTATCTCCGGTAAGCAGCGGTTAAGTGTTAGTTGGAGTTTCCGAGCAGTTGCGGTATTAACTAAGTTGTGACTTCCTCCTCCGTTAATGAAAATGTTGACTCCTGTTCCCTGTATTTTCCCGTAAAGTAGTACTGGGTAATCCATCGCTGTACCCTCCTTATTCACCCAAGCCCGATCAATAGTATGAATCGGTACTGTGACTCGGTGAGGGCCAGTGAGGTTGGGCGAGCAGACTGTCTCAGTAGTTGGCCTAATTTCTATTGACTGTTGGCGTTTCCCTGCTTCTGAGACTCCCTCCCCTGCTCTGCTCCGCGGCGCCTTAGTTCCTCTGAACACTCGTTCTTGCGGTGGCCCGGCCTGTTGCAAGCAAAGCAACGCCCTTTAAACGGTGCGGCAGCTGCATTCCTCGCAATGGCATGTGCGGTGGCGTGCTCGGTCGGTCTCCAAGGGCAATGTCCGTAGTAGGACCCCGGTCTTGGTTGGCGCAATATATCGATTGTTTCGGCGAGTGCGAGGATCTTGTTGGAATTCGAGAGACCATGTAGCATGACTTCGTGCAAGATGTCCGGCTTCAGCCCTCCGGCATAATGGTCCACCCGCTCCGCTTCATGCATATAGCCGACTTGTTCGCATAGTGCGAGAAAACCACTCGTTTACTCTTGAACCGACCCAAGCTGTCAGGAGGTGCGTGGTTTCTGACGCGCCTAGATTGAAGCTACAATTGGTTCGAAGCGTGCCCGAAGCCCTGCGCACCACGCATCCCACGGCGGTTTCGCAAAAAGAACGTTAGGTAACGGCCGGCCCCGTAGGCTCTTCCTCTTGCGACGGCGGCTCGTAGGCGTGCGGCAAAGTAACAATCACTCGCCACCAGTCCATGGCGAGACCTCGTAGCAGCGAAACTGCATATCGATTTTTTGTTGTGTCCACGATGACGTAATTGGCGTCGAAGAATACGTTGATCGTGAAAATCAACGATTGAACTGTCGACTTCCACGTTGGCTAGGATTGAAGCAGGGTGGGCGTTGCAGCATTAGCGTCATCGGCTCGTAGATGTCGTCTGTGCCTGTTGGTGCCGCAAATTTGACGTGGCGATGCGTTTCGCTTGGCGGATTCACGGTCGGAATGACCCTAGTCCTTGTCATGCCGGGCATTGACTGGGCGGCGCTATCACTGGCTACGCCTGAGCGCTGTCCCATGCTGTCGTGATGTGACGGTGTTCCAGACGAGATGACGATTGGCTCGTCCGACTGTGCAGGTACATTTGCAGGTGTTGGTGCAGGTGCATTCGTCGCCGACTGCCGGCGGGCGGCGTCGAGTTCCGCCGTAAGTGTCGCAACTTTGAGAGAAGAATTCTCAAGTTGGCGCACGAGGCGATCGAGTTACTCCTGCGTCAATGTATCGAGCATATATTCGGCCATGGCAAGGGTGTCAGGCGAGCTCAGCAAGAGCCTCTGTCATGGCCGTGCGTGCTTACGAGAAAGAACTTTGAGCGGCGGTGCTTGGTCGCTGAGAGACGTCTACCCCCCCTAAAAATTGAAATAGTGGGGAAGCGAAGGTGTGGATGCGGCCAAGAGAAGATCGTAGCCTCTGGATACCAAGCGTTACGTGTGCAATTGAGTGAGCGAGCGAGAATTGCCCTATCGAAGCAAAACGGTTTATCGAGCGAAGGAGTGAGCGAGAACTGGTTTGCGAAGGCCACAGTGGTAGTCGTAACGAGCTGTGGGTATTGCACTACGGGCCTAGGACTGAGCTTGGGACTGAGGTCGGGAAGTGTCGAAGCGGAGGCCCCGAGCGCGGGTTACCAACCGAGCCGTGAGGTTGGGGTGCGATGGGCGAGGTGGCGGAGAATGGTCGATGCAAATGCCGCGAGTGGTAACGGTGACGAGTGTGGCGAGTACAATGATGTACGCACTAAGCAGGGATGCGGCGTAAGGAAATAGAACTTTCCTTACACCTATATACCGATGTTACAAGTGCAAATACACATGTGAGTCATAACCAGGGCTCTCTTTTGACGAGTAAAAGACCCTGATTACCTTTGCTATGGGCCACGTTTTGGCATCTACCCTGATTTTATATGGGCATTTAAATTGTTACCCTGATGAAGAATGTGTAGTTCTTTTTATACACTCTGAATCGCACTTCTTGGATTTCAACCTTGGAGAATCAGGGTGGTTACAAAAATACCATGAAACAAAAACCTGAGTGAATCTTCAGCCCAACCAAATTTACTGTGGAATTTTGCAGCGGAACTAGCATGGCTGGCTGCAAAGGCTGTCTGTAACCACTCCAGTAGCTAATTGCGAATGGAATGAGGAATAGTTCAAACAACGTTATCAAACAATGGCGTTGTTTTGCAGCCATCTTGGGAGGGAAGGTTAGAGAAAGTGATGAGTCTTTGAAGGACGACACCATTCTCTTACCTCGCCCGAACCTCCCAACGTCAGTAAAAATGTCTAGTCGCCAACAGTAGAAAACGAGCAACAGTTCGAAATGATGTTAGATGGTGTAGAACTTCGAGAGAAAGGGAGGAAGCTGCAATGGGAAGCTACGAAGTCGCACCCACAATTGCACAAACGTTGAAGGGGGTTGTACACTTGCCCTTGCACACCAAAAAGAGCTACAAATACTGGGCTGGGTGTGCTCTTCCTTAAAACATAAAGAGAGAGAAGCTCTTGAATCAGGTGAGTGGTTGAGCAACAATTTTGACATAGCTACCTGGGATTAACATGTCGAAAGCACACGTGTTGTTTTCGTGGGTGAAGTAATGGTGTCCTAGCACACTACTTCTGTTTCATGACAATATGGTTCACCCCAAATGGTGGCAAGCGAATAGGTAGGCGAGAAAATTTGTGGGTTCGCAGCTTCCTCCATTCCATTTCTGTGACAGGCTGCATTACTTCCCTTCGCCGTGGTTCAGACGGTAAGTAGCTGGCTCGACACCAATTTTGGGGCTGACCAAGTCCCCAAGCCTAAGATTACAAAGCTTGGCAGCTTCCTACTTTCTGTTCCGTGATGGATAGTGAGGCAGCAGAACAACGCCAATGTAGCGTCGTTATTACCCTGACGTGATCAGGGTGCAGGCCCTCTGATATCAGCGTAAAACACGCTGATAAGGCTAATTATGTAGATGTGATTTTCGTTTTCCCTGAAATTTTAGTATCTTCTTGATGTTTGCACTGATTTTTCAGTTTAAAAACGAATTAGTATTTAAGGCGTGTGTACTAAGTCCAAAACTGTCAAAAGTTCGGACCTCAACCGCTTTAAACCGTGACAACTGTTTGGTGCAAATTCACATTGCACGACATCCTGCCGTCTGTTTGTACGAGTATGCGTGTGCGAATGCATTTGGGTATGAATGGAATGTTCGTGTGTTTGTTTGCTTTCGCAATTTTCGCTTGAAGCATTTGCAGGTACTCGCGCATTGTGCGCTTCGGCATAACATTGTACGCGCTATGAACAGTACAAGCAGAAAGGACGAGCTTGCAAAGGAACCCAAGATGGAAGCTTTGCGGTTCGGCTTACTTGATTGCGCAGATTCAGTTCTATCCAACTCGAAATTGTATTGTTTTGTTTGGTTGACTATAGTGTAGCAGGGCAGGCACTATAGGGGTACAATTTAGGTGAAGGTTGGATGTTGTTTGTCTGTATCCGCATGCTACAGGGCCAGAGGAAACCAGCGGAACCAGCATTTGGCTGGTTGGGCAAAGACAAAACAGGTTCTGTTTTTAGGACCTGAACCTGGTTGTTGTTTTCCCATGTTGGAAAAACAGAACCAGAGGTTGTTTACCAACCTACCACCTGCTGTTTTGTCCAGCCAGGTTGGTTCTATTGCTTGGAATTATTTGGGATCATCCTTGGTTGTTCCCAGGTTTATTCCCAAGGTCCTTGCTAGCTAGAACTATTTATTCTTTCTCTGTTTGTACCTGGATATAGTGAAATTGATTCAAGCGAATTCCTTCATTGCTGGAATTTCCTTTCTACGCAGTGCGACGGCGGAATGCTACCCGAGTCAACGCTAGTACGCTAGCACTCCAACACTAGGCTAACGCTGTCCAAGCCATAACTTCGTAATGGCAAAACTTTTCGCGAGGCAACTTGGCTTATTTTAAAGCTCCTAGAGTGAGCTTCGATATAGGAAATTCTCAGCTTAATCCGATCGACGGTCGGCACGATACGCTGCACGACGTTCAAGGTACTCTTGCTGTTTTGACTAAGTCCCTCTTGATCCCTCTCTCTACAAACTCGGACCCGAGGATAGGGGCTGGTCTTGTACCAGGCCCCCAAGGACCCTTGGAGGTGACCCCGAGGAGAGGTTTTAAGTTTGATAAAGTCTTAATAGCTTGAGTTTATTAGGCCCTTACACCAACAAGCTGGTATCAGAGCTGCGTTATAGTGATCCTCGATATAGGTAGCTATGGCGGGCAACACCTCGACGGCAGCTGGTGAATCTTCAGCCCAAGATCGTAGCGGCAGCCAAGATTCTGGTGTTTCTGCGCCAAGGGGAGCGCGAACAAGCCAGGGCTCGCTGATCAAGGAGGTGCTGAAAAACTTCACCGTTGAGAAGTTCAATGGTGAGGGCTATGATGATTGGGCCTGGAAAATGCAACTTTATTTCCGTCAGATCGGATTGCTGAAACTAATGATTGGGGAGGAGCCTAGACCGAGTGACCCCGCTCTTCAGGAAGATTGGGACGAGCGCGCCTCGGCTGGCTACTACTTGATGTTGCAGAGTTTGGAGCTGAACCAGCGTCACCACGTCATGCACCTGCTGCCGGAGGTTGAGTGCGGTCGGAAGGCGTGGACGGTGTTGAAGGAGCTGCACGCCCCGACCTCCGTTGTTTGCAACATTGATGCTGGAGAGGGAGCTGTCCGCGTTGCGCCTGAGCGAGGGAGAGCCGGTGCAACATGTACTGGACAAATTGCGCGACCTCTACGCGAAGTTGGCGACCGCGGGAATCACCTACCCGGAGCAGACCAAGTGCCTGAAGATGCTCTCGCTGCTGCCGGAATCGTGGCTTCAATTCACGAGTGGATTGAGCCTGCCGCAGAACCAGAGCTCGTGGACACTCGAGTGGGTGCGGACAAGGATTCTAGAGGAGGACTTCTGTCGCCGTCAACTGAGGGGTGGAGACGACGGCAGCAGCAGCTACGGCATGCAAGGGAGCCGACGTGGCAAAGGACGTCGCTTTGGTGGTGCTGGACGCGGTGCAAAGAAAGACGACGACTCCAACGACCAAGAAGGAGATACTGGTTGGGGTCGCGGTGCGAAATCTGGACGTGGGGGCAAGTCGGGTGCTGGTGGCAAAATGAAAGGGAGTTGCTGGTATTGTGAGA
Source organism: Closterium sp. NIES-65 (assembly GCA_948144175.1). Lineage (NCBI taxonomy): Eukaryota > Viridiplantae > Streptophyta > Zygnematophyceae > Desmidiales > Closteriaceae > Closterium > Closterium sp. NIES-65. The sequence continues at coordinate 12,504 of CANXME010002262.1, read as the reverse complement.
AGGAAGGGCTGTTGGGTGCAAATTCACATTGCACGACAGCCTGCCGTCTGTTTGTACGAGTATGCGTGTGCGATTGCATTTGCGTGTGAATGGTATGTTCGTGTGTTTGTTTGCTTTCGCAATTTTCGCTTGAAGCATTTGCAGGTACTCACGCATTGTGCGCTTCGGCATAACATTGTACACGCTATGAACAGTACAAGCAGAAAGGACGAGCTCCCAAAGGAACCCAAGATGGAAGCTTTGCGGTTCAACTTACTTGATTGCGCAGATTCAGTTCTATCCAACTCGAAGTTGTACTGTTTTGTTTGGTTGACTATAGTGTAGCAGGGCAGGCACTATACGGGTACAATTTAGGTGAAGGTTGGATATTGTTTGTCTGTATCTGCATGCTACAGGGCCAGGGGAAACCAGCGGAACCAGCATTTGGCTGGTTGGGCAAAGACAAAACAGGTTCTGTTTTTAGGACCTGAACCTGGTTGTTGTTTTCCCAGGTTGGAAAAACAGAACCAGAGGTTGTTCACCAACCTACCACCTGCTATTTTGTCCAGCCAGGTTGGTTCTGTTGCTTGGAATTATTTGGGATCATCCCTGGTTGTTCCCAGGTTGATTCCCAAGGTCCTTGCTAGCTAGAGCTATATATTCCTTCTCTGTTTGTACCTGAATATAGTGAAATTGATTCAAGCGAATTCCTCCCTTCCTGGAATTTCGTTTCTATGCGGTGCGACGGCGGAATGCTACCCGAGTCAACGCTAGTACGCTAGCACTCCAACGCTAGGCTAACGCTGTCCGAGCCATAACTTCGTAATGGCAGAACTTTTCGCGAGGCAACTTGGCTTATTTTAAAGCTCTTAGAGTGAGCTTCGATATAGAAAATTCTCAGCTTAATCCGATCGACGGTCTGCACGATACACTGCGCGACGTTCAAGGTACTCTTGCTGTTTTGACTAAGTCCCTCTTGATCCCTCTCTCTACAAACTCGGACCCGAGGATAGGGGCTGGTCTTGTACCAGGCACCCAAGGACCCTTGGAGGTGACCCCGAGGAGAGGTTTTAAGTGTGATAAAGTCTTAATAGCTTGAGTTTATTAGGCCCTTACTCCAACAAGCTGGTATCAGAGCTGCGTTATAGTGATCCTCGATATAGGTAGCTATGGCGGGCAACACCTCGGCGGTAGCTGGTGAATCTTCAGCCCAAGATCGTAGCGGCATGCCATGATTCTGGTGTTTCTGCGCCAAGGGGAGCGCGAACAAGCCAGGGCTCGCTAATCAAGGAGGTGCTGAAAAACTTCACCGTCGAGAAGTTCAATGGTGAGGGCTATGATGATTGGGCCTGGAAAATGCAAATTTATTTCCGTCAGATCGGATTTGCTGAAACTAATGATTGGGGAGGAGCCTAGACCGAGTGACCCCGCCCTTCAGGAAGATTGGGACGAGCGCGCCTCGGCTGGCTACTACTTGATGTCGCAGAGTTTGGAGCTGAACCAGCGTCACCACGTCATGCACCTGCTGCCGGAGGTTGAGTGCGGTCGGAAGGCGTGGACCGTGTTGAAGGAGCTGCACGCCCCTACCTCCGTCGCTGCGACGCTCATGATGGAGAGGGAGCTGTCCGCGTTGCGCTCAAGCGAGGGAGAGCCGGTGCAACCTGTCCTGGACAAATTGCGCGACCTCTACGCTGAAGTTGGCGACCGCGGGAATCACCTACCCGGAGCAGACCAAGTGCCTGAAGATGCTCTCGCTGCTGCCGGAATCGTGGCTTCAATTTACGAGCGGATTGAGCCTGCCGCAGAACCATAGCTTGTGGACGCTCGAGTGGGTGCGGACGAAGATTCTGGAGGAGGACTTCCGTCGCCGTCAACTGAGGGGTGGAGACGACGGCAGCAGCGGCTACGGGATGCAAGGGAGCCGACGTGGCAAAGGACGTGGCTTCGGTGGTGCTGGACGCGGTGCAAAGAAAGACGACGACTCCAACGACCAAGAAGGAGGTACCGGTTGGGGTCGCGGTGCGAAATCTGGACGTGGGGGCAAGTCGGGTGCTGGTGGCAAAATGAAAGGGAGTTGCTGGTATTGTGAGAAGGAAGGGCACCCCTGGTTTTTGTGCTATAAGAAACCCGATGGATGGACCCCCCAGAATCGTCACCAGGATGGCGGCGCGCGGAGGAACCAGAAAAACGGCGCCAACATGGTCGCTGATTCGTCCGACAACAACTCGAAGGGCAACGGCGGTGCGGAGAAGAAGAAGGAGCGCACCGCGGGCCAATTCTTCCATGTGGGAGACAAGGGGGAGCAAGGAGACGCATCTGCTAAGGCTGGAGCAGAGCTGCACCCCGTGGACTATTGGATGTTGGACACAGGCGCTGCTTGGACAATGACGCCGCGCAAGGACCTGCTGGACGACGTACGCGCTGCACCGATTAATGAGGTGTGCTCTGCCTCTGGACATCATGTTGAAGGTGGCTGGTGCGGGACGAGCTGCAGTTTAAAGGAGCGGATGGCAAGCCGGTGGTGCTGCACGACGTTCTCTCTGTTCCCTGACCTGAAGGCCAACCTCATCTCCCTCTGTAAGCTTGGCAAGTCTGGGGTGAGCACCAACACGGATGGGGCTACGCACTTATAAGGGGAAGCTGGGCAATCGGGTGCTTTGGGATCTGCACGAGAGCAAGGACGTGTACAGATCTATGTAGGCAGCTGCCGGCGCTGGCGTGGCACGGTGGGGGGCAGGCTGGAGAGGGGTCTGCATCCCAGGGGGAGTGCAACGCCGTTGGAGGGGTTGGTGTGAAAGTAGTCGGCCAGATCTGGGGAGACAGATTGGGCAACTGCACACCGACGTTTGGGGCATGTGGCAATGCCTTTGCTGAAGCAGCTGGAGAAGGATGGAGCCGTTAAGGGCTTGAAAGCTGAACGGACAACCACCCGATGATAACTGTGAAATTTGCCTCCTTTCAAAGTTCACCCGTTTCCCCTTCCATAGTGTGGCTGGCAGGAGCAAAAAGCCGTTGGAGCTGGTCCACATGGACTTGGTGGGGCCGCTGCCGGTGCAAGGGCACAAGGGGGAGCGGTACTTCCTAACCATAGTGGATGACTGGAGCAGGCTAATGTGGGCGTATCCGCTGAAGCAGAAAGATCACGCCTGCCTCCACGATTCGGGACGATTGGCTGCCGTTTCGTGGAGAAGCAAGCGGAGTGTGTGGTGAAGCGGATTAGGACAGATCGGGGTGGTGAGTTCCTTGGAGCTGAGATGACGGCCTGGCTCAAGAAGCAGGGCATCCAGAGGGAGCTGACCACGGCTTACACCCCACAGTCCAACGGTGTAGCAGAACGGGCGAACCGGACAATTCTGGAGACAGCTAGGGCGCTGCTCATAGAATCTGGGCTGGGCAACTTGATGTGGCCCCATGCTGTTCGGCACGCTACCGTCGCTAGAACAGGGTACTCACAAAGGTTGGGGATGACTCGTGGGTGCCGTTGGAGAGGTGGCTTGGGAGGAAGCCGCCGGTGGACATGCTGAGGGTGTTCGGTTGCATGGCAGTCGCCCACGTTCCCAAGACCTACCGCAGTAAGTTGGGGGCGAGTGCAATCTGGTGTGTGCATTTGGGGCTGGCTGCTGAGAGCAAGGGATGGCTGCTGTGGGAGCCTTCCAAGGGTGTGTTGTTTGACAGCAGGGATGTGAAGTTTGTTGAGGGCATGATGTATGGGAGCTGGGAGAAACAGCCGGAGGCCAGGGTGTCCCAGCAGATGGAGCAGATTACCATGCAGCTGGACCTGACTCCTAGTGTGTGGGAGGAGGGAGATGAGGCAGCTGCAGAGGGTGGTGATAAAGAGAAGGTGCAGGAGGCACCTGCTGGTGGAGGTGATGGTGTGGAGACTAGCGGTAGCACTAGTGGAGCTGCTGGATCCGAGGGAGGAGAGCAGCAGCAGGGGAAAAACTAAGAAGCCGAAGGGTGTAGTTATGAAGGGATGGGAGACACCCGTCTCCAGGCCAGGACGTACCCGTATGGCTACTAAGAAGCTGACTGCAGGAGCTGATGTAGCGGAGCAGCAGCTTGGGACTGAGGAGGCATTGCTGATTCTACCGCATGGCTATGACCCGGATGAGGAGGATGAGCCTGCGTACTGTTTTCTTGCCCCTGCACCAGAGGAACCAGCTAGCATGGAGGAGGCATTAGCTGGACCAGATAGGGACAAATGGCTAGCTTCCTAGGGATGCTGAGTACCAGAGCCTGCTGGAGAATGGGACTTGGGAACTAGTGGTGCTGCCTGAGGGAAAGAAAGCGGTACAATGCAAGTGGGTGCTAAGGATCAAGACTGACGACAAGGGGCAGGTCACCATCTACAAGAGTAGGTTGGTGGCTAAGGGGTTTATGCAGAAGGAGAAGCGGGACTTCAATGAGATCTTTGCTCCCACTACCAAACCCCCTATCCCTTCCGTGTCTTGTTGGCAGATGCAGCCGTTAGTGGGAAGTTCATTATCCAGATGGACATATCAACGGCATTTCCTCAACTGGGATTTTAGAGGAGGAGGTGTTACATGACGCAGCCACCTGGGTATGAGGATGGTACGGGCAGGGTGTGCAAGCTGAAAAAGTCCATCTACGGCTTGAAGCAGGCGCCACGCTGCTAGGTACCAGAAGTTGGCAAGCTGTTTTAGAGGAGATGGGATTCAGGACCAGCAGCTGTGATGAGAGCCTCTTTCTCAAGGGGGAGGGGGAGAAGCTGGTGCTGTTTCTGGTCTATGTGGACGACATTCTTCTCTTTAGCAGCAGCATGAAGGAGATCCAGAAGGTGCAGCAGCAGCTGATGGAGAACTTCAAGTGCAAGAAACCTTGGGGAGGTAAAGTACTACCTCGGGATGCACGTGGAGAGGGATCTGGATCACAGGTGGTTGAAGCTGCACCAGGAGAAGTTCATCAAGGAGCTTGGGGAGAAGTACGGAATTGAGAATGAGCGCAAGGTTGCGACTCCCCTGCCAGCAGAATTCAAGCTTGTGAAAGCTGCAGAGGATGAAGGGGTTGAAGCCGAGGAGCAGCAGCAATTTCAGTCCTTGGTGGGCAGCCTCTTGTATGCAGCAGTTCATCACGAGGACCCGACATCTCTTTCTCGGTTGGGCAGCTGGCTAGGGTAGTGCAGAATCCATCAGAGGAGCAGGTGGATGCAGCTGAGCGTGTGGTGAAGTATCTGAACTCTCACCCGAAGCATTGGAGTTCAATACTCCGCATCTGCACAGGTGAAGCAGAAAGGGGTTGAGGTGCTGAAAGAGAAAGGGGAGAGGCTTTGGAGAAGGCAAGCTTTTTCTCACTTGCTTTACTGATGCTACGTGGGCCTCTGAGAAGGAGGATTCCTCATCTGTGGGAGGATACATCTGCGTAGTTGGGGGAGGACCTGTTAGTTGGAGGTCAAAGAAGCAGACGGAGACAGCACTCTCTTCCGTGGAATCAGAGTACATGGCGATGTTCCATGGGGTGAAGGAGGTGATTTGGCTGAGGAGGCTGTTAGAGGAGATTGGCCAGGAGCAAAAGGTTGCTACGCCGCTGTTTTGTGATAGCAAGGGAGCTCTTGGGATGGCCAGGAACGCTGTGCTTCATGGGCTCAATAAGCACATGCGTATCAAGTGGCACTGGCTGCGTAAGGAGGTGAAGAGGGGGACGGTGAATCCGATCTACATCAAGACTCACCAGCAGCCAGCAGACTTCCTCACCAAGAGGCTTGCGGATGAGCCTCATTGGCGTTGTGTGCGCATGAGTGGAATGAGCATGAACTAGTATGGAATGATGGGGATGCAGCCGGCAGGATGAGGGGGAGTGTGTTGGGTGCAAATTCACATTGCACGACAGCCTGCCGTCTGTTTGTACGACTATGCGTGTGCGATGCATTTGCGTGTGAATGGTATGTTCGTGTGTTGTTTGCTTTCGCAATTTTCGCTTGAAGCATTTGCAGGTACTCACGCAATTGTGCGCTTCGGCATAACATTGTACGCGCTATGAACAGTACAAGCAGAAAGGACGACCTCGCAAAGGAACCCAAGATGGAAGCTTTGCGGTTCAACTTACTTGATTGCGCAGATTCAGTTCTATCCAACTCGAAATTGTACTGTTTTGTTTGGTTGACTATAGTGTAGCAGGGCAGGCACTATAGGGGTACAATTTAGGTGAAGGTTGGATGTTGTTTGTCTGTATCTGCATGCTACAGGGCCAGGGGAAACCAGCGGAACCAGCATTTGGCTGGTTGGGCAAAGACAAAACAGGTTCTGTTTTTAGGACCTGAACCTGGTTGTTGTTTTCCCAGGTTGGAAAAACAGAACCAGAGGTTGTTCACCAACCTACCACCTGCTATTTTGTCCAGCCAGGTTGGTTCTGTTGCTTGGAATTATTTGGGATCATCCCTGGTTGTTCCCAGGTTGATTCCCAAGGTCCTTGCTAGCTAGAGCTATTTATTCCTGTTGGGTGCAAATTCACATTGCACGACATCCTGCCGTCTGTTTGTACGAGTATGCGTGTGCGAATGCATTTGCGTGTGAATGGTATGTTTGTGTGTTTGTTTGCTTTCGCAATTTTCGCTTGAAGCATTTGCAGGTACTCGCAAAATGTGCGCTTCGGCATAACATTGTACGCGCTATGAACAGTACAAGCAGAAAGGACGAGCTCGCAAAGGAACCCAAGATGGAAGCTTTGCGGTTCAGCTTACTTGATTGCGCAGATTCAGTTCTATCCAACTCGAAATTGTACTGTTTTGTTTGGTTGACTATAGTGTAGCAGGGCAGGCACTATAGGGGTACAATTTAGGTGAAGGTTGGATGTTGTTTGTCTGTATCTGCATGCTACAGGGCCAGGGGAAACCAGCGGAACCAGCATTTGGCTGGTTGGGCAAAGACAAAACAGGTTCTGTTTTTAGGACCTGAACCTGGTTGTTGTTTTCCCAGGTTGGAAAAACAGAACCAGAGGTTGTTCACCAACCTATCACCTGCTATTTTGTCCAGCCAGGTTGGTTCTGTTGCTTGGAATTATTTGGGATCATCCCTGGTTGTTCCCAGGTTGATTCCCAAGGTCCTTGCTAGCTAGAGCTATTTATTCCTTCTCTGTTTGTACCTGAATATAGTGAAATTGATTCAAGCGAATTCCTTCCTTGCTGGAATTTCTTTTCTACGCGGTGCGACGGCGGAATGCTACCCGAGTCAACGCTAGTACGCTAGCACTCCAACGCTAGGCTAACGCTGTCCGAGCCATAACTTCGTAATGGCAGAACTTTTCGCGAGGCAACTTGGCTTATTTTAAAGCTCTTAGAGTGAGCTTCGATATAGGAAAATTCTCAGCTTAATCCGATCGACGGTTGCACGATACGCTGCGCGACGTTCAAGGTACTCTTGCTGTTTTGACTAAGTCCCTCTTGATCCCTCTCTCTACAAACTCGGACCCGAGGATAGGGGCTGGTCTTGTACCAGGCACCCAAGGACCCTTGGAGGTGACCCCGAGGAGAGGTTTTAAGTGTGATAAAGTCTTAATAGCTTGAGTTTATTAGGCCCTTACACCAACAAGCTGGTATCAGAGCTGCGTTATAGTGATCCTCGATATAGGTAGCTATGGCGGGCAACACCTCGGCGGTAGCTGGTGAAATCTTCAGCCCAAGATCGTAGCGGCAGCCATGATTCTGGTGTTTCTGCGCCAAGGGGAGCGCGAACAAGCCAGGGCTCGCTGATCAAGGAGGTGCTGAAAAACTTCACCGTCGAGAAGTTCAATGGTGAGGGCTATGATGATTGGGCCTGGAAAATGCAACTTTATTTCCGTCAAATCGGATTGCTGAAACTAATGATTGGGGAGGAGCCTAGACCGAGTGACCCCGCCCTTCAGGAAGATTGGGACGAGCGCGCCTCGGCTGGCTACTACTTGATGTCGCAGAGTTTGGAGCTGAACCAGCGTCACCACGTCATGCACCTGCTGCCGGAGGTTGAGTGCGGTCCGAAGGCGTGGACGGTGTTGAAGGAGCTGCACGCCCCGACCTCCGTTGTTGCAACATTGATGCTGGAGAGGGAGCTGTCCGCGTTGCGCCTGAGCGAGGGAGAGCCGGTGCAACCTGTCCTGGACAAATTGCGCGACCTCTACGCGAAGTTGGCGATCCGCGGGAATCACCTACCCAGGAGCAGACCAAAGTGCTTGAAGATGCTCTCGCTGCTGCCGGAATCGTGGCTTCAATTTACGAGCGGATTGAGCCTGCCGCAGAACCAGAGCTTGTGGACAGCTCGAGTGGGTGCGGACGAAGATTCTAGGAGGAGGACTTCCGTCGCCGCCAACTGAGGGGTGGAGACGACGGCAGCAGCGGCTACGGGATGCAAGGGAGCCGACGTGGCAAAGGACGTGGCTTCGGTGGTGCTGGACGCGGTGCAAAGAAAGACGACGACTCCAACGACCAACAAGGAGGTACCGGTTGGGGTCGCGGTGCGAAATCTGGACGTGGGGGCAAGTCGGGTGCTGGTGGCAAAATGAAAGGGAGTTGCTGGTATTGTGAGAAGGAAGGGCACCCCTGGTTTTTGTGCTATAAGAAACCCGATGGATGGACCCCCCAGAATCGTCACCAGGATGGCGGCGCGCGGAGGAACCAGAAAAACGGCGCCAACATGGATCGCTGATTCGTCCGACAACAACCCGAAGGGCAACGGCGGTGCGGAGAAGAAGAAGGAGCGCACCGCGGGCCAATTCTTCCATATGGGAGACAAGGGGGAGCAAGGAGACGCATCTGCTAAGGCTAGGAGCAGAGCTGCACCCCCTGGACTATTGGGTGTTGGACACAGGCGCTGCTTGGACAATGACGCCGCGCAAGGACCTGCTGGACGACGTACGCGCTGCACCGATTAATGAGGTGTGCTCTGCCTCTGGACACATGTTGAAGGTGGCTGGTGCGGGACGAGCTGCATTTAAGGGAGCGGATGGCAAGCCGGTGGTGCTGCACGACGTTCTCCTCGTCCCCGACCTGAAGGCCAACCTCATCTCCCTCCGTAAGCTTGGCAAGGCTGGGGTGAACACCAACACGGATGGGGCTCGCACTTATAAGGGGAAGCTGGGCAATCGGGTGCTTTGGGATCTGCACGAGAGCAAGGACGTGTACAGATCTATGTGGCAGCTGCCGGCGCTGGCGTGGCACTGGTGAGGGGCAGGCTGGAGAGGGGTCTGCATCCCAGGGGGAGTGCAACGCCGTTGGAGGGGTTGGTGTGAAAGTGTCGGCCAGATCTGGGGAGACAGATTGGGCAACTGCACACCGACGTTTGGGGCATGTGGCAATGCCTTTGCTGAAGCAGCTGGAGAAGGATGGAGCCGTTAAGGGCTTAAAGCTGAACGGACAACCACCCGATGATAACTGTGAAATTTGCCTCCTTTCAAAGTTCACCCGTTTCCCCTTCCATAGTGTGGCTGGCAGGAGCAAAAAGCCGTTGGAGCTGGTCCACATGGACTTGGTGGGGCCGCTGCCGGTGCAAGGGCACAAGGGGGAGCGGTACTTCCTAACCATAGTGGATGATTGGAGCAGGCTTATGTGGGCATATCCGCTGAAGCAGAAGGACCATGCCGCCTCTACGATACGGGAAGATTGGCTGCCATTCGTGGAGAAGCAAGCGGAGTGTGTGGTGAAGCGGATTAGGACAGATCGGGGTGGTGAGTTCCTTGGAGCTGAGATGACGGCCTGGCTCAAGAAGCAGGGCATCCAGAGGGAGCTGACCACGGCTTACACCCCACAGTCTAACGGTGTAGCAGAACGGGCGAACCGGACAATTCTGGAGACAGCTAGGGCGCTGCTCATAGAATCTGGGCTGGGCAACTTGCATGTGGCCCCATGCTGTTCGGCACGCTACCGTCGCTAGGAACAGGGTACTCACAAAGGTTGGGGATGACTCGTGGGTGCCGTTGGAGAGGTGGCTTGGGAGGAAGCCGCCGGTGGACATGCTGAGGGTGTTCGGTTGCATGGCAGTCGCCCACGTCCCCAAGACCTACCGCAGTAAGTTGGGGGCAAGTGCAATCTGGTGTGTGCATTTGGGGCTGGCAGCTGAGAGCAAGGGATGGCTGCTGTGGGAAGCCTTCCAAGGGTGTGTTGTTTGACAGCAGGGATGTGAAGTTTGTTGAGGGCATGATGTATGGGAGCTGGGAGAAACAGCCGGAGGCCAGGGTGTCCCAGCAGATGGAGCAGATTACCATGCAGCTGGACCTGACTCCTAGTGTGTGGGAGGAGGGAGAGGAGGCAGCTGCAGAGGGTGGTGATAAAGAGAAGGTGCAGGAGGCACCTGCTGGTGGAGGTGATGGTGTGGAGATTAGCGGTAGCACTAGTGGAGCTGCTGGATCCGAGGGAGGAGAGCAGCAGCAGGGGAAAACTAAGAAGCCGAAGGGTGTCGTTATGAAGGGATGGGAGACACCCGTCTCCAGGCCAGGACGTACCCGTATGGCTACTAAGAAGCTGACTGCAGGAGCTGATGTAGCGGAGCAGCAGCTTGGGACCGAGGAGGCATTGCTGATTCTACCGCATGGCTATGACCCGGATGAGGAGGATCAACCTGCGTACTGTTTTCTTGCCCCTGCACCAGAGGAACCAGCTAGCATGGAGGAGGCATTAGCTGGACCAGATAGGGACAAATGGCTAGCTTCCAGGGATGCTGAGTACCAGAGCCTGCTGGAGAATGGGACTTGGGAACTAGTGGTGCTGCCTGAGGGAAAGAAAGCGGTACAATGCAAGTGGGTGCTAAGGATCAAGACTGACGACAAGGGGCAGGTCACCATCTACAAGAGTAGGTTGGTGGCTAAGGGGTTTATGCAGAAGGAGAAGCGGGACTTCAATGAGATCTTTGCTCCCACTGCCAAACCCCCTACCCTTCGTGTCTTGTTGGCAGATGCAGCCGTTAGTGGGAAGTTCATTATCCAGATGGACATATCAACGGCATTTCTCAACGGGATTTTAGAGGAGGAGGTGTTCATGACGCAGCCACCTGGGTATGAGGATGGTACGGGCAGGGTGTGCAAGCTGAAAAAGTCCATCTACGGCTTGAAGCAGGCGCCACGCTGCTGGTACCAGAAGTTGGCAGCTGTTTTAGAGGAGATGGGATTCAGGACCAGCAGCTGTGATGAGAGCCTCTTTCTCAAGGGGGAGGGGGAGAAGCTGGTGCTGTTTCTGTCTATGTGGACGACATTCTTCTCTTTAGCAGCAGCATGAAGGAGATCCAGAAGGTGCAGCAGCAGCTGATGGAGAACTTCAAGTGCAAGAACCTTGGGGAGGTAAAGTACTACCTCGGGATGCACGTGGAGAGGGATCTGGATCACAGGTGGTTGAAGCTGCACCAGGAGAAGTTCATCAAGGAGCTTGGGGAGAAGTACGGAATTGAGAATGAGCGCAAGGTTGCAACTCCCCTGCCAGCAGAATTCAAGCTTGTGAAAGCTGCAGAGGATGAAGGGGTTGAAGCCGAGGAGCAGCAGCAATTTCAGTCCTTGGTGGGCAGCCTCTTGTATGCAGCAGTTCACACGAGACCCGACATCTCTTTCTCGGTGGGCAGCTGGCTAGGGTAGTGCAGAATCCATCAGAGGAGCAGGTGGATGCAGCTGAGCGTGTGGTGAAGTATCTGAACTCTCACCCAAGCATTGGAGTTCAATACTCCGCATCTGCACAGGTGAAGCAGAAAGGGGTTGAGGTGCTGAAAGAGAAGGGGGAGAGGCTTGGAGAGGCAAGCTTTTTCTCACTTGCTTTACCTGATGCTACGTGGGCCTCTGAGAAGGAGGATTCCTCATCTGTGGGAGGATACATCTGCGTAGTTGGGGGAGGACCCGGTTAGTTGGAGGTCAAAGAAGCAGACGGAGACAGCACTCTCTTCCGTGGAATCAGAGTACATGGCGATGTTCCATGGGGTGAAGGAGGTGATTTGGCTGAGGAGGCTGTTGGAGGAGATTGGCCCAGGAGCAAAAGGTTGCTACGCCGCTGTTTTGTGATAGCAAGGGAGCTCTTGGGATGGCCAGGAACGCTGTGCTTCATGGGCTGAATAAGCACATGCGTATCAAGTGGCACTGGCTGCGTAAGGAGGTGAAGAGGGGGACGGTGAATCCGATCTACATCAAGACTCACCAGCAGCCAGCAGACTTCCTCACCAAGAGGCTTGCGGATGAGCCTCATTGGCGTTGTGTGAGCATGAGTGGAATGAGCATGAACTAGTATGGAATGATGGGGATGCAGCGGCAGGCTGAGGGGGAGTGGTGTTGGGTGCAAATTCACATTGCACGACATCCTGCCGTCTGTTTGTACGAGTATGCGTGTGGAATGCATTGCGTGTGAATGTATGTTTGTGTGTTTGTTTGCTTTCGCAATTTTCGCTTGAAGCATTTGCAGGTACTCGCAAAAATGTGCGCTTCGGCATAACATTGTACGCGCTATGAACAGTACAAGCAGAAAGGACGAGCTCGCAAGGAACCCAAGATGGAAGCTTTGCGGTTCGGCTTACTTGATTGGCAGATTCAGTTCTATCCAACTCGAAATTGTACTGTTTTTGTTTTGGTTGA